>JAWNNP010003918.1:0-34038 GCA_035044805.1 Leucophenga maculata | reverse complement strand
TCAATATATCAAAGACGATATCGAGGTATTGTGTTTCTTTTTTCTTTAACTTTTTGTTATGCTCTTTGCATGTCTTGTAACTTTTCCATTTATTAAAGCACCGGAGAACCCACACGACAAGAAGATTCAATATATATATGATGACGTATTGTAATATAATATTATTATGACTATCTTGAAACTGATTTGGAGCTTATGGGTAGTTATAGGAAATGAAAGACGATCTGAAAACTATTTGAAGATCTTAGGTGAAACCTTCCATGTATTCGTATGTTCTTAAAAGTGGTCAAGTATATACCCAGTCTAAGATTCGTCATATACACTATTGATTAAGATATATTATACGCTATATTTGTCGTCTGTCTAACGATTATATAATAAAAGAAGTTTTCATCGGAAATCTTAAAAATAGGAATAGGGCTGTATCTCAGATACTTAATCTGCTTTGATCTTTGTAATGTCTAAACATTCTAGCTTAGTGGCTCTATCTTTCATGTATAACGTATAGGGTTCCCCACTTTCCATATCACATCAACATGTACTGAATAGTTTATTCTTATTGAAGGTCCTGCTCATGTTCATTAGTTCATTAGATATAATGAAGTGGGAGTTGTAAGCGGAGAATACATTTCTGGACCAAATTCCAGAGCAAACTCACTGGAATCTAAGATATTGCAATATGCAATATGCGTCTCTACAGCCTTTCCTTAATCTTTTAATAACCTGTTGATTTCTAAAAACTAATTTAACTAATTTAAGGAAGAAGACCCCGCTGTTTGCGCCAACTACAGCTGAATAAGTCTGCTTTGCATTGGATATAAGACTATGTCGAGCGTATTGTGTAATATCAGTGTGGTTTCAGACCAAAAAGATCGACCAGTGAGATTAAATAAATCCAAAAGAGGTCGTCCTCTACAAAAATCAAGGCGATATAGACATGTTATTTTGTCTGGCTATAAACAACAAGAACTTGGAGACTATAAATGAAGATTGGATGATTAAATTTTCATAATTCTTCTTTTGATAGTATCTATAAAACCTGACCTCCTTGTGTAATTTACTTTAATTCTAATGAAATATTTCTTAAACGTCCATATCGGACCACTTCAAATGGTAGCTCCCACACAAATCTGGTTTCTGTGTTTTTTAAAAAACTCAGGGTATCCTGTAGTCGAGCATACTCAACTGCATCATTCTTTCTTGTTTTGTAAATTTGGTGTCAATGTATCTTTAGATATTGATTTGGAAAATCCTACAAAGATCCAGATGGGAGAACTTTAGTATATTGCTCACATATACATAACTGTTTGGTTCAACTTTTTGCTTGTTTTTGAGAAACTGATTATCTGAAGTAAAGCTTTTCCATTTCATTGCAATATTATCTCAAACGAGAGTTATACCCGACTATAGAGCTGAACTCAGAGCATGTGCTCCCATTTAAAATCTTCGAATTATTTAATTTTTTCAAATTTTCAGTTGCTGCAAACTTCCTTATCAAAAATTTCAACACCTGTCGCCATAGAACAAGACAGCCATTGAGCCAGAGTGGCTAAGAAAAAGTGGACTAACGTGATTCTATGGGTTCAGCCATAAAAAGAAATTTAGCACAGTAAAGCAGACACCTATTGTAGAACAAATGATTGATGAGCAACCAACTTTAGAACAACTATCACTGAAAGCAGCACACAAGAGCAACAGCGAACAAATAAAAGGAAATGCTACATTGAAGTGTGACAACATTCGCAATACTCGTCGAGGCAAACGCTCACAGAAAATACTTAAAACAAATGCAGCTGCAACAAAACGTGGCATGCCGCATGCATGCCGATGCGCATTTCCAATTAGACACGCATGCGAAATTATTTTGCAAATAGAAAATTTTCAAACTTTTAAAGCCTCCAGCCACACGAGGCAAGCTGGCTTTTATTGTAATGCAAACATTTTTTCCAATATCCCAACTACTAATTAGACAAGATCATTAAATGCTTTAAGCTATGCCAAAGTTGATCCTACTGACCCATTCTCAAGATTGAGAGCTGCAGTACTATTTTTCTGGCTCTTTTAGCATGCTTCAAGCATTGATTTTTTTATGCTTTTTTTATAGAACTTTTTCAAAATATGTTGACATTGTGTATTAGTTTTTTTGAAGCGTTTGTAGTAGCAAGAAGTTCAACACTCCTCAAGATTTTGACAGGCGAATCTATAGTAGAATTGGGCACAGTTTAATGTGAGTACTTCTTTAACTGATGTTTACGAATAGGTCGGAACTTGGTTATTAGCTTCGTCTAAAAGTGAAAAAAGTTTGTTTACTTACAGAAGCTTGGATTTCATTTGTTTCTTCAGAACTCATTTATCTCAATAGCATTACGGGAGTAGCTTTATTGGATCTTGCTCTCCATCTATTTTAAAGAATCTTATATAACAATAGAATTCTTGAAAGTATACCTCATTTGACAGCAGGTACTACTGCTGTCTTCTACTATTCTTTGACAATTTTCTATTAATATTAATAAAGAAAGTTGTTCTTCGCCTATTAGCAGATGCCTTCTGTTTCTGCTATTAAAAAAACTTTGCTGTCAATAATAACACTGGAACAAGTTCTCAATTTCTTAGCAGAAGGTACACTTCTTTTCTTTGGCAATTTTATTTAATAAATTTTTCAAGAAAGTTGCTCTCTATTTATCAGGAGAATGCAGACTTTCTACTTAAAAAAGCTTAGTTTTGTATATTATTTTAGAACATCTTCTCCATTTGTCAGTTAAACTTCTCTTTGGAGAGAATGGTAGATGTGAATAGTATTCTAGAAACTTCCCCAACCACTGCGATCAGCAAATGGGAAATACACTTCTTCTTGGAAAAACTTAGCTGTCAATAGTATTCTCGAAACCAGTTCTCCATTTGTCAATGTTTCTCCTTAGAAGAGCTTAGTAGTAATTTAGGGACCTACTATTTTTGTAGAAATTTAGGTTTCAAAAATATTTTGGCAACATGTTCTTCATCTATCACCAGAAGGCAGAAAACAAGCTAAGATGTCAATATAATTCTAGAAACTTCTACATTTGTCAGCAGAAGGCAAATTTTTTACCTTAGATATTTACCTATGTAAATAGTTTCCTAGAAACTTGTTCTCCATCTACCACATCAACAAACTTATACGTCAATTAAATTCTAGGAACTTCATTAAGCAAATATAAACCTCTACTTAGAGAATTTTCTCTTTTATTTTTATTCCCCACTGTTGTACTCCATCTTTCAGCTGAAGCCAAACTTCTTTATTCAGAAAATTGTCTTTATAAATTGTAAGAAAATTGTGATCCATCTTTTAAAAGACGACAGAGTTCTTCTATTTAAAAAAAATCTTAGATATCAATAAGCTGACAGCAGAAGGCAAAGTATTCTTGGCACTTATTCTCCATCTATCACCAGAAGGTAGTCTTATCAGTAAGTAGCTACGAACTTGCAGCGTATTAAAAAAGCTTTACTTTTAAGCAAACTCTCTAATTTCTTTTAATATGATTTTCTTCGTTTCTATGCTCTTCCCAAAGTTGACATCATTATTCAGTCGATCTTTGTTGACTCTGTTCTGCTCCTCCACAGCGCAGAGCATTCAAGTTCATTGATCATCATCATCATCCTAATCGTTGAACATGAACACGATTCCCATATTCGATCTACAACGATTTCAAGTTGGTAGCAAGTTGCTTTGTCGCCTTTGGGCAAATAGCGCCATGTGTGTCGTCGTATGGCAGCAAAGCACTTTTGACTCGGTTGTTGCAGCGATTGCGTTTCGTTGCAAGTTGCATGTTGGCCGTTGTCATCTATGTTGTATGACAGCTATTTAAATTTGAATGGTACTGCGATAGACACCTCGGATGTACGCATTCAATTATGAAAATGTACTCCGCACTCTTTAAAATCAAACGTGACATTAGTTGATATTGATTCAGAGTGTTCGAAGTTTGATGCGCTCGAATAGATGTGTTTTAAATTTGTATTTGATGGTCGGAGTTGGCCTAGGCTGTTGTCATATTTTTTTTTTACCGATTTTCTTAAATTGGATTACATCACGGACAGACACACATATACATCAATTGTCTTCAAATTGGCTATTTCAAATATGATAAATAATAAGAAATATAAAAGAAGAGTTTAAATAATATTTTTTTGATGACACTGTGCACAATTACATACTCCAAATTTCAAATCCATTGAACAACATGAATACAAACACTAATTTAAAATGGTCTATTGTGTTGGAATAACATTGAAACCCGGTTTACAAAGGGATATGGAATGCAAAACGTCTTTTTGACCTTTTCCAGTGTCTTACTAATATGAAGATTAAAATTTAGTTTCTTCTCCTCCAATTTGAAGCTAATGCAGTTACGTTGAAGTTCGGTGCTGGATAGGTAACATGGTTTCCGTTTTTTTTTTTGGCTGGAAAGGCAGTTTATTGGGTTTTTAAGTTTATTACCAATAACGTTACAAGAAGTAACTACGCAATATAGGGCTGTATTACCAGAACATTAAATGCGGCTTGAACATCGAACGCTTCTATACCAACTGAATTATTTTGATTACATTTTTCTGTAATGAAACTCGTAAGTTTGTTTATTGAATGGATGTAGCTTAGAGGAGATCTGTATGCAAATTGTACTTTTGATAGAATATAATTGTTCTCTACTTTCAGACTAGTTTTTATTACCCGTTCTAATATTTTAGCAAATCTCAAAAGTAAACTAATCGATCTACAGTGTTCCCGGTCTTAATAATGGAAACATTTTAGCAATTTTTCATGGTGAAGGGAAAAATCAAAATTCTATACAAGCTTTTTTATATTATGTTCCGCCATGTTTTTAAGGCAAAAGAATTGCTGAAAAGTAATTCTATAATACTCAGTATTTCACTAACTGTGACGGAGATGAAATTTGGTATACATGTTATTGGGATGGAGAAAAGTAATCCTATTCAGTTTGGTTCAAATCAAAGGGGGTTATTCCCCATCCCATACAAGCGATAAAAAATTCAACATTTTTCTGTATCTATTTGAATTACAGAAATGAAATTTGGTATACATGCTAATGCGATCTTTGAATCCATTTGAGGTACAGGGACGAAATTTAGTATGTATACATATTAATGGCATCGGGAAAAGTATCGTGTCAAGTTAAAATCGGAGGAGGCTATGCCCCTCCCCCATATAAAGTGATAAAACAAATTCAACATATCTTTTCATCCAGTTGATGTTCAGGTAACGAGAGTGTTAAAAGTATCTGAAGTTTGGTCATCAACTAGAGTCCAAGAGCAAATAATGATAATGTCGTCTGCGAAAATAGATCGAAAATCGGAGATATATATGTATTATATTAATTAGCATAGGGGGAAAGATTTTAAGAGATTTTTTATGTGTACAAGCCTAACGTTGGCACATAGAATCAAATGTTGCTTTAATGTCCAAAATGACAAAGCCAGTTGACTTGGATATTGCGAAGTTTGTTTTTGATTTCTGAGCAAGGGTTGTAGGTTGTTATATTCCTAGTGGAAGCCAAATTTTTGCATTGTGGTTATTTTCCGCCAGATATCTCGAATTATAGGGGTATTGCTAAAGTTAGAACAATTCCTAAGCTATTTGAAAAAATTATTACTGATCAATTGCAACAATCGCTAAAATCAGTTGTTAGCCCATTTCAATATGGATCTTCTAGAATTCACGCCTATTGTTAATAAGGGCTGTCAGACCGATGTAATTTACACTGATTTTAGAAACGCTTTTGATAGTGTATGCCATAAACACTTAATATACAAATTAAGTTTGTTAGGATTCCCGCCTTCTTTCATAAATTGGATAAAATCGTACCTTGTAGGTAGATCTCAAAATGTTTTATTCAATAATTGTTTATCAAAAACTATTGAAGTATTTTCTGGAGTTCCACAAGGCAGTCATCTTGTACCATTATTCTTCATAATATTTATAAATGATTTACCTCTAGCTGATGATGTTAAATTAAGCTTGTCGTATTCTGAAATAAAGCGAGGCTTTATAAAGCGTTGGTCCGTTATTGGAATTCGCATCTTGTGTCTGGAACCCACATTATGCAACTCACCAAATTGTTTTGAGTCTATTCAAAAACAGTTTCGGTTATTTGCGCTCAGAAACTTGAATTGGGCTTCAGATGTACATTTGCCACCATATGTGGATCGATTAAAATTAATCGATCTTCCTACTCTATCTGCATGCTGGGCGATGCTTGCTGTGGTTTTCCTTCATAAAATCCACTCCTTACTTACTCCAATCTTTAATGCTTAATGTACCTTCTCGCTTCACGCGTAACTATGTACCATTATGGTTGTCTTTTTGCACAACAAATTGTGCCTATTATGTCTCAGTTCGGTCTCTTTGCTTGACTATAATAACTTCTCTCATCTATTTTCTTTTGACTCTTCTGTAAACTATATAAAACAAGCTATTCTCACCTCTGATCTACAATAAATAGTAATTTTATTTTTTCACTTGGACCACATCCATAACCAAAAACCCTCCAACGGGTCTGAGTGGCCATAACTTTCCTCATTTAGAGATAGGTCTTAAACGTTTATATGTTAGGTTATGCTCTTTAACAAAACAAAAATTCCTACTGATCTGAGTGGCTACAACTTTCCGTCTTTAGTTTTAAGTAACTTTATATTAATATATATTGGTTTAAGTAATTAGTTTTAAGCAACTGTTTAGCCATGTAGTATTATCAATAAATAAATAAATAAATAAATAAATAAATTCGGAAAGTCTTATCTTGATGATCTTTTCAAGAGTATTGCTTTCCGATAAATATAAGGCGAAGCCAAGTAGACTTTTCACACCATTCTTCCAAACAGGAAGATAATGAGTCTAGGATATCTATGAATTTTGTGATTTCAGCGATTATAATGGGGTCACTAAGTTTGTTTAAAAATAAATGATTCAGGCAAAACGTGTGAGATAGTAAATCCTATCCTACTAAAATTATAAATGCGAAAGTTTGTATGTATGTGTGTATGGATGTTCCTCTCTTACGGCTAAACCGCTCTAGCAATTCGTCTCAATTTTGGAATAGAGATAGATGGGATGATGGAAAAGAACATAGGCTACGTTTTTGTTACTTCATTACTTCAACTGCAGTAAAATAGCAGGTACAAAATTTTATAGTTATATCGATTCAAAAATCTACTAATCCTACTAAGAAATAATTGTCAAGTAAATCAAAAATTATTTAAGAGTAATTTCTTTCTATAAAAAATTATTATTATTATTATTATTTATTGTGTACCGAAAGCGTAAGAGTAATCTTTCAAAAAAGTCAAAGAAAGCACGAGCAATGAAGGTAGCTAGAGCTGCTGAGACACCGGAACAGTCCCAAGCTCGGCATCAACAACATGCGGAGTATCTGGCGTCCCAAAGGGCTGCTGAGACACCGGAGCAGTCCCAAGCTCGGAGCCAACAGAATGCGGAGTATCTGGCGTCAGTAATGTTGCAATAGCTGTGGCTTCCTCTGGAATCGCTGCAACATTGTTAAGAGGTGGGCGGACAGCACACTCAATTTTTAATTTACCTCTTAATCTGGCAAGTGAGGAAACCCCAAAGTGCAATATCAGCAAGAGTAGCAGTCGCGGTGCCCTGTTACAACAATGCAAGCTGCTTGTATGGGACGAATGTACCATGTCACACAAACAAGCCATCGAGGCGCTTGACCGATGTCTACAAGACATGCACAACAATCGTAAGCTGATGGGTGGTGTGGTGGTGTTACTGGCTGGGGATTTTAGGCAAACTTTGCCTGTTATCGAGCGAGGTACTGCAGCAGACGAAATTAACGCATGTCTGAAAGCATCATATATGTGGAGCAAAGTTGAAAAGCTGCATCTAACTACTTACATGCGAGTCATAAAAGCATGTTACATGACTCAATTCTGAATTTGAGAATTTTAGTGGTAATATGTTGGCTTAAGAGAACAAAGCTGGCCCTATTTCCAGTTTCGACGGAGTCTTTTTTTGTGTTGCATTAGTGATTTAATGTTTTGAGGGGTAACCTGGAATGCTGTTTGGTTTTGCTATAGAAATAATAGCATGGAAGTCAATGAATTATTGACAGTCATAACAGCAAATTAACTAATCGTTTTAACTCAGCCCAACTTAATGAGATTATATCGAATATTGTTTACTGTACTGGGACTCCTTAACTATTTTTAATAATTCACAGGGACGTTATCTATTGAAATAAGGCACACACGCTGCACGCTGCCTCTTACGCAGCACAGCTCACATCAACACACGCGCAGACTCTTGAGACTCCCGGGGACAATTGGTTGAGACTCCTCTGGACAGATCGACGCCAGACTCTGCTTCTCTCGATCTCGCTGCTCCCAATCTCCAAACCACTAATTGCAGGCCAGTCAGGTTATTAAGAAACACGGTAGTTGAGTTTAGTTCTTTTTAGTTTAGTTTTTCTTCTTTCGATTGCACACGACTTGTCACATTTACAGGAAAATCAGCGTGGTCTAGATGTTTCTGTGTACATGTAAATTCAACATAGCAAAATGGGTATATGTATATGTGTTTGGTGAGTTTGTATTTTGCCATATGCAGTATGCATTTTCACACATGCACTCATACATGTGTTAGAAGGGAGTAGCCAGATCGGTGAACTTCTTCTGCATTTTTCAACATTATCGGATCCAAGTCATTGATTGCGATAGTACCGCACACAACTCGTCTACGAGGACAATACAAAAATCCAGCCTTAAAATTTACTAAATATTGATTGCCATTCCGAGAGAACATTTGCGGAAAACATATTTGTGAAATAGTTTTTCATAAAGAATACTACTAATGGTCTTTCGACCGTAATAAAATATTTGGCAAAATTCATATCCATTTTTTGTTTTATTTATAACCAAAAAAAAACAATGTGCAAAAGAAACACCCTTTAGAATATTTTTATTTCATTCAGTTTATAGTTGAACGGCATCGTTCTCGAAGAAGCACTTGTATAGGTTGAAGGCCTTTTGACAGTTGTTGGCAGCTGGTGCATCAAAGCACAATCCACCTACTTCCTCAACTTTATCGGCGCCATGGACGGGAATCAGTTTATCGACGATCACATCCTCCTGCAGTTTACCGTCCTTAAGGAAACCAACCTGTTCCAGGAAGCAGTTACCGAAGCACTGTACATTAGCAGAATCATCAGAGAAATCTCCATTAATAAATCCTAGAGCTTGTTGAGGAGTGACGCCCGTCTTTTGAATGCAAAAACCAATGTTACGAAGTGTCTGTGCCTGTTGCTCATCAGACAGTTCATTACCGGCCTGGGAAGTTGAAAATTGTATTAGTTAAAATATGTAAAACTGATACCTTGATTTGGGTTTTACTTACGCTAACCACAGCGATCAAAGCAAAAGCAATCAGGAATTTCATTTTGACAATTTTAAGTATTTTTTAATGAACTACGTTGAGTTACTACTTGTCACTCTCAATACGACGCACGCTTTTATATGATTTTGTACTTCAAACTAACTATTATACACGAGCTTAAGAACAGAAGTACATAATTAAACAGACGTACCGAAACAGAAATTCATAAATAAATATTTGTATCACATACAAATTTGGCTAATCATATGATAAGCTCATCAAAGTCGTGCGTTTTTGCATTAATATGTGTTGTTCGTCGGGAAGAGAAAAGACAAATTCTAAATACTGCACAGAAAAATTATGTATTTGTTTAGTAAGTTGCAAGACCTGAAACAGTTGCTTAAATATTATTGTCAATTCTTTTCATAATAAAAACTTATGATGATATTAGAAAAGTTATGAAAACTCAGACCCGTTGAAGGATTTTTGTGGCACGAAAGAGGGCAGGGTGATTAAAACTTTTCTTGGTATTAAAGAGTACAAAGAGGTTCTTTTCTACCCTGAAAACGTTTTGTTTGTGAGGTAGCGTCATTATGTAAATAAGAACCAATAAGCGTGACAGATATTCATAACCGATTGTAAGGAAACTTATACAACGGAAATTGACGCACAGTGTGGTGTCTCTTTTCTTAAATAAAGGACAAAGAACACTTTGATTCCAATCATTGGGTATGCGTTCGTCGGACCACATCTTGCGTAAAAGTAGGTGCAAAGTCCTGAGTCATCTTTACCGACAACCTTAAATAATTCAGCAGAGAGTCAAGCGGATCCTGCTGCATTCTTATTTTTCAGCTTTTTATATGATGGTTCTTGCATCGCTTCACTATCGGCAGCGTTGTGTGCATCATCGAAAGTAGTTGGAGTCACTTCTCCACGTTTTCAGTGATTCCTGTCCATTTGTTACCATACTTCAGATTTCGACTGTACAGAACCTGTAACTAAATCGATTAGCTCTCCAAATTACTGGAGATCTGTATAGAGCCTCGAAATTTATAACTTCCTGCTTATCTTCTAATTAAAATCTTTAAACGAATGATGGTGTCACAGAAATCAAGAGAAAGCCAAATATTTCGTTGGTCATCTTAGGAACAGTTTACTCCCCTCGCTGTTTGTAGCATTGTTGAAACATCAGTTGACCCCACTGTCACTGCAGTTACACTAGATGAACTGAAAGCTGAAATAGTTTCTCTTAATCTCAAAAAATCCTCCTGATATCATGGGATCGATGCAGCAATTTTAGAAGCGCTTTCTCACAAATGTTTCCTTCTGCTGGTGCATCTTTTGAATATCTGCTTCAGACTTTCAGCAACAGCGCTTCTGCGGGCTTTGGGACGCCAGATACTCCGCATTCTGTTGGCGCCGAGCTTGGGCCTGCTCCGGTGTCTCAGCAGCCCTTTGGGACGCCAGATACTCCGCATGTTGTTGATGCCGAGCTTGGGACTGTTCCGGTGTCTCAGCAGCTCTAGCTACCTTCATTGCTCGTGCTTTTTTTGACTTTTTTGAAAGATTACTCTTACGCTTTCGGTCCACAATAAATAATAATAATATAATTATTTTTTATAGAAAGAAATTACTCTTAAATAATTTTTGATTTACTTGACAATTATTTCTTAGTAGGATTAGTACATTGAATGCTTTTATTTTGAATCGATATAACTATAAAATTTTGTACCTGCTATTTTACTGCAGTTGAAGTAACAAAAACGTAGCCTATGTTCTTTTCCATCATCCCATCTATCTCTATTCCAAAATTGAGACGAATTGCTAGAGCGGTTTAGCCGTAAGAGAGGAACATACATACACACATACATACAAACTTTCGCATTTATAATATTAGTAGCATAGGATAGGATTTTAAATAATTGTTTTTTATGTGCTTTCTTGTTGGACTCAATATAGATTTAGAGATTTCATTTCCCGGACACTCGTCGATTACAATTAATTTAACTTCTATAAATTAGGCTTAAAATTTTATTTTATGTTTTTTTTTATGTCTGCTCAAAAATTAATCTTCACTCCATTCCAGTTTAAATATTTTGATTTATGTTTATAAGGTCAATTAATTTTGTTTTCTTCTAATTTAGTTTTCAACTATAAAATGAAAGCGCCAAATTTTATAAACGTCTATTGTGACTGAAAATTGGTAACACAGTCATGCAGCCATGCATGCATGACTGTGTATTGTCTCGCTCTAACACGCACAACATAAACGCATCTGTACAAATAGCTGTGAGTAAACAGCTGTGCAGTAAGAAGCAGAAAAGCAATAGCTGAAGAAACGAATATCGACGCGTATTTTTCTTAAACTAAAAAGCAAGCAAAATGACAACAAACGTCGAACAAGAAGCTTATTTATTAGCACTCAAAGGTAAACTATAGCAGCGCATTTCGATAAAATTAATAAAAATATGTTTTACATTGTAAACACTTGCAGTGATGCGTCTAACACGGCCCACACTTGTTGGCCCGCAGCCTGTCATCACTTGTGAACCCAAAGATTTGCCACAACAATGTTTCCGCCGTGCGCTGGAAAACGATGAAGGCAGCAGCACTGCTGTGTACAGCGCCGAAACACTTGCTGCCGGACAATTTATGCTGTTGCCGCAGTCTTTTGGTAATATCTATCTAGGCGAGACATTCTCCAGTTATATATGTGTGCACAATTGCACAGCGCATCCGGTGGAAAATGTTACCGTTAAGGCCGATTTGCAATCGAATAATACGCGCATTAATCTGCCCATGCATGAGAATCAAAAGACACCAGCAACGCTGGGTCCAGATGAGACACTCGATGATGTTATACGCTACGAAGTGAAGGAGATTGGCACGCATATGTTAGTTAGTTCTAAATTAAGCGATTTTAGTTATATATTTGCTTGTTATAAACAATCTTTTTTTCCTTATGTTACAGACTTGTCTGCGAGGTTAACTATCAAACGCCTGCAGGTTTTCCACAATATTTCCGTAAGTTTTTCAAGTTTCAAGTACTTAAGCCGCTCGATGTGAAGACTAAGTTCTATAATGCTGAAATGGATGAGATTTATTTGGAGGCGCAAGTATATTGTGGCATTTATATATTTATATAATTATCTGTTAACAATTTACTCTACGTAGATACAAAACATTACCACCGGCCCATTTTGTTTGGAGAAAGTTGAACTGGATAGCGCAGAACAGTATACAGTGACGCCGCTTAATACATTGCCCAACGGCGAATCAGTGCTTACTTCAAAGAATATGTTACAGCCGAATAATAGCTGCCAATTTCTGTATTGCATAAAGGTGCGTTGTTATATTATAAATCTTTTTAAATGTACTTTTATGAGTGCAAATAATCTCATAAAGTCGAGAAATTATGTATACTGAATCAGTTCAAGCAGACAATTTAAGCTAGCCATGTAGGTTTTTATATCTGCTGACAGATCTATCTATGGATCTACCTATGTACATTTAATACAATAAGAGCCCATGCAAAGCATAAAAATCTGTAGGTTTCGTTTTGTGTTTAATAGTTGTCGCAGTTTAATAGTTGTCCCGAAAGTACTCTAGCTGAAAGTTTCGGGCGAGTATCACTCTTCACATAATGATAGGTTTAATCATAAAATTCTTCTTTTGGTATAGCTTATATTGTATAATGTGCTGAAAATCAGTGCACAGTCTAATTTTTGGCACTGACGTGCGTTGAAGGAGTTCATCACTTGCTTGTGCTGATGTAAATCTTTAAATTTATGCTGTCACTTAATCACTTTTGTTGTAGTGCGCTTTCGAAAATCTACACAAATTTTGTCTTTAAACTCACGAAAATTAGTACATTGGCTGTTCCTAATGTACATAATGCACTGATTTTGAGAACTATACATGATTTCGGGTTTTATCTTTCAACAAAAATAAATATTCAATTCCGCTTCAACACTTTTCACTAGTAAAATGGATATATCTTTCTTTTGTATAGAATTATCAATTCTTAATGAAATAAGAAACTTTGCGGTCTCCAACACACGCATTTTTTTATATTTTAGAAAAACATAAAAAATGTCGATTTATTTTGGCTCAATTGAATTGGCTCGAAAACTTAACACTTTAACCGCAATAGTTGCTCAGCCTTTTTTTATGGCGTCAAGTAGGGTCTCAGTATCATCAATTTGTCTTCTGCCGTCATATACTTTTCGGGATAATAGTTCCTAAACGTACTCGTACGAATTGTACCTAAAACGCAATACTCCTTTCATAAGTCATGGTAGTAATAGTTGTAGCCATCCGGATTCATCCACATCATGGAAAAACTCAAATCGATGACATAATGAACACAGTATTTGAACCTATTCAGTTGAGCGGCAGAGTAGGTCCAAACCGAACCACAGGAAGGAGCTGTGTTTTGTATGTAAAAAAAAAGTTGTTCAGCTGGAAACGCCAAATATTAATTTTATATGAGATTTCCCACGAATTTAGCAAATAATATATTCCCACATAAATTTAGGTTAAGGAAGCACAATCTATATAAGTGTATTCCATACATGGATATACGGATAGCAATATCCTTTCGTCCAGCTGGCAGTACGTCCATCTGCAAAGTCTGCATGAGAAAGAGTCGTTTTTTTCCGTTCACTTTTTTTTTTTTTTTGTATATTTTTCTTTATTTATACTCGTCACTTATATAGTTTTCGCTTCAAGTTTGTAACACCAAGAAAGATGAGTATGGTTTTCAACGAATCGTTTTTGGATTCGGCATGCACCATTCTGAGCTTTCACTATAGAATTTGTTTAGAAGAAATTTTTTTTACAGTTAATAACAATTAGAAATTAACGATGGAATTTTATGTAAACATTTGGCTCTACTGGGAGGAAGTAATATTCATTTTAAAGTTTCTTATGAAAAATAGATTATGAACCCATAGGGTTCCCATAGAGAACAAGGTATACTAAGTTTGTGCAAATGTTTATACAGGCAGATTGACGCACGGCAGACCCTATAAAGTATATATATTCTTGATCAGCAAAAAAGACGAGTCTATGCATACATGTCCATCTGCCAGGCTGTCTGGCTGTCCGTATGAAAATCGAGATCTTTCAGACTTTAAGAGCTAGAGTTTTCAAATTGGAATATTTATTCATTCTTCAGCTAACTTGCTTAGCACATTCCATGCATACAAACTTCTTATTCTGGGTTTCTGCATGAAAAATTGTTATTGATGTTGTTAGTTTTGCTCGAAACACTAAAAATGGCTTGCCTTGCATTAATCCTTGTCAAATATTCCATTGAGATCCAGATAGCCGCATACAAATCTGTCTAATCTTTCTGAATTTTTGTAGGAAAATGGTTTGTTTGTTTATATAGCTTGAAATGACAAGTTTTGCCAACATCGGACTACTACAAGGGGTAACCCTCCTACAAATCGTTAGGAACAGGATAACTCGTAGTCCAGCCCTCTCGACTGCATCCTTCTTTCTTGTTTTTTATTCTGTTGGGCTTTTCAATGAAATAGCTTCAAACATATTAATGAAAGTTTAAAATGACAGAAATATGCATAATTAAATAATAATAATTAAATAATGAAAATTAGAATTCATAAAAATCTTGAGTCTAATGACGTGTTGGTAGGTCATCTGGGTGGAGTTTCTTAGGGCGCCTTGTGCTTCTGTTGGTAGCATGAGCTGAGGTCAACGGATTGGCGTATTCCCGCGGTCATTGTACCGATTTAAAAGAGTAAAGTTAATAAAGAATTGATTAAATATAGAAGAGCAGTTGTGTGCATATTGGGTTGTTTTTTTTATCGGTTCGTAACTTATGATAGATTGAAGATATGAAATTAGTTCATTTGAATGACCTTTGGAAAGCAGGTATAGCCAAGCTGCAATAAGTAATAATTTGAAAATAACGGTGGACCACTATCCAAAAGTGTAAAATCTACCAATTTTTTGTGTGCATTTCGTATCTCACCTTAGATACGAGGAAGATCAATAAAAAAAAGAAGTTTGAAAATTTGTTGAAAGTCTATTTAGTAGTGTTCCCGAACTTTATTAAAAAAAAAAATATTTTTTTTCAGCATCTGAAGTCTCTATAACCAATGGTTGATGATTATGATTATCGTTCAGGTGGCGTTGTTAATAATTTTGTCTTCGCTGATGCTGGCTTTACTGCTTTCAACGCATATTGCTATTCAAAGATGCATCTCGCTGGTTTCAAAGATGCAAAATTTTCTAGGTCTAACGTGTAGACAATTGGTGGCAAAACATGCATTTTTCGTATATTGCATTACAAATCGAACAAATTCTATATTGAAAGTTACGGAAAATCGATTATTATGAAAAACTAAAACCTTTGTATAGTTTAAATTTATCGATCCTTGAAAAAGTGCAAATACCGCTGTGAATTCTTCAGTTTCCAAACACTTAAAAAATTCTAAGATTTTTATAAAAGTCCAACGTACAAAATGACCCAACGTGCACACAACTATCCTATATATTTAGGTGTATGTAAAAAGTTTTATAGCTTCGATTTTTATCGTGTTTTCAATTAATTCCTTTTTTAGTTCCATTAATTTGGTTGAAGCTATACAAAATAGTTTCAATAGCTTTTCTATAATGGATTTGTTAAACCAGTAACACACATTCACTACAAATCGTTGACCATTTTGTTTTTATTCGTATTTTGAAAGAGAAAATGGTGCAAGAGGCAATCATTCGGAAACTCGGAAATTAAAACATTCTAACTTAGACTTATGAAATAAAGTCATTTATATTGTATTAAAATCGTCTCGTCTTTTTGAGGGATACCTCTTTTAGGGGTTCGGTTTGAAGTTTATTGAAAAAGTAAAATTGACTTTAAATACACCAAATTTGCCTTTTCTTGTTGATTAAAAAATCACAAAATATTTTCGTACAAAAACCTAGAATTGATTTCAGATTTGATTAGATTGAACCAATCTTGGGTAGTGCAACTTGGAAGTCTCTTTGAGTGTAAAATTTCTGCATTTTAAGAAAATGATAAAAAACATCTGCTAAAATTTAAATTATTTTATATTATTGGTTTAAAAAAAATGGTTTACGTTGCACTTCGCCCAATTATTCTAATAGCTCAGTAGAGTTCTCAAGTTGAGTTGAAGTTCTAAAAGGCTGTTGTTAAATTAAGAAATTACTTCTTTTTGGAAGTGGAGGGTATAGAGTTTTCGATTAAATGCTCGCTTTTAGTACGTGCCAGCTTTTTTTCTGCCCAATGTTTTTTGTCCAGTGTATAGCATAGTTCTCATGCGGTAGTTATAGGCTATCTTTGTGAGACTATCCTTGAGTTTGATACTCAATTATGAAACTCTATTTTACTAATATGCAATCATGTTTTTATCAATTAATTTCGAATGTCAAACTCTATTACTGTTGATTTGGTTTTCCTATATTGCACAATTAATTATTTAAAGTATTTTTTGTTCTCGAACAGCCCAAACCTGAAATAGCCAAGGATATAAAAATACTACGCCAAGCTAACAATGTTGGCAAACTGGATATTGTCTGGCGTTCGAATCTCGGCGAGAAGGGACGGCTACAAACAAGTCAGCTGCAACGTTTGGTATTTATTTTTTTCATGCTCTTATATGCCTAGTATTTTAACGCTCTATTACACTTTTCCACAGCCCTTCGAATACAAAGATGTACGCCTCGAGGTAATCGATGCAAAGAATATAGTTAAAATCGGTGAACCCTTTACATTCCAATGTCGCGTCACAAATACCGCGGAACGCACAATGCAGCTACATGTCAAGTTGGATACAAAACTAATACCAGATTGCGATTATACTGGCTCAGCGGAATTCACGCTGGGCAACATTGAAGCAGGGCAACAGTTGGAATTTCCGCTAACAGTGTGTCCCACCAAATTGGGCTTGATAAAGATCAGTCCACTGCTGCTAACTAATAAACTTACGGGAGAGCAATACAATATCGAAAAAGTGGTCGATATATTTGTCGTCGATACGGACTATCATGATGATGAAACATTCCAAATGCATAAATTTGTGCGCTATGATAATGCGGCACATTCGCGTCTCGAGGAGCAAACTCTTCAGCTGCAGGTGGTATAGCCTTTGGTAGTAGCACACAAGCCGTAGCTAAGTATATAGTTGAGTTTGATGTATTTATTTATGTAAATATATATAGAAAATATAGAAAATATGTATTTATAAATATATGTACTAGTAAATAGTTAAAAAACAAATTTTTTTTAAATTGTTTTGTTAAAGAGTAGAAAACAGTGTAGCCATGCGCCTCAAATTTACAACGGCTGCACAGCTATATTTTCATGCCTTGACGTGGCGTAGAAGTGATGGTACAAATTAAAGCGCAAATAACCCGTAATCTATTACATGTGGAAATTGATATACTATGTACTATTCTAACGAGCGCGTGCAAAACCACAAAGTCTGCTTTAGCGTGCTTTACACACACACACAGCTTCCACAGACACACAGCTTCCGCTTCCTATTTCACTTATATCCTTTTCAAGTCAAGCCAACATTACTCGGTCAAACGAATAATGGCAGCACATTTGTTTATGTCGTTGAAATATTCTTTGCGCACAGACGCCAACATTCGTATCAGACAAGTTGCATATTATAGCGTTCATTATGTGCCGATGTTGAGTGGTAATGCGTTTGTACTATATTAAGTTTGAGGTTATATAGCATCTCATAGTTTGCGATAAGTTGTCTTTGATGTGCTCTTTGGTAGAGTGCTGCTACTATATTTAGCTTGAATTATTGCTTAATAATTAACAAGCGCCGCAAATGTTTGTGCATTTATAGCTTAAGTTAGTATAAACGACTTAAGCTTTTATTAGAAAATATGTGTTGCATTAAGCAGGGATTCAGAGTGGAGCAAAATTTATGAACTTGATCGTTCCGATGCTCCGGTTGCATAGTTTTATATAAAATTTTTTTTTATATACAATAGTCTACAAAATTAGTGTACTTATTTATGTGAAACTGGGCTTCTGTCAAATGAATAATAGACTTATTCAGCCTTACTAATAAACAAATTAGAGTCCACATTTTCTATAAATTTCTTTTTTACTTTTTCTCCAAAAAAAAGGATGGTTTTCATGTAAAGTTTAATAATCTGGCGAACAATTGTAAGATGTTCAACCATTTTTAAATTCTCTTTACGATATAATGTCTGACCGAATTTATGAAGTAATTTTAAATAAAGGTGGCTATATACTTAATTAGTTAAACTTTTCAATAATTTCGTCATTTATATTAATTTTAAGTTCTTCGGTCTATTTCATTGATTCAAAAAATTGCCATTTTTAAGGTGCACATACAAAACAAAAAATAAGAGGCTTTCTGGAAAGTTTTCCGGGAGTTTTGAAAATGGGTATTTTTATAGATTTCAACATTCTCTTTCCGAATATCAACTTTGCCGCTCGCCCCGGTATATTGCAAAAATGATGACTAATAGCAGTTTTTTGACAAGGATATATGTTGACTCATCTTTCAATAAATTGCATAAATTGTACTGCAGTCAATAGATTTCTTTCACCCGATCTCAGTGCAGAATTAGAAATTGTTATTTAATTTCGATAGGTCAGTGGTACTCGAGGAAAACAAGAATGCACAAAGAACTTGCTGAAAAGTTTGAGAAATAATTGGTTAAATTTTATCAATAGGTGTAGTATTTCCGGATGGTTACATTTGTTAAACAATTCACCGAAACAGAAAAAATAAGCAATTTAATTTAAATCTTGACGCTATATGTTCACTTTAACCCCTAAGGCACAAATTATTTAAAATAATTTCTTTTAAATCCACATTGCACGACATTCTTATGCCAAGTAACAATCTATAAGCCAATGAAAAGTATTTGACAAGTACAAACTATTTATTTTCTATTTTTATTGTCGTTCAGTGTTGAAAGAGTTGGAAAAGCAGTACACGTAAAGTGCATTGTTGACAGCCACAGTGACAGCAACCACAAGGACCATCGAAGACTAAATATACAAAGTACAACATTTTTTTTCTGTCTTCCTGCCTGTTTCCTGTCTGTTAGTGCAACATTTCAGCTGCCGACTTTTAGCTGTTTGTGGGTCCAGTAGCACCGACCGAGTGCGTTCGTTCAACTGTCAAATGTAATTAATTCCAGATCATTGAACAAAAGACGTTTGTCTTATCGGCGCAGCATAATCGGATTGTGAGCGTAGCATAGCCCAAAGGACATACGTTTGCACAGATAGAAGGCCTGGACGTACAATACTTAAATATGCTTGTATTGGGCCTTATATGTCTTTTCGTTTCGTTTCGCTTATGGAAGACAACAAAATGGTTTTAGACTCACACATGTATCTATGAACTATTTCAGTGTAGTGTGGTCGTCCTTTTCATATTCGTTTATATCTGTGTGTACGTGTGTGCTTACACACAGGTGTTTAATAAGGAAGAGGAAATTAATTTAACTCATTAAAACGTGCGTGCATGTAAAGGGAAGACAGCTTTTGGTGATATATACACGCCCGCAACAAAGGTGGAGCAGTGTAGAAGGATGGGTTAGCAAATGGCGACAATCTTTGGGTGGAGGTAATTATATTTAATTGTTATGCAGACAATTGATAACCAAGCAAAAATGTTGGGGCTCAACGTTGCATTGACTTATTTCGTAAATAATTAGTTTAGAGAAAATGTGAAGCGAATTCATACCTTGACTATTCATTTCCAAAAACAAAATAATGTAAGCCTAACTGATCGACCTCATACTTTATTAATAATTTTAATTCAACAAAAAGTGCTTTGTAGTATTTCAAACACTAAAATTTTATACTATTTTGGGAGTTTATTTAACTAGGGTGAAAAGACTCATTCTCCGTATATGGGGTGTAGGGGTGGACAGCTTTGATTAAATTTTTATTTACGATTTTTGGCTGTTAACAAATAAATTTTTTTTTGCTTGTTAACTGCTAAAATAAAGTAATGTGACTTTCAATTAAATTGCATTTTACTAAATTTCATTAAGAGTACCATTCATTACGAGTACCATACAGAAAATGAAATAAATGATATCTTAAAAGATCAAAAGGGAACAGGGATATCTTAAAGTCAAGCACACTCGACTGTTATGTTTCTTATGAATTTTTGCTACAATATAAATTTCACTTTATAAAGGGGAAAGTACTGAATGTTTTTTTTTTTACCCATAATGTAAAAGAGTAAAATAAATTCGGTGTAAATGTATATAACAGGCAAGGAGACGAGGCGCTACCCACAAAGTATATATGGACATGTCCATCTGTCCGTATGAACAGCAAGAACGTGGAGACTATATGATATAAAGCTTTCAAGATAGGATATTTAGAAGCTTTTATTTTTTTCTTCAGATAATTTGTACTTAATGTAAGTGCCAACTCCTCCTTAAGTAGGGGTTGGCACTAGTCATACATGTATGAAAAATGTTAACTATTGTTGTTAATTTTGCTAGAATCGCCAAATTTTACGTTAATTTGTGTAAAATATTCCGTAAATGTTCAGATAGGACTATTAGAACTGGTAAGACACACACAAATCTGGCGCTTCTTTCTCGGTTTTTGTATGGAAAAAAGTTGTAATGTTATCATTAGAAACGGCAAATTTTGTGTATTTCACGTAAATCTAAAAAAAAAAAAGTTTGCATTAAGGTTTAAATCGGATCACTGAGTGGTGACCTCCATAAAAAAGTCGAGTGGATATAAACAACTCATAGATATTGTTGAGGATGTTGAGATGTTATATGACAGAAATGAAGCTCGAAAATTCTATCCAAAGGTCAAGACTGAAGGTTTTAAATCCGTAAGAATAAAAATGGAAATCCTGTTACGGATGAACAGGAATCACTGAGATTATGGAGTCATTTTTCTAACCTACTTGGAGGCGATGAAGCACAAAATTCCGCCGATTGAGAAATGACACCGGAACCACCAGTTAGTGATGGCAATATTGTAGTCACCGGACTATAACGAGGTTGATTCGGTTATTAAAAGCTGAAAAATAACCAAGCGGCAGGCTCTGATGGGCTGCCAACTGAGATATTTTAGATCGGCGACGAAGAGTTGATTAGGAGTATGCACTTTTATGCAAGATATGGTTCGATGAACGCATACCCAATGACTGGAATCACAGTGCTCTCTGTCCTATCTTTAATAAAGAAGACCCCGTTGTTTGCGCCAACTACCGCGGAATAAGAAACACACAACCAATTTGTCGATTATGAAGCCGCTTTCGACACGCCGATACGATCGAAGTTTTTCGACGTCCTGTATGCACTACATATCCCGGCAAAGATTGTCCGTCTTTCGCACAATCATTGTCAGAGTGGGGAAAAACCTGTCCGACCCCTTTGATATCAAGAGAGGTTTCAGGCAGGGCGGTGCTCTGTTGTGTTATTTTTTTCAATCTTCTGATGGAATACATCCTACGCCAGTGGCCGTACATACAGAATATGTCGGGCTCGATCTTCCAGAAGGAAGTGATGCTGCTCGCTTACGCCGATGACATCGATATCATCGATACGCAGGAACGGCGAGTCAGCAAGGCGATCTCAGAGATTGAAAAACAGTCTCGGTTCATAGGTCTAGCAGTGAATGAGGATAAGTCGAAGTACTTGATGTCTTCTCGCACTCCGTCATCGCGTCTTGGACGGTCAGTGACGATGGAGAATTCCAAGTTCAGTGTTGTAGAAAACTTCGTCTATCTTGCATCCGAGATAACCAGCAACAACAACGTCAGCCTGGAGATCAGGCGAAGAATCACGCCAGCGAACAGATGCTTTTTTGGGATGAGTAATCAAATGAAGAAGTAAAGCCCTCTCTTGAAAGACAAAAATCAAGATCTATAAGACGCTGATACTTCCCGTCCTATTGTATGGCGCAGAGGCATGGACCCTCAGATGAAACAGCTTGGAAGTCTTCGAAAGAAAGATTCTTCGCAGGATTTTCGATCCTATCAGAGTCGGCGACCAGTTTAGGTCCCGTATGAACCGCTGTTCGGTGAGGTTGACATATTCCAGCGCATAAAATTCCAGTGGCTGCACTGGGCTGGGCACCTCATTCGAGTGGATGATAGAGCTGCAGCTCGCTGCAGCTCGCATGGCTTACATGCGGAGCCCAAACTTGATTGGTGGATGATGTAGTAGAGGACGATTGGGCACGCGTTAGAATGACCAGGTATGGGAAGACCTCTCCGTAGTTGGCATTCAAAACGACTGGCGCCAGCGCGCACTAGACTATGGAGGCTGGCGCACCTTCCTAAATGCGGCCATGACCGAAAGACGGCTGACGGCCATTTAAGTACGTATGTGAGATTATAAAAGATTGAGCCTTCAAGTTTGAAAAATTAGTCTCTCGTATGATCTATTAAGGATAGTATCCACATAAACTTGCAGAAACATGCATTTTCGTAGACAATCTTACTAAATTTTGGTGAGCAGAAAATCTTGAGTAGAAAATTGGAATTATTTCGGTCGCATAACTAAAATAAAATTCATTTCTATTGGGTGGTTTTAAGGGCTTTTTTTAAATTTATATGTTCTATACAGGATCATTTAGTATATGCTTCTTAGATTATATATGCTGAGGATTTATTGCGTTGATGCATTAAAAAGAGCTGAAAATGTTCTTTAAGGCTTTTACAATTTTGCAAGAAAACCATAATCGTTTGGAATTGAACTGAACCGAACTCAAATTGAAGAATTCTCAACAAAATTATGCTTTAGCCTGAATTAGTGAAATCATAATCAACAAATATTGCACAAAAACCACCATTGTATCTTGTAATTTAAGCTCGTTTTTCAAAATAAATCTTTTTGCATAACCACGCGTTTATGCAAACAGCTTCAGCCAAGCGAGAGAGACTGACAGAAAAACAGACAGACAGACAGGCGACTCTGACTGACTGACAGATACAAATTCAAATATTTTTTTGACGCTACTTGAATTGCAACAAAGAGTAGCAAAATCTACAAAAAAAAAAAAAAACCATCAACAGTAGCAAAAGCGTCAGTGTTTTGAAGTGAAAGAATGGGGAAATACGCTGAACGCCATGCGGTATGCAACCGTTTTTTTTTCTTTTTTGTATTCTTTGACTATTGCATTATTTCGTTTATTTAATTTTGTTTCATTTATTTCATTTGTAGTTATTCTATTTTATTTTACATTTTGTTGCATTCTTTTCTATGCTGCTGCTGCTGTATGCACTAGAATTTTTTGTATTTCATTAAGAGGTCACTCATAAAAGTTACTGTAATTTGTTTTAATACCCTATACTAATAGAATTATTGGGTATAGGTATTAATTTTTTGAAAATGTATTTTTGAAGTCAAATTTCAGAGACATTCTTTGTGCAGCTGAGGCCGTGCAGCGGGTTTTACTCTGCGAATATTGTTTGTGATGTTAATTGTTCAAATGGAAAAACTGTTCCAAACTGAAAAATTAAACCTCAAAACAAAAGTATGTATACCATTCTGTTACGGAAGTGATTCTGTTTAAACGTTCTGTTTTTCACTTTCAGAAAGATATCACGAGTTCACTAAAAATTGAATGTACGAAATGAATCTTCTAATTTCGAAGATGAATCAAATCGTGTTATTTAAAAAAAAAAAAATAGAAGTGAAAACAGGACCATTTTAACGAATGCGGTTACACAAAAAAGTAAAAAATTGCTTATGATACTTCTATGATACTTTTATGCGTCGGCAGATGAGTGTTACCAGGATATGCTAGAAAAGTTTCTTAGGTCGGATGTAGAATCGTAGGACTGCGTCAAATAGCAAAGAACTCGCTACAACTTGAAGTTTATGTGCTGAGCGTCACTCTTTCGTATAATCTCTCATTTCGGTGACATGAAATGTTTTTGATTTTTACCGAAAATTGTCATTTTTTTTTTAAAATCAAAAATATTTTTAAATTTTTCTCATCTTTGGACCACATTTTTTTTTTTTTTTTAATAGAAATCTGAGAGTTAATAGTTAAAAAAAATCATTTGTAAGTTGCTCTTATCATTTTTCATTTCGAATGACCATTTATGGTTTAAAATGATTTAAAGTTGGTAATTTACCATCAATACGTTCTCCTGAAAGAAATTTGTCTCATAAATTACTGACCTATTGTTAAATTGTTAAAAAAAAATTTGAGATAAATCAGAGGCTTTTTGTTTGGGTGGACAGTTGAGGTGAAATCCACCATTCCACTGCATACAGCTGCTGCATGATCGAAAGCATCTCTTTGCTTCATTAGAAATTAGAAGGAGAGAAACAGAAAAGAGCAGTGGCAACAAAGTACTTGCCACCTCGAGCGCAAAACGGTTAAGGGTGACCGACCACCCGGAGATACAATTTTTGATAGGACGAAAAGTTTTCCTATTGACTTCAAGTTTTCAGATAATATTTCTAACTATAAAGTTGCTTCCAAGCAAGTACAACCTAAGCAGGAGGTACTATGTAACTAGGAGAAGGGCCTTTAGTTTAAAGAGCATGCCTTTATGTTAGACTTGAACGAACGCTTGAACAAGAAATATAGCAAATTTGTGAGGAAAGGCACTTTGGTAACCACTCACTGCCAGCATTCGAATAATTTATAGAATTTCAGCAGTCAGCTCTTTGGACGATATGATTCGTCAAGGTTCTTCGAATTGCCAGGTTTCGCAGTCTTAGTAATCATAAAACACTTCTGTTGCGAGGGAAAGTGGTAGATGCGAGCTAAATCAATTAAAAAAAAAATCAAATAGTTCCACACATTGGGCAAAAGTTTGAACAGTGTTACAGCGGGAAGATGGTAATTTAGGTAGTTCTTAGTTTTCGATAGATGCATTGGATCACTTCTTATATTTTTCGCTAGATTGATCAAGTGTGCATTACGGAGATAAACAATTAAAAAATATTTTAAAATTTTACTAAATGTAATGAACTCATCTGGCAAAAATCTTCCGTAATAGCGCTAAAAGTTTCAGATCTGAGCAAATCTATAGTTTTTTCTGAAGACCCTACAGAGCATTTCGTAGCCGAGCACACGCTGTGGTTGTCTTTCTTTTTTTACTGTACCGTTTTTTGCTATTTCCGATTGCGTTAGTTCCTTTGCAACACTGGCAGCGGAGTTCGCTTGATGGTATTTTTTTTTTGGTTTGCTTTTAGTTTAAGATAAATTCGCTTGAGTTGTAAGGTTAACAGCGCAAAATGCAATTCGTTTCGTTTGCTGGTTGTCTCGTTATGCTGCACTGAGTTTATCAGTGCTTCTTTTTTTCTTCTTCTGCTTAATAGTGATTCTCCATTTTGTTAGGTATGTACTGTTGGGTAATGGCGTAGTATAATGACGTTAAAGATGGTGGGCGGAAATGATACTCAACTGAAGCACTTTTGCATGTTTCCAAGCGTAATATATAATAGTATAAACAAATATCTATTAGTGTGAGGAAGTGGTTGCTTTGCTTGTTTTCGCGCGATAAGCTTTAGCAGCATGACAAACCAATTCAATTTAAATGCCACAAAGCGTTGTGAATCTCCAACTACCCTCAAGTGGCGTCAAGACGGCGTGGAAAATCATATGCTCAATGACAACTTTATGGCTTGACATGCAACTTTTGACATATGAAGAAATTTCCACGTAATTTTTTAACATTTATCAAAATAAAAAAGCTTAGATCGTCTACATGGTATCTCCACCTGCATAAATCTGTCAGTAGCGGAAGCGCTGTCAAAATTTGCTTGTATGAGACAAACAAAGACATTTTATCGTATATTTTTTCTTCTCACCGTGAGGGTGTAAAGCAACATTTGGGGATGCTGCTGATGTGTATGACGACAATTTGTTATTGAGCGTGAAAATAGCTACGCGAAAAGCGTATGAAAATTTAGCTACTAGTTAAGTTGGCGGGGGAGTTGCCTGACATTATCGCAAATCTTTGCAAATCTATTTGCTTGCAAACAAGAAATACGCAAGCAAGAAAAGGGATAACGAGTGCTACTATGCATAAAGTGTTAAAATAGCGCAAAAGAAAAAAAGAAAATATGGAAAACTAATTTTCTGCCAAGTTTAAGCAATGTCATCAACAGATAAAGTGTACAAACAGTCGCATAGACCATTTACATATTGAAATCATGATTGCATACATGACTATTCATATACGCTGCTCTGCTGATATGAAGTGTCGTGTTAGCATTTCAATATTTTTTGATTGTCATCATTTGACATTTTAAAGTGTTTATGAAAATTGCGTCGCCGGAAACGGAAGTCGCAGCATCATCTTCGTGAACCCAGCAGCATATGGAATATACATGACTACATCTATTTATATACATATAAGTACGAGTGTATAAGTACGAGTATACTTTGTAATATTATATTTTATGTGCACGCGATATTATTATTATCGAGCTGTCAGTCATTGTCATTGACAGTCACTTTTAACTCCATCTCCAACCGGTTCCCTTGTTGGTATTTTCAACTTCAATTCAAACTGTCTGCTCTCCATTGCGCTGCCGCCATAATGACTTTATTTGTTAATGGTTTTTCTGCTGCTGTATTGCAAAAGTCACTTCATCTCTATACGAGTATATGTATTAATATTACTGACTCCCTTGGGTGCTGCTCTGGCATCGTTTCAAAGGGTTCGTTACAGCACGCATGAATAGCGCTTTTTGGTATTTTTACGCCTTTATCTGAATTTAAGTTTGTAGGTTTTCTGTTCAATTCAATTTGGCTTTTTGTGCTGCGTCTCTTAAGTTTGTTTTGGAAAATTGTCTCAAAAGAAATTATGCGGAAATTTTTGGGTTTGTTGTATATCAACAAATTTTGTCGCAAACAAAATTGTTTGGAAATGTATTTGAAACATTTTAAATATCTTAACATATAAAAGTAAATAAAAAAAAACTTAACATAAATTAGAAAATGGTTGCAGTGCACTGTATAAAATACTTACCAATGTTCAATGAAAGTCGAGATGCATAACTTCATTGGCTTGTGCGACCAGAATTTTGTTTAGGGTAAGCATGGGATAAATAGGAGTGCGTTCCCTTCTACCGGCACCCTAAGGTCATGAGGCCATAACTTTGGTTTGAAACATATATCGCGCGGCTCGCCGTTTCTTAACAAAGATGAATGATATTAGATGAGTCTCGATTTTTTCGTATTTTTTACTTGCGATTACAGCGATTACAGCAAAACGTGCATTTAACTCAGTGATTTATGAAAAGTGAGATGTTATTTGGACACTACTACGAATGGCTACGAACGTTGGAACTGACGTGTGCCAGTAGTTGGGCATTGCCAGCAGGAAGGCACTCTACCTTACTTTGTTGTTTCTCTATCCATTCTAGTCACTCCTTAAGTTAACTGAGCACACTTGCAAGTCGACTTGATACTTGTATTGGGCATCCAGGTTTCATCGGCAAATATCGAGGCTGTGAGTGCGTGGTCTATTGGTCTGGTGGTCTATTTTTAGAATATATTATGTAGAACCAAGAACAATACCTTAGGGTACACCAGCCTTGATTTCCAAATTATTTCATCATAAAATGTCTGATGTAACCTTAGGAACGAAAATTGATCCGACATGTTTCTCCTATGAGCAGATGAGTTCATAAAAGTGACAGTAAATTTGCTTTGCGCTTCGTATACAAATGCTTAACTAACTTTTGAGCAGAGGCTGTCCCAGTTTGGAAAACATTTGCTTAACCGATATCGGTGGGGCTGGATTTATTTTTATGTTGCCATAAAAATTATAATTCTTTTAAAAATTTTAATGATATTGCAACATATCTTAGCTGAATTCAAATTTAACACATTGGTCAAAACCATTTCTTTAATTGAATACAATAAATGTCTTAGAGTATGTGGTGGTCTTATATGTTTGTGTAAGTAGCTTCTGGAGTTTCAGTCTAATAAGAATTTCATCAATGTTCGTAACACCTCTATTTAAATGAGGCATCAGATTCAAACTATACACACACAAGGAGTTCGGTTCCGAGTTGTTCTTAGAAAAACAAATATATTTAAGTACTCTTCATATTTATTGAATCACTTTAAATGTGATTGGAAAATTTAATTCCAAACGGCAGCACTTTGCACCCAGGAACGAAGAGCAGCGACATTCGCGTAAACACCCGGATAGTAAGAATCAGCACATCCAAAGCCCCAGGACACAACACCAACGAGAGCGTTGTTCACAACCAAAGGGCCACCGGAATCACCCTTGCAGGCATCCTTGCCGAGAGCAGCCGCACAGATCATGTTATCTTTGATTTTTTTGCCATAGCCATAGGAGCTTGAGGCACACTGCGTAAGGCCGATGATGTTAACAGTCGCAGCCTGGAGCTTCGTTTGAAAATTGGATGCTCCGAATCTGGTGCTACCCCAACCAGTAATGACACCAGAAACACCATTATAGGGAGTAACGGATGCCAACGGAATAGATTTTACGTTAAAGCCAAGAGACAATGAATACGTGAGAGTAATTACGGCAATATCGTTCTCCATGGTGGTGGGATTGTAGTTTTCGTTATTTTTGAATGCGTAAACAAGAACCGTACTTCCACCATAATCCGAGTTCGAGGATCCGGCACGCACTCGCAAACTGGAAGGCTCCACTGCTTGAAGGCAGTGAGCAGCAGTGATGATGAAACTAGCAGTGTAGACGGATCCACCGCAGGAATGTTGACCATTACGCTGTACCGAAACTGTATATGGGTAATCATCAATGGACACTGTACTACCACCAACAATACGTCCATCCATCTGAGGCATCATGCCTTCGGGTATGGCTGCGCCCAGCGCGCACGCTGCCAGAGCAGACAATAGAACAACGCACTTGAACATAACGAAACTCAAACTAACTTCCATATTAGTAAAAAGTTCTGTTTTTATACAATATTTTAACTAGTGATAAGATTTGAAGATTTCAAAAGAATCGTAAAATAATCAAAATAGAAGAATTCTATTTAATTTTGCTAACGAATCACAGCAGTTATCGCGACAGAATTGATCGACATTTAGTTTATAAAATGAATAGTCAATTTTATTTTAAGTGGTGAAGCCGCTTACATTTATTTTAATATGACCATAAAATATTCTTTAAAACAATCTTTGTTCCAAGGGTGTCTAACAATTTGCTGCCTATTTCGCATGCAACGCAAAGCAAGGTATGACTGAAACTGTGTTAGATATCAACAAAGACTACCACGAAAAAAAGTATCAGAATGCTTTCATTTCATTGGTCTTTTCAATTTCTGAAACAGGAAAAAGTCAGGAACCAACTTCGTTGGCTGAGGCAGGACACGGTGTTGTTTTTAAATCCGCATTATCATTTGATAAGAACTCAAAAAGCATTACACCCTTCCAATTGATGCAAACAGTGAGCACAACCTTATTTGACCAAACTTGGCGTGCCTTGGTCGCTCTTCAGGTCATTTCCATTTGGATAATTTAGTTTTGATTTCGACAACATAACCATACACCAATGTTTCGTAACTAGTTGTGACCATTAGATGCACATGCTTAGGTTCTTTTAGTCAAAATTTAAAAATTTTTAAACATTCTACACTGTTATATGTTTCATGCCCATAAAAATGCAGATAAATTGCACCGCATGAACTGACCAATATCTCTAACATATTAGATGATTCATACACAAAATCGTAGCTCGCCAATTTTGAAAAGTCTGCATTTGTTGGAACAAACCTCGTATGCATTAGACATATCTTATCGCACTTTATTTTTTACTTTTTCCGTGAAATCAACTGGGAGTTACAATAGTGCTTATTATTAAAGACAATATATCAAATATAAAATTATGGCATGATACAAACCAAGGGCGTAGACAGCTGTTTGCATTTGAGAGGGATCAAACTATTCCCACAATTTTTTTTTTAATTTTTATTTTAGCGCTTTAAAGAAATAATATATTAATTTTACTGGGATCACAATTTCATAGATATTTTAATATTGATGACAATTTTAGTCTGCAGAATCAAAATTTTTTTCTAGTCAATAATTTTGAAATCCGACAAGCCAAAACGAATATGATAACCAGATTGTATTTTATCAAATAAATATCTCTAATAGTTAAGAGACAAACGTTGGTGGAAAAACAATATTTCAAATGCATAGGAATTATTGGGAATTATTATACAGTTTCCCTTTACAAGCTACAAGGTTTTAAGATTGAACTCGATGGTTCGCTATGCAGCAGTTCCCTGGCTACTGCCATAAATATTACGATGAAAAATAATCCGAACAATGCCAAAAATACAATATTATTATAGTATTATACATACATATCTTATCGAAGTGGTTTTTTGAATATATTCTGCGGAAATCGTCGGGACTTACCATAGAGTGTTTTTTTTTAATGCTAAACTAATCAGAAAATTTTTTTAATGAGATAACGTATAATCATTTCATTGGTGCTAGATTGTGGTTCAAGTTCGCTTGACTATTATCATTTTGGCAGCAACCATTGCTTGCTTCCCATATCATTTCTGCGGTGCTTCCATCTACGTTATAGTGTCAGATAACAAAATATGATTTTAGCGCCGAATGATTATGTATACGGGGTTTCTCTCTAACACACGGTGGCCAAAAAGCAAAAAAAAAAACTGACCAAAGATAAAATTAAACGTAAAACATTTAATAGGTCTCAGTAGCACCATTTTATAACAACAGTTGATCATATATATTAGAGAAAATTGGATCTATATATTGAAAATCTACAGGGAATTTTAAGAAAATTTTGACAGTTGGTCTAAAATCATTTTTTACTCCGCGAAAATCGATCTCAAAATTAGTTCATGACAATAAATTTAAAAAAGCTAAAGTACTAACCATAGTATTAAACATAACTTCATCTGGATTTTGTGCTATGACATGGTACGAAACATTGGTAACATTGGTGTAATGGAACTCCAGAGGTTGATAATCATATGCAATGTACTCTAACAAGTGTTCATCATCTAACTTAACAAAATTATGTTCCTATCGGGTTCCGTGTATGAAATATTATTAATATTAATATTATATTAATCAAATTTGGCATTCCAAGAGAAACTTATAGCAACAATAAATAATTTTTCATAATAAAATCCAGATTTGAATGAAGTCAGCCCTTTTAGTAGTCCGATTTGAACCTTTTTGAAGTATTTTGTTAGAATCGAAATACTTACTAGTAAGGAGAAGCATATTAGTATAGGGCATACCTTTTCTATTGTTTCGTTCTGGACCTATATCGAATATCTTATGTAGATTAACATAAGATAGACCATATTTGGCGTTTCTAGTTAAATTAAAATTGTTTCCATACAAAAAATCAGATAGGAGCATTAGGTTAGCATAGCTTATTCTAATAATTATCTACTCTTTGAGAATTTTGCCATCAGTTTCGCAATCAACGCCCTGTGAAACCCCTGTATACTAAAATACATTTCATTGTTTTGGCGAGCTTTTTGGAATTTTGTACCACTGTGCAATGGCGATGACTGCTAATCTATAAACAACAGCAGCAACGTGGATTCCATTGTTGACGTATTCAACCTAAGTCGGCGTGGCATGACTTGGTGTAAAAAGAATAACAAGTGCGACGGCGAAGTAAACAGGAGAAGCAGCATAAAAGGGTGGTGCGGCAATAGTTAAATTTTAAAAGATTCGTTTTTTTGGTAATCTGATATTGGTTTTTAGGCCCTGTGCCGAAGGTACAAGAGCCTATTGGTTTTGTGCAAATGTATGTAATAGGTAGAAATAATGGTCGGAGACCCCCCAAAGTAAGGAAATTTCAGTCGGGCGTAACCGACTGTAAGAGGCCCTGTACCAGTTCAGGTCTCCTAACAAACACATTAAATGTTTCCCGAGCATATGACCAAACACATGACCACTTCTCACTGCGTGAATATGAATGAAAAGAAAAGGGGGGTCGTTCAAATTCAATTGCTTATAAAATCGTCATTTATTATCCGATTATGATGAACTTTTTTGATTTGGGCTAAGAAGAACGTTAACTTTATACTGGTGTACTCTATTTGTTTTGTGCCGAAGAAATTTTTACTCTAAGGGGTGATTTTATGGGGTATGGGGGGAGGGGCAAAATTTTAAAATAAACTTGTGAAATTCCGGAGCAGTCCTAGTCGAATGCAAAAAACACGAAGTCTCTATCTATTACCGTTTCCGAGATCCTTTCGTTCACACAGACGGACGGACGGACAGACGGACATGGCTATATCGACTCCTCTATCACTCCTGACCATAATGGGGGTAACTTTGGGGGGTCTCCGACAATTAGTTCTTCCTGTTACATAAATTTGCACAAAACCAATAGGCTCTTGTACTTTCGGTACAGGGCCTAAAAACTCGTACTAAAGCACGTTTTATATCGAAAAATGAAAAAAAAAAAAAAATTATCACTTCATGCCGTGAAAAAGGTCAGTGGCGTAATTAGAGGATTTCAAAGAGATTTCAAGGAGATTAACTGCATATGACATCATTAGAAAATATTTTATATACTATATCTATATCCGGTTTAAACTGCTAGAAGTGATGAAAAATCGTAAATTTTGTGTATTTTACGTCAGTCGCAAAAAAACATTCCATAAAGGTTTTAATTGTGATAGCTACCCAACAGAAATCAAGTCGATATATTCATGCTCGTCTGTTTAGAACTAGAAAACTTAAGCATTGGAATATTTTAAAAAATAAAATCTTCAAGTTTGTATAGATATCCACTATTATTCCCTATTCAGATAAGTTTTATGTTATGAACGTGGAGACCCCTCTCTAAGTTTAGTACTCATTATATAGTTTTTCTTGTTTTTTTAGCTAAAAACGTCAAATTTAGAGCAACCTCGATAACCTCCATGCAAGTGACGAAAGCCTACCCGAAAAATTCGATCAGTATGGTTAGATAGGTCTTGAAATTCACATTAAGATAACGTCTAAATATTTAAAATCTCTGTCTCCATCTTTAGATCAGGAGTATTTAATAAGATTATCAGCGCTTATCTATGGGGTATTTCGCATAAAATACTAATTTCTGAGTTTCTTTTTGTTAAAAAATTGTTCTATTGGTTTTTATTTTAGCTAAAATCCTACTAATATTATAAATGCGAAAGTTTGGATGTATGTGTGAATGTATGTGTGTATGTATGTTCCTCTCTTACGGCTAAACCGCTTTACCAATTCGTCTCAATTTTGGAATAGAGATAGATGGGATGATGGAAAAGAACATAGGCTACGTTTTTGTTACTTCATTACTTCAACTGCAATAAAATAGCAGGTAAAAAATTTTATAGCTATATCGATTCAAAATAGAAGCATTCAATCTACTAATCCTACTAAGAAATAATTGTCAAGTAAATCAAAAATTATTTAAGAGTAATTTCTTTCTATAAAAAATTATTATATTATTATTATTTATTGTGGACCGAAAGCGTAAGAGTAATCTTTCAAAAAAGTCAAAGAAAGCACGAGCAATGAAGGTAGCTAGAGCTGCTGAGACACCGGAACAGTCCCAAGCTCGGCATCAACAATATGCGGAGTATCTGGCGTCCCAAAGGGCTGCTGAGACACCGGAGCAGTCCCAAGCTCGGCGCCAACAGAATGCGGAGTATCTGGC
>JAWNNP010003914.1:0-40340 GCA_035044805.1 Leucophenga maculata | reverse complement strand
ATCTCACATAGAAGAGGTTTAAAAAAAGAAGAAGCCAACTTTTGGCTCATATAAAAGTAGACAAAACAAACGCAAACACACGAACAAAATTTTTTGAAGGCTTGAAGTGATGTTAGATAGATCCATAGTGTAATAATATAAAGTGGCGCCATTTCATGCATGCGCTCTCAAATAAGTTGCACTTTGCATTAGCAAATACAAATATCCCCCGATGGTTATATGTTGGAATCTTGTATCTTGTATTATTGTATCATGGATAGACTATTGCACTGGTTTGTTTGTTTGCTGAACTTCTATGAACATCCCCTTCGTTAATTGTTCTATGCATCGGCAGCGTCAACAAGTGTATGATTTGAAACTTGTGAGCAGTTTCCGGTAGGCAAACGATTATTATGACAAAGCTTCGGTAAAATATTTCAACATTCAGTTATTTGTTTTAGGTTGTACACACTATTGAGCCGACTTCGTTGGAAAGATGCACTCACCAATAAAAAGTAACATTTCTCTTCCGAACTGTCGCTCGTCAAGTACATGTATCGAAAGCAATCCCCTAACTCATCAAGCAGTTCTATACAAAGCAGTTCAAAATAATTCATACTTTGCTCATCTCTAAAATGTCTAATGCTTTTTGACAATAAAAAAGCAGTACGCGAACAATTTTGGTTTGCGCAGACTATTTTAATTTAGTTGAGTTTGATGATGACTGCATATTATCTGAGTCTCCATTCACTTGCTAGAGTACATTAAATATGATCCAATTCCGCTCGACCCATGAACTTCATTATACATTCAGAGCGTTGTATTCAACTTCTTACCAAAGTTTTGCATCACAGCACAAAATCGAAATGATGTGATGGTATTACTTTAGAATGTCACACTGGAATACCTATCATGGAGTGCGAAAAATGCTGAACTAAATGCTAGTACAGAATGGCTGGAAAACTTTAAGAAACTATATGCAATTGGTGGAACCATGGACAAAAAGAAATTAGACAAATGAGATTATGTGAAGACATGATATATAATACAGATAAGTCTGTATTGGAAAACCCTTCCGGCAAAGTCCTACGGGGGGTTATGTTGGATAAGCAAGCAGTAGGCAAAAATCATTAGAATCAGCGCATTACATGTGCCAACGCATCTGGAAAATATAATTTTAAAATGTTTTATTTTGAAAAGGCGAAAAATGCTCTTGCTTTCAAAAAACTTTGATTACCCCGTTGAATGAAAGAATCAGTCAGTCCTGATGTCCGTTCGTAAGACTTGCTAAGAAATTTGCGACATAAGTAACGAACAACTACTACGAGTCAATATCAAAATTGGTCCCAAACTTCCATAATATATTTATAAAATTTAGTTGTCAAACCGTTAGAATAACTTATAACCTCCAAGTTTCTGTTGTTCATAGCCAGACAGACGGACATGTCTATATCGACGTCAATTTGTGAAAGATGGCTACGTCTTTCAGTTGTCCGAATAAAACTTTAATGTATTAATATATTAGGATTCACGCAAGACATATCAATTTAGACGTTTCTAGCTGAATTTACAAGAACCACAAATTTTGTTCATAAAAACCCCAGATTTCTATGAAAGCTGCCTTTTCTAGTGGTATAATCTGGGTCCGTATGGAATACCTTGTAAGGATTTATTTAAAAACGACTAAATTTAGCAGTTTTAGCTAAACAAAAACTAAGAATGAGTAGTACATTGAATATAAGTTATCTGAAGACAGAATACGAGCCTCCAAATTTTGAATACATGTATCTCTAATAGTATCTAAGAGAGGGAGATTGGCGATTCGTTTGCAGACGTTCACATTGTGAGGAAAGTTGTTAACTGCCATTCACTTGGGGTTGGTGCGCTGGCCTTGGAACCCACCACCATAAAAAATTAATCTCCAATGAAAACAATAAAGAAGCCTCGGAAGGAATCCTACGATGTAACCGCGTAAACGATATAAGGACCATGAATTACGTCTAAGCACCTGGAATGTCCGCACCCTTAATTGGGATGGTGCTAATATCAAGCTAGTTGTTGTCTCCAAAAGATGCAAGGCTGACATCACTCCAATCCAAAAAATCCGATGGATAGGACAGGGTTGCTCTAAAAACGAACGATTTCGGTATGACGAACGTACATTATATCCACATAAAACTTTTAATTTAATAACTTTTATTTTTTTTAGGCCCTGTATCGAAGGTAGAAGAGCCTATTGGTTTTGTGCAAATGTATGTAACAGGAAGAAATAATGGTCGGAGACCCGCTAAAGATATCCCCATTATGGTCAGCAGTGATAGAGGAGTCGATATAGCCATGTCCGTCTGTCCGTCCGTATGAACAAAACAATCTCGAATACGGTAATAGATAGAGACTTCGTGCTTTTTGCATTCGACTAGGACTTCTCCGGAATTTTACAAGTTTATTTTAAAATTTTCCATTGTTTGATCATAAGCTAGGGAACAGGGCCTCTTACAGTCGGTTATTCCTGAATGTAATTTTCTTAATTCTTTTCTTTTAATTTTAAAGAGGAGACCTTCCAGCCAGACCCTATCAAAGGCTTGCTGTATATCAAGAAAACCGCGGAGCTATACTGCTTATTCTCAAAAGCCATTAAAATATGTTGAAAGACACTGTGCACTTGTTCCGGTGCACCATGGTGATGCCTAAAGCCAAACCGGTGTTCTGGAATGGCACTCTGGACGCCCAATGCTAGTAATATTCTACTAAGAAATACTCTTTCAAATATTTTAGAGAATGTTGGTAGCAAACTTATTGGTCTGTAAGAAGCAACAAGGTTATACGGCTTGCCAGGTTTCGGTATCATTGCAATCACAGCGCACTTCCACTGCGAGGGGAAGTGATGGATGCGAACCATGGCATTAAAAATAAATACTCAGAACATTATTGCTTTCCCGAGGCTTTATTTTAATTTAATAGTTGCCTGTTGCCGAACTTCTTGTGGAAAAATAGGTTTTATAAAAGTCTGTGTTGTTAGAGGCTGTGCTAAGAAGCATTTCGTGACTCGAATACCAGCGTAGGAAAATCCAACGCATTTGGAAAACGGTGCTAATCGTACAGGTAGTATGTTGGGGACCCAGTTGCCAGGACTACCATGTTGTTATTGACTAACACATCGAATATCGCAAGACCTTTTTGATTTGAAAGTCTGGGACCCCACAGACGGTGTTTAGCATTTCAGTCCCTTGCAGCCAAGAACTTGGGAAAGTATAAACCTAGGAGGACAGTATAGAGCGGCAAATATTCGTCGCAATTGGTGTAGACTTTGATGGAAGCTGCTTGCATTGTCCTCAGGATGATTAGCAGTGTGTATGTCGTACCCTAGAAGTTTATAATGCGAACGGGAGCAAAGATAAATCTCACTCAGAAGCATGAAGTCAACTTCAAGCTCTTTTGCTTGGCTTGTTAGTCCATTGGCATTTCAGATGCCAATGCGCAGACTTATTTCTAAGAATTTGATACTAAAATTGTTTCGAGATGCATAATCTGGCTCTGCATTTTCATCATTTCAGTCTGCGCTTGCACCATATCCACGAACTTTGACATGAGCGCATCAAACTTGTCATCTAAGGCTGAAGACAACGATACATGTTGTTGTTTTTCTGGTTGGTCAACTCAATGTACACTTCTTGCAATATCTGCATATATGCATATATGTATTATATAAGATAGATTGGCTTTTTATGAATAGTCTGTGTGATCAAAATGTTGGAATAAACTTGTAAAATTTCGGCGAAGTCCTAGTCGAATGCAAAAAGCGCGAAGTCTCTATCTATTACCGTTTCCGAGATCCTTTCGTTCATACGGACGGACAGACGGACATGGTTATACCGACTCCTCTATTACTCCTGACCATAATGGGGGTAACTTTGGTGGTTTCTGACCATTATTTCTACCTGTTACATACATTTGCACAAAACCAATAGGCTCTTGTACCTTCAGTACAGGGCCTAAAAGTTAGGAAAAAAAATTATGCAAGATGAATTTTTTATGAAGTTAGGACTAGAATAATCAGAAGAAACACTAGAATGCAGAAACAAAGATTACAAGAAGCAGACATATACATGCAAGATTTCGCACGTCGAAATTTAAACCTTTTCAATACGTTGTTAGCCTCGTCAGTCCAGCCTCGTCAGTCCAGTCTTTCATCTCTACGATACATGAGATCAAGAACGGAATTGAAATAAAATATTTATAGTTCAGAAGTGAATGCTTCATGAGATACTACGTGGGGTCGGCAACTTCGTCTGCGTAGAATATGTACTTCGAATAGCTTATTTTATTTATTTTTTTCAAACTTTCATCAATTTCCATTCTATTAAATAAATAAAATAAAAAATTTTAAATGGCTTTGTTCCGAAAAGCTCATATCTATGCAAGTCAATGAAAGAAAGGCAGATATTTAAATTCTGTAAAACCTTAATTTTATATATTTTTGTAGACTACGCAACATTTATGAACATAAATTCAAAATTTCATCTCTGTACCTCATATGGATGCAAAGATATGATTTATTGTTTAAATGGGAACAAGGCATCATCCCATTCGATTTTAATATTAACTTCTTCCGATCCCGTTAACATGTACAACAAATTTCATCCCTGTAGCTCAAATTGATGCTAAGATATGGTAAATTTTGTTTATCGCTTATGTGGGGTATGGCCATCTCTTATGTTTAACCTATTTCACGGACTTTTGTTAGCTCCCGTATGCACGTATGCTTGTATATACATACTTGTACATGTGCTATCCTTTGCATTACTGCACTCTACCCTTGGTCATGACTCACATACTCACATGCTAGCTCGAATTTTCTCAGATTGGTGCGACTGCATTGCGCTTTTGAAAAAATGGCGTTTATTGATTTGGAATCGCATGCGGTACATGTCTGTAGTACTCGTATATGCTTATGTATTTGTGAACAGTCAGTACAATATTCTTCCGGTTCTTTTCCTTGCTCTCACACCCAACATTGGGTGCTTTCAATTGTCCTTCGGTTGCCTTATTGCAGGCATATTAATGCACTTCGCAGCATAAAATTCCAATTGGACACCACTTTTGGTGCGTAAGCTTCAAAGCGTTAGATACTACTTGTACGTTATACAATAAAGAGAAAAAAGCGAGATTGGAATAAGGCATAATGGGAGAGAAAGAGACAACATTCATGCTCGGCATTTTGAAATAAAATTCATTTCGACAAGAAAATGCACTTTACTAATGAATTGCATTGTTTTTGCTTGGCTTTGTCCTCTGCGGTTGATGATTCTTTCTGCACTTCAGTCCTTCAGCCCTTTGGTCCTTTATTTCGCTTTAGTTGACTATGTACTGTGTTTTTGCTTGCTACTATTGCTGCCTCGTTACGTAGTCGTTTCTTTGTTGCATTAATTTTCATACTTATTGCCATTTTTGTGGAGATTATATTACTTGGAGTAACAATGGACTAGTTACTGTGTGACAGGGATTCGACATTAGCCCACTTTCTCTTGATACAACTAGTGGAAACTCGGTTGGGTTGGGACGGCGAAATGGCGCCATATTTCTACTTAGTTGCAGTGGCAACTCCTTTTGACACCTACCTCTCTTTTATTACGTCTTGGGATGAACTATCATCTGCTATTTGCTATCAAAATCGTTGCCAAAACCACTGAAAAAATTTCTCAAAGCAAATAAACTTCAAATTAAATCAATTTCTGAAATTTTTGAAGAATAAAAGTTTCTTGTTGTTTATGTAGCTAGAAACGTATTTATAATAATATAGAGCGATCCATTAAAAAGGATAGCCTCATGCAAACCTAACCCCTTTCCAAACTTTTATTTGAAAACACAAAAACTTTTATTGATCTTCATTTTCGCAAAATACTTAAACTATGTCTACCACATACAAGAAGTACATATCTTAAATAACATATATGACTAACAAATACGTATCAAAATATTTAAAGACCCTTTTTTTATATTTATTTGCAATCTGTCCGAGGACATTCAACAAATTTTTTAATTAAATTATAAAGAAAATTGACAGGATTGACAATACTCCAGAGAGGTATGCCAATATAACATTAAATCCTACTTATTTACAACTTAGAGTCTATGAGGGAGATCTACTATAAAATATCTTTTAAACCGACGAGTATCTGCGCTATTGTCTAATAAATTTATACCTAGTGAGTTTTAATGGTAATACAGTCCGTTTTCTGTATTTCTTCAAGAACATAACATATATTGAGGTATTTAAGTATTTATGTAGTTGCTTACATACCAGGGGGCCCTGACGATATTTCTAAGTGTAGATGATTGGCTGACATCACCGCAATCCAAGAAATCCGATGGATAAGGCAGGGTTGCTCTAAAAAAGCATCCTGTGACATCTACTACAGTTGCCATGCGAGTAAGCACGAATTTCGTGGTTTCGTGGTGAGTAGGAAACTACGTGGCCTCGTCTCTAGGTTCACGCCGCGATACGCATCAAGGCTAAATATTTTCATATTAGCCTGATTTGTGCGCACGCCTCGACGAAAGAGAAAAACGACGATGCTAAAGATGAGTTCTATGAGCGCTTGGAACGTCTGTAAGAGCGTTGGCCCAAACACGATGTCAAACTCGTGCTTGGCGATTTCAACGCCAAGATTGGGAACGAAGGAATCTTTGGCCCACCCGTCGGAAAATTTAGCCTTCACGACACTACCTCCAATAGTAGAGAGAGGCTAATCGATTTCGCCGCAGGTCGGAACATGGCAGTTAGTAGTACCAGATTTCAACACCTTAATATCCACAAGGCTAGATGGCTGAGTCCTGATCAAAAAACACGCAACCAAATTGATCATGTTCTGATTGACGGAAGGCACGCATCGAGCGTGTTGGACGTGCGAACGTAACGTGGTCCCAACATTGACTGGGACCACTATCTTGTCGCAGCCAAGGTACGCACTAGGCTCAGCGTAGTGCACGCCGCACGTTCCAACATGCAACGAAAGCTAGACGTCGGCAAGCTGCAATCAGAGCAGACCGCCGCAGCCTTCTCAAACACACTCTCCCGACTCCTACGGGAAACCTCTCCGATTTCTCGAGATATATGTGAGCAGTGGACACATATCAGCCGCTTCATGGATAGGGCTGCCAAGGATGTCATTGGTTATACAAAACTTGTGAAGAATTCATGGTACGACGAGGAGTGTCGCAATGCTACTGCAGAGAAGAACGCTTCCTATCAGCGAACTCTGCAGTCGGGAGCAACGCGAGCTGTTAGAGAGCGATATCGAGAGAAACGGAGAGAGGAGAAACGCCTTTTTAGACGCAAGAAAAAGGAGCAACAAGGCGGGAGTTTGAGGATGTTAAGATGTTCCGTAACAGAAATGAAGCTCGAAAATTCTACCACGAAGTCAAGCGTCTGACTGAAGGTTTTAAGCCCGGAGTAACTTTCTGTATGGATGAGAATCGAAATCTGCAAACGGATGAACAGGAATCAGCCACCGGACTATTACGAGGTCGATTCAGCTATTAAAAAGCTGAAAAATAACAAAGCGTTAGGCTTTGATGGGCTGCCAGCTGAGCTATTTAAGACCGGCGGCGAAGAGTTGGTTAGGAGTATGCACCAACTTTTATGCAAGATATGGTCCGATGAACGCATACCCAATGACTGGAATCTCAGTGTTTTCTGTCCTATCTTTAAGAAAGGGGACCCCGCTGTTTGCGCCAACTACCGCGGAATAAGTCTTCTTTCCATTGGATATAAGACTCTGTCGAGCGTATTGTGAAATAGGCTGAAGCCATATACCGATTCACTGATAGGACGATATCAGTGTGGCTTCAGACCAAAAAAGTCGACCAGTGACCAAATATTTACATTAAGCCAAATATTGGAAAAGACCCGTGAGTTCAACAAAGACACTCACCACCTATTTGTCGACTACAAAGCCGCTTTCGACGCGCCGATACGATCGAAGTTCTTCGACGCCCGGTCTGCACTATGTATCCCGACAAAGATTGTCCGTCTTTGCATGACAACGCTATCTCACACACAAAGCGTTGTCAGGGTGGGGAAAAACCTCTCCGACCCCTTTGATACCAAGAGAGGTTTCAGGCAGGGCGATGCTCTGTCGTGCGATTTTCTCAATCTCCTGATGGAATACATCCTACGCCAATGCCCGTACATACAGAGTATGTCGGGCTCGATCTTCCAAAAGGAAGTGATGCTACTCGCTTACGCCGATGACATCGATATCATCGGCACGCAGGAACGGCGAGTCAGTATGGCGTTCTTAGAGATTGAAAAACAGTCTCGGCTCATGGGTCTAGCGGTGAACGAGGACAAGACGAAGTACTTGGTGTCTTCTCGCACACTGTCATCGCGTCTTGGACGGTCAGTGACGATGGAGAATTTCAACTTGAGTGTTGTAGAAAACTTCGTCTATTTTGGAACAGAGAAAACCAGCAACCACAACGTCAGCCTGGAGATCATTCGAAGAATCACGCTTGCAAACAAGATGCTTTTTTGGGCTGAGCAAGCAAATGAGAAGTAAAACCCTCTCTCGAAAGACGAAAATAAAGATATATAAGACGCTGATACTCCCGGTGCTATTGTATGGCGCAGAGGCATGAACCATGATTGAGCCGGACGAGACAGCGTTGGAAGTCTTCGAGAGGAAGATTCTTCTCAGGATCTTTGGTCCTATTAAAGTTGACGACGAGTTTAGGTCCCGTATGAACCGCGAGCTGTACAAGCTATTCGATGAGGTTGACATAGTCCAACGCATAAAATTCCAGCGGCTGCACTAGGCTGGGCACCTCATTCGAATGGATGAAAGAGCTCCAGCACGCATGGTTTACATGGGGGGCCCAAACTTGATTGGTGGACGCCGACATAGAGGAAGACCGGCCACTCGATGGAATGTTTAGGTATGGAGAGATCTTTCCGTACTTGGCATTCAAAACGACTGGCGCCAGCACGCACAAGATTATGGAAGCTGTCGCGCCTTTCTAGACGCGGCCATGACCGGCAGTCGGTTCATGGCCACATAAGTAAGTAAGTAAGTACTTTGTCGTAGCATGGAAACAAGTCGTAAGATCTACTTTTGGCTAATGTCCGAATGTCAATTTTTAAAATTTTGTATGCACCCGTGAAAATAGACGTCTGCAGCTATATTTTTTTTTTCATGAGAGAAGTTTGCTTTTTCAGGTATCAGCTAAGAATAAAATCAGAATCGCTTCTGCCGGACTCATTCATTAGAACCAACTTTTGGTTCTATAATGTTTTTCGATTTTGGAAACCAAGAACAGAATCACTTACTGCACAAAATTTTTGATTTGTGCTTATTTTGAAACGTCTCATAATCATTCTGACAGCTTTTTAACTAACAAATGTTTGGAATATTCGTTTGATCAAATTCAATTTTGCCGCACTTTGTGGTGGAACATTTATTGTAGAACTTTATTGTGTGACAAATATTGCCATGTGATCTTTTGAATTACACTCACAACTTGGACACAATTGTGGGAATTTTTTAACAGTCAAAATGTTTCAATGATTAAAAAGGATAAAACATTTATCTCTTGAAATTTTACTTGAGCAAAGGGACTCCCAATATCGTTGGCTTGCTAACACGTGCACTAGCAAGACAAGAATTTATCACGGTTAATTAAAATAAAAAAAAAATGGTTTATTTTCTTTATCGTTCCCGCATATTTGTTGTTCCCGGGTAATCAAATCACGGACAATCGAAAAACATGCAAACCCACAAGTGTTTGTAATAGAGCGATGGCTTTTTGGTTAATACTGAGAAGTCGAAAGACGTCACATTTGCTCTGATTATTTGTCAGTAATATACAAATTTTTCATAGTGACTCAACAATTTATCTTGAACTCAATATAAATCGGAGAATAACTTGGAATAGTCATACTAAAGGAGAAAATTTCTGCTTAGTTTGCAGAACAATATTTTGATATCCAAGGCCGTTTTAAAGCCTGTGTGGCTATATGTTATCCGATTACTGCGCACTGTAAGCCAATGAAATATTGAAATTCTTCAACGATATCAGTCTCAAACGCTTAGACTTATTGTTGACGGTCCTTGGTTTGTGGCTAATAAGCAAAGACTTAAACATTTCATACATTAAAGATGAAAGACGTAGTAAGCAGAAGGTACGTTGAGAGACTTCTTATAGTCATTCAAATGTTTTGGCAATAGGCCTAGTGGAAGACAACTCGAAGACTTAACAGAAATCATGTATATTCGATTTCTTTTAAAGATTAAGTTTTGTATAATTTGTAAATAAATTCTTATTAATTATAGAATTTGGTATATAATAGCTTTTCTCACTGGGGTTCAACTATTTCGTTTTTATTAAATTTTCAATTAATTTTCTTATCACCTCTTTGAGAGATTGGCCAAGCCTCCATCTAGCTGTTACATATAAATACAAAAGCCTCATTTTTTTTCTTTTACAAGGATAACAATTTAAAAAAAATAGATTCGAACAATTAATTGCAGCGCACTAACCAATTCGGAGCGCTAATTTGAAAAAAAAAAAAAAATTTAACATCGCGGTGCACCAAATGCATACAAAGGAGAGAGAGCGAAAGTTAGAAGGAAAGATACAAAGGCATCTATAGATAAATCGGAAAATGTGAAAAAGATGAAAACAAAAGAAACAACACTGAAGGAAGAAACTATATTAAACATACGCAGAGTAAGCAAATCTGCCAGCAATCCAAAAAACAAACAATTTCTTGCAAAAGAAAAAGTTAAGATAAGCGCAACGCAGTCGTCGACGTGAACAAAAAATGCTAGCAGCGCATTTCAGCTAAGAAAATTCAAAACCTCAAAAATGCACAAAGAAACACATCGGAAAATGCTTTAACTTTGGTGAAACCGAAGCTTTTATATCCTTTACATGCAATAAATGTGGACAAAAAAAAAAAAGAAAAAATGGTGTAAACCAGAAAGTCACCGTGTGCTAACCCCCATAGTTTCCCACAAAATTCAATAAGTTTTACGAATATATCTTACAGTTCCACATCTTTTTCTGGTTGGTATAAAACAAAGTGGAGACATACCATCATACCCAAACGCAATTAAGATCATTAGCGATCCTGCAGCGTTGTTTCGCTTGTTGCAAGTATGTCCCTCCAATAGTTTCGTCAGCGGTTAGGTTCGTCCAAGTTAAACTTTTTATCGTCAGAAAATATAAATTTATGAATCTTGATTTATTAGCGATTGCTAATCGAACATTTTTTTTCTGCGAGCATTTTATGTACCGGATTCGTTCCCTTTAAAATTTGATTAAACCAATGATGTAAACCATATATTTCTAACCTTATCATGAAAAAATGGTAATTTATGAGAAAAAATCGGTTAACAGTTTTTCAAAATATTCACCTTTAAGATCGATACACTTTTGCATTCGCCCGAACCATTTTGTGAAGCAGTTTTGCCATTCCAAAAGAGATGCCTCCATACATGCGTTTTAAAAGCATCAACAGCTTCTTCGGAAGTTGGAAAACCGCTGTCCGCGAAGTTAATTTTTGATGTCGAAGAACAAGAAGAAGTCATTTGGTGTCAAGTCACGGCTGTTCACCGGATGACCCATCAATTCGATGTTTTGCGCATCCAAAAACTCATTTCTTATGGCCGAAGTGTGAGCTCGCATTATCGCGATAAAGTATGATTCGTCTTCGGCGGTTGATTTTCCTCAGTTCATCGAACACTTCAGTCAAACAAATGATTGTAAACCATTCAGAATTGACCATCCTTCTTTCCGCAAGCGGCGCGGTCGCAACATGTCCGCATTTCGAGAAGAAACATGCGATCATTTGTTGGATTTGGTTCGTCTTGAAAGACCCAGACGGTCGACTGCGGTTTTGTTTCGGGCTAATACGCTTATATCCACGTTTCGTCACCTGTCACGATTGAGTAGACGTCTTTTGACGCACCTCACATGAATTTCTTCAGCCTTCTTTTGAGCGATTGTCAAATTATGCGGTATCCAACGTGGACAAACACAACGACCGATTTTGGACAACCTTCACGAAAAATATCAGACTTTACGTTGGAGACGTCAGATTGCATCTGGCAACATGTTTTTTTTTTGCTCAGGCTAGAATTATATGTAGCAGCCCTCGTATATGAATTTTAGCAGACTATAAGGTCACTTTGACATGCTAAAAAACATGCAGTCACACATTTATTAATGTGAAGAATGAAAATTATTTGCAATAGCTTGGAATTTTTTTCAAACTGGTATATCTCGTTAAATATTTATCGAATGGGGGCATATTTTAAGACGTTTGAAAGGTGTGAGTGAAAGGTTTGAAAGATACTCGTACTACGCTCTTTTGACAGCATTGCGATTGGACAATTAAGTTGTGAGCTACAGCGCGTCGAACATGGAGGTCTCGGAGTAAGAAATTCGCCATATTTTACGGTCCGATACTTGTTCAAATCGCGTAGCACAACAGGAGTCCACACGGTTCAGTTCTGGTGTGGAGGAAGTGGAAGATGCGCGACGATCCGGAAGACCTGTCGTCGAAGAAGTCGATAAAATCAAGGAAGTGATCGAGATTGACCGCCGTACCATAGCCCGGGAGCTGAATATCAGTCAAATGACCGTTCAAAGGCATTTGAAGAAGCTTGGCTATACAAAAAAAAACCTCATGGTCCGAATTTTCATCTGCGAATCGCTGCTAAATAGCAACAAAATCGATCCGTTTCTGCAGCGAATGGTGACTGGCGATGAAAAGTGGGTCACTTATGACAACGTGGAGCGGAAACGGTCGTGAGTGAAGGGTGGCAAAGCGGCTCAAACGGTTGCCAACCCCAGATTGACGGTCAGGAAGGTTTTGCTGTGTGATTGGTGAGATTGTCTGGGAATCATCTACTATAAGCTGCTCCCATATGGCCAAACGCCCGATTCGGTCCTCTACTGTGAACAACTGGACCGATTGAAGGCAGCAATCGCCCAGAAGCGGCCATCTTTGGCCAATAGGAGAGCAATTGTGTTCCATCAGGACAACGCCAGACCACACACTTCGATTGTGATGCGCCAGAATTGTGACGCGACAGAATTGTGATGCGCCAGAATTGCTTCCATATGCAACTCATTCGTCAGATTTATGTTTTTTTGACTATTTTTTTATATCCACACTTAGAAAAATGTCTCGCCGGTAAAAAGAGTAAACCAACTAAAATACATTGCTGGCAAAAGTTTATAAAGCTAAAAGGAGACTATGTAGAGGACAAAAATCACTTCGGGACAATCATTTGCATCTAATACTACTTATTTCGGAATGTTACATACTTTCATGCTAAGCTACTAAATTGTTTGAACTAAGTATGTAGGGTATAAAATATGTCAATTTGGCTGCTGCACAAGAAATGTCGGAAGGATAAGACTACAAACACAAAAGCACAAATAAACTGCAAGCTGAACGGAAATAAGAAAAAAATTAAGAACGAAGCATTTCAATGAATGAAATTAAACGCACACGTTTTGCAGAGCAAAGCAAACTGAACCAGTGTGCTGTATGCAACATATCCGACTATATTGCACACTGCAAAGTAAAATCAGTCAAATGAAATATTTAATATGTCTAAGAGAGCATATAATATTGATTTATTAAACAGTAAGCTAAAGAAATTTTAATGAGCTGTGCTAAACATAAGAACATATTGAACACAGAGAGTCTAAATCTCATGATTCATAATGCTTAGACGATTGGCGGAATATATGGACTCATAGGGTGTATCTAAACGTCTCATCGGAGCCGCTCACGATTATTTACATATTAGTTTGCAATAATACAATTAAAAAAAAAAAAAACAAAATAAAAATTACGCGTTGCAGGGTATACACGCGTAAAGCACGCCAAATGGCACCAGTTAACTCTGGACACTGGCTGGCTGGCTGACTGGCTGACTGACACGGCCTCATTCTATACATGCCTATGCACATATTCGCGATAAGTGGCCACCGCCGTCGCAACCAACACAGCTTAAAGCCACGGCACTGCTAGCATCCGGTTGGTCGGGAGTAAAAAGTGGCCCAGCGTGCGATTGCAGCAAACGAACGTCTGCCATTTTTGCAGGTCACTGCGCGTATACAAAAGCTGAACACAAAAGGACCAAAGGACACACACAAATACATGCAAAGTCAGGCCAAATGGAAGAAAGCGTCGCAATTCAAAACGTTGGCAGCGTCGTCGACTGCAATTTCTACTGGCTGCAAGTGACAGGCAAGCTTCACAATCCCTTCTCCTTTTTATTTATTTTTTTTTGATAAATTGTCATTTTTTCTGCAGCTTAAGAAAATTAAAGAAATCGGCAGATTCTGAATTGGCGCGCAAGAAACAAATAATTATTTTATATTTTATTTTATATAGCCGTACTAGCGAATCTGGCTTGCATTGCTACGTTGTGTCTTTGTCTTTCTTTTGCCAAGGTGAGGTATCGCCGCGAATGAAATGTTTTCAAGTCTAATTTTACAATATTTAATTTATCATGGCATGCTACGATTTTTGTGTATTTAAAAAAAAATACAAGGATAAGCGTACTAATCTCTCAACATGGTCTCCCGGACCACACTCTGCATCGATAACGTTCTGTCCGATCAGATACACTCTTCGTGCATCACAATATTTCTCACAGCACACTACTCGATTCTTTTCACAGACAATTTATATACCTCTCACCCCATTATAGTCACATTTATCGCACACTTAACCTTTCCCGTTGTTAGCTTCTATCATCGTATCACTCTCACCAACCTTTCAAACTCCCAGGGCGCTCACCCTCCCGTGACTCATTCCCTGCACTTCCACACTAACACAGTGACACATCAAAACCTATTGCATTACATTTTTATGACCTCATTTTTATTTCTGAGAATTATATTGCTATAAAAATTTAGAAAATTCTGGATTGCGATCTGCGCTGCATACCGGACGGAACAATATACCTTCATAATATTTTCTTTCTTTCTGGTTTTTTTATTTTCAACTCTATCATAAGTCGGTCGCATAAACGCCGAGCTCACATATGCTCAGATAGCAGACTCACCTCCATCTAATCACGTAAAGAAACAGTGAGCCGACTTGCAAGAATGCAAGAAGAGTTGGTACGCATGCAGTCCAAAATGCTGGACCAACTCGCCGCGCATACCCAACCATGACTTCCCAACAGCTCAAAATCATGTGTTGGATGATTTACTGCGCAAAGTAGAGCTGTTCGTGCACCGGAACTCAAAGTCGATTAAAATCTTTGTTTTTTCTTGCTACACAACCAATCATCCTCCCCGAGGTAGTGCAGTAATCTTCATAAGGAGTTATATACAATACTTCACAAGCACATTGGCTAAGGCTATTGTAGCAACAGGAATAGGAGAAGTAGAGATTGGCGCTGTCTACTGCCCGCCCAACATTCCTTCGTCTAATGTCGAAATGCATTGCGTTGCCGGATGCCTATATCCAAAATACGTAGCCGCCAGGGAATGGAACGCAGATCACCAAGTCTGGGGCTCCGCCAGAGGCGACTGAAGAAGCAGGGACTTGTTGGACTTTGCATAAGCGACATCAGCGCAAATACTTGGAACAGGCAGCCTAACTAGGTATCGAGACAATGATCGAGTTTGGTGCCCAGTTCTCCTGCAAAAGATCAAGGAGAAACTACCTTCGCTCTAGTTTGTTCTGATAAAGTTCTACTCGGAGGGCTGTTCCTTCAGGGTCAAAGCCAGGGCTAGTCAGTCTTCCACTCATCCAACAATCGCAGGAGTGCCACAAGGAGGCGTCGTTTACCCTTTCGCTTCAGCTTATATGTAGCAGACATACCTGGTATTGATGCTACAACGATTGAAATTCCAGACACATCCCTGCTCCTCGCCTCATATGCAAATGATGTATGCATGATGGCATCTGCAAAATCGACGCAGGTGGCTGTTGACATCTTACAGACGTACATAGATGTTCTCGCTGACTGGAACGTGAAGTTTTATGCCAGCAAAAGCATAAACATATGCAACACCCTCCATCGACAGCATAACCCAACACGGCACGCCCTTGCAACAGCCAGCTTAGGTTATCTACCTGGGCCTTAATTTGCGATTTGTCGGAACAGGATGCGCAGCATGAACTGGCTCCTGTGCTACAGAGTTCTTTTTGAGTTCTAATCCCTGTTTTTTTAGAAAACGTCATGTGATGGAAAGTTTTTGACCACGTATATATATATACATATATATAAATATAGCATAATAGGATTCTATCCGAGGCTTCCCTTTTGTTTTCATTGGAGGGAATTTTTCTAATTAAGTTAGCTTACCTCCGAGTGGCTGTTCAGAGGCTACCAAGAGATATGTGTCCTATCGGACGTTGTGAGCTCCTTGGGCCGTTTGCACAAGAATGTTGGCCATTCTCAAGTAAATGACAATCAACAACTTTTCTCATTATTGTTTGTTGATCCAATAACCTATGGTTAATGCATTAGCAAGGATTCGCTTTTGAATTGTCGGTAGTTGCGATTCATGTACCATTTTGGTACACATGACATAGAATTGTTGCCACTTTAAATAGTCTCCATCGAATTTATGAGACTTTTGGTAATGGCAATGATGTCTGCAGCTGATTTAAAGAGTTGCCAGTCGAAACAGTTATTGTTTCGCATTTGCGACAAGACTCAACGTCACAAGTCAATGTCACGCTAAATATTGTAACTGATCAACCAACGCAATCCATCTCCTTACTTGCTTAGAAAATATCTAGCGACAAAATGCCTTCAAATAAAAAAAAAAACAAAATATCATCTTGGATATTAAAGAGCATTAATGCATTGGAGCATTGAAGACCGATTTTAATAGGAAGTAGTGCGCGAACAACGATCAACTGCTACAAGGATTACCTAACGAGGACATTCTCATCAACTAGAAGATGCAGTATACGAAGCCTGCATAGAGCCTGATATAGAAAAGCTATATGAAAAGACACAAAAGTCCGCAAAAAACCAGAAATATTCGAACTACTTGGTTTTTTTTGCACCAGTTGTAATGAAAGCCAAAACTTTCATACAGTACCTGACGAAGAAAGAATTCCAGTACAATAAAGAACTTCCCCAAAATTTCAAATGTAGAATTAAATAATAATTGATTGATTAAACTCCTTAGTGCATGTTCAGTCAGTAGTAAACTGCGCCACAATCGGTAATTGAAACAAACTGCACTACGGAGAAATGATTCCGACAAGAATTATTTGCGTAGTCACTTCCCCGTAGCACAGTTCAGTACAAGTGCATACACTATTAGTATTATCAATCAATTAATATTTTATTCTACAAATATCTTCAAAATTCATAACTCGAAGTGGTAGCGTAACATATTCATCGATTATGTGTTTTAATTTGTTTGCTTAATATTGTAATACACCTTGAATTGCTTAAAACAAATACTTTACCAACTATTTAATATAAAATTATTATTTAGTTGAGCTACTCGACTTCAGCAGACAGACATACTTATTGAATATACATATGTATGCACAACATACATACGAACATGAGGAACGTGCAGGGTATAAAAGTATCTTACTAAACTTAGAACAGCAACAATTTATACAAAAACACGTAGCTAATCGAAAAAAGCCAATCTGACGACGACGCCTCATAATAAAATCAACATCAATGAACCATCATCAATAATTAATGGCAGCGACATGTTCGATTCTACAGTCACGATTTAGCTAATTTCTTTATCGATAGGATAGGCAGTTAGGAACGGACAGTGTATGTGTGAGCATTTCACAAATGTGTGTGTGTGTTTAAGTTATTTGAATCGCAGCTGTTGACCAACGCAGCAAAAACCAGGAAAGAATTTTACAGTCGAGTGTGCTCGACTACGAAATACGCTGAAACACTTTGAATGTTAAGTTTCTGTAGGCGCTATAAACCGATCTGAATCCAAGTGGTCGTTACTAACTAAATTAACAACAATATATCGACAAAGCATACCAAAAATACAAAAACAACTTCAAATTTCATCTTATTTATGCACTTCTCTGCATTTAGTTTAATATTCCATCGCTTGGCCAAATTCTCCAGCTCGTGGAGATACTCCTGTTTGCTGCATCGTCTTCGCATTTGGCGTTGTAGAGAATTGCGACGGCATCTGTGTAAGATGCCAATATGACTTTCTCATCGGGGACAGGGAGATCGGCAGTGAACAAGGAGTACCGCAACGGTCCCAGCACACTTCCTTGTGAAACTTCGGTTCTGGACTTCAGGATGGACAGTTGAGAGCTTCTCTCGCACAGCTATGGAATTCCAGGAAAATTATATAAAAAGAAGAGAGATCTTTGTTGTATTGCACAAGGTTTAATGAAAGACTGTAGACTTCTGTATCGAATCTTCGACATGCAGCATAAAAGCCAGTTTGCCACATAATAGACTCAAATACCGCTTGGAGTATTACAATGTACAATTACTTCTGTTAAAAGTGAAGTACTCCAATGAAATTTAAATTGGCTGGAAAGAATATCCTTTGAATCTGATGCAAGCAATGCACGAAAATTTGGTTGATCTCCACAAATTGCCTTTGCCCTAATAGCACCTTTTTACCCATAGCTTTAAAATGTACGAGTATATTTTTGAAAATAAAAAAAAGAATGTAGAACGTGGTGAGGATGAGGTGACGAACCAGAAAAGAAATTTTTTAAATAAGTTTTTTGCATCATTTCAACGAATAGTTTTACCGAATGAATTGAGACCTTTCTTTGAGATTGACCTTTTACCTTGTAAGAGGGATGCTACATATATTTTTTGTGAAGCAGTTTGCCACTACAAAAGAGATACCTCCAAAACATATGTTTTGAAGGCATCAACAGCTTCTTCGGGAGTTGAAAACCGCTGTCCGCGCAGTTTATTTTTGATGTGAGGAAACAGGAAGAAGTCTTTTAGTGCCAAGTCAGGGCTGTACGCCGGATAACCCATGTCTTGAGCGTCCAAAAACTTATTTGTTACGGCCGAAGTGTGATAGCTCGCATTATCGTGATGAAGTGTGATTCGTCTTCGGCGGTTGGTTTTCCTCAGTTCATCGAACACTTCAGGCAAACAAATGATTCTAAACCATTCAGAATTTACTGTCCTTCTTTCCGCAAGCGGTACGATCGCAACATGTCCAGATTTCGAGAAGAAGCATGCGATCATTTGCTTCGATGTGCTGCGCGAGCGAGTAACTTTTGTTGGATTTTGTTCGTCTTGAAAGACCCAGACGGTCGACTGCTGTTTTGTTTCGGGCTAATACGCTTATATCCACGTTTCGTCACCTGTCACGATTGAGTAGACGGCTTTTGCCGTCTACTTGCACCAATCGACACGATTTTGGACGATTGAATTCGTTGTTCCAGTTTTTCACAGTGGCCAAGGATGGAGCTTCATCACCAAAAGTTGATTTAAGTTGATTGGTGCTCTCTTGTCTTGATAATCCACGTCGCATGAAAATGTTCGAGGTTTAATTCTATTTTTTGGCCAAAATAAATTTTGCCTGCAAAGAAACCAAATTGCCATCGAACGTCAAAGTGTTCACAGTAAGTTAGGCCTAAAAAATGTCAGATCTTACGATGGAGACGTTAGATTGCATCTGGCAACATGATTTGTTGTTCAGCTTAGAAAAATTTTTAGAAATATATGTAGCAGCCCCCGCACATAAATTTTTTAAAAAAGAACTTTTTAAATAAAAAATTTGTAGTGTTGCCGAGCTACGTAAAATTGTACATAGCCAAGAAAAGGAATAATCCGGATAAAGTTCTCGGGAAGGACTCACATGCTTAATCGATCACACAGATAATTCAGTAAAAAACTGTCTCTTATTGGAATATGTGGCAGCACGGGGCATGCAGAATATAAACAAAATTTGCTTAAAAGCAATTTGAATGAAAAAGCATCTCCCCATTAAGATATTAATTTGATAAAGAGTCCGTTCAATGCCTTCCATAAATGCGGAAAAAGATATATAAAAAATTATGTCGGCTTGTCATTATGTCTTATGTCAGCCTTCCGAAGTTGAAAACATTTGGCAACTTACTATGGTTGATGTCGAAATTAGACAAATTTTTTCTGCCAAGTGTAATATATGCGAAGCAAATCCTTCCCAAATGAATAGTTTGGAAATGTCTAAATAGTGCACGAATCCCAATTCGTGATTTGTTTTGAATTTCGATTTGTTTTGAAAATGTGCTTCATTTGTTATACAGAATGAATCTAAAAAGTATGAGTCGAAAAATTATGAAATGCAAATTGAAAGAGAATAGGCCCTTTTAATTCATCGATAGTTTATTCGAATTTTGACTACCATGGCCCTAACATCTTAAAAAAAAATTGCATTGTGCACAGCTTTTTTCAAAAACCTTTCATATAAATACCAAATCCGGGGAATATGATGTGTTTACGAGGGTTTAATAGGTTGGTAAAGTTTTACACTATTATTGGTATTTTTTGGTAGATTTTAAATATTATTCTGGTATTTGCTATTTCGAATTGCTGATTTTGTAGCGGTTTGCTGTTTTTGATTGAATGAATTTTTTTATGCATTATTTTAAAAAAATATTAGAATTCTGCACTCCTTCTCTATAAAAACTATAAGTGTACCAAATTTTATACTCCTCCATCCGCGCAATTTTCGTAAAAAGGGGTACAAAGTTTTTGTTTCACGTATTAATATATAGATAAAAAAAAGGGATATGCTTAAAAGACTTGCAACAAGATGTGCAACATCTTCAGTATATAAAAATAATGATGAACAATTTGGACAATAAACGTTGTATACTGCTTAGGATTGAGAAGGCTAGTACAGCCACTATGCTAGCCTTACTGCCGATTTTTTGTATTGAGCCAGTAAAGCCAAATATAATCTATCTCAAGTAAATCATTCTAAAATATTTAAAATATGTCAAATCGTACAACTAGAAGAGGTAGCCCCTTGCAAAACTGATCTAACTTTCTGTGTTTTTTAAGAACCCAAATTCTAATTAATAAATCGATGTCGATATATATCGATATATATGACGAATTTAGTTTTATTCACGCGCGGAGTCCACCGCTCATTTTTAGTTTATTTACGCTGACGCATTACTTAGTGCGAAGTTTTTGCAGATGGTTGCAGACTCTCGAGCCTGCCACGTACAACTCTCCAGTGGGAAAAAACGACAATTAAATGTATATTCTATATTCCACCATTTTTAGGGTTTTTTGAGGTCGCTGATTACGAATTTGCAGTCAGTTTTTAAATTAAAAAAGAAAAATCTCTTCAAGCCAAATCCATGTGGTTACGGCGGACAACGGAGTTATTCCGTGATCACGCTCTTCAGGGTGTTTCTAAAATGGGCTTAGATTTATGCTAATTGTAGACTCACCTGGTCAGGAGTCATCCGGCAACTACAGCTCTGCATTGGAAGGTGACTTAGCCTTTGATAAGTAGAATGCTAGAGGAATTAGAGTTTGCAATAAGGAAATAGACAATTCCTTCTTTTGTGGAGAAAACGTTGTCAAGAAATGTTGAAAAAAATTTACAGATGTACTTAATTCTAGTAAAAAATCATTTTTCGGTATAGAATCTAGTGAAGCTGTCAATGGTTGGATTTCAAAAGAGATAAGGTTCAGATGCTGTTTGCAATGGCAGCAACATAGGAACAACTTTTGCTTCGCCAATGATAAGGCGTATACCAGCAAATCATGAAATCATGGTTTTACAAATACTTTTGGACACAACTCAAGCACCAAATCTTTCATCCTTTATGCTTCTGTCGAATCTGTGACTTTCCCTATCCTTCTTGATTCAAATGAATGATGAAACATCACAAGAGTCAAGCGATGAGACTCATGAAAAACCTAATGGTTTCACGCAAGTAGATTTAAATGATATGGTTCGAGACGCTGGACTGTCCAAGAAATTTCTGAACTAATAGCATCAAGATTAAAAGAAAACAATTGTCTTGCTCCAGGAGTTCATATCAGTTTCTAACGTAATCGAGATATTGAACTCAGAACACGAAAAGGACGTTTTTTTTTTTTTAAATACTAAATTTGAAGACAGAATGAGAAAGTAACCTGACAAGGTTTTAGAGAAGTTACAAAAAAAATTATAGGAAATGCAAATGATCCAAACTATGCAAGTATTGTTAAAAAAATTTAAAAAAAATGGGAATGCCTCATGAATTTAAAGCTACACCTTCTTCATTTACATGTAGAATATTTTCCTGAAAGTTTGAGTGGCTTTAGTGGGACGAAAGATTTCACCAAGATTTACAAGAGATTGAAAAAAGGTATCAAAGTATGTGAAAGGCCACATTTTGGCAGACTATTGTTGGTCACTAAAAAGAGATACATCAAAGCAACATATAAGAAAAGCACTACGGAGGACATCCAAAACTAAGAAAACTTGTTATAACTCTAAAAGTTAAGATAGTTACTTACTTAAATGGCGGTCAACCGTCTACCGGTCATGGCCTCATTTAGAAAGCCGTGCCAGCCTCCATAATCTTGTACGAGCTCGCGTCAGTTGTTTTGAATGCCAAGTACGGAGAGATGTCTCCACACCTGATCATTTCAACGCGTGCATGGTCGTCCTCAATTAAGTCGTCCACCAATCAAGTTTAGGACCCCATGTAAGCCATGCGTGCTGGAGCTCTTTCATCCATTTGAATGAGATGATCGGCTCAGTGCAGCTACTTGAATTTTATGCGCTGGACTATGTCAACCTCATCGAATAGCTCGTACAACTCGCGGTTCATACGGGACCTAAACTCGAAGCCGACTCTAATATGACCGAAAATCCTGCGTAGAATTTTTCTCTCGCAGACTTTCAACGCTGTTTCATCCGACTTAATCACGGTCCATGCCTCTGCGCCATACAATAGGACCGGGAGTATCAGCGTCTTATAGATTTTTATTTTCGTCCGTCGAGAGAGGGCTTTACTTCTCATTTGCTTGCTCAGTCTAAAATAGCATCTATTTGCAAGCGTGACTCTTCGTCTGATCTCCAGGCTGACGTTGTTGTTGCTGGTTAACTCGGATCTAAGATACAACACTGAAATTCTCCATCGTCACTGACCATCCAAGACGCGATGACGGTGAGCGAGAAGACACCAAGTACTTCGTCTTGTCCTCATTCACAGCTAAACTCATGAGCCGAGACTGTTTTTCAATCTCTAAGAACGCCATGCTGACTCGCTGTGCCTGCGTGCCGATGATATCGATGTCATCGGCGAACATGAGCTGCATCACTTCCTTTTGGCGGATCGAGCCCGACATACTCTGTATGTACGGGCACTGGCACGACAGATCATCGCCCTACCTAAAACCTCTCTTGGTATAGAAGGGGTCGGAGAGTCTTTTCCGCCGCCTATAACACAATACGTTTTACAGAACCTTATATCCAATGCAAAGAAGGCTTGTTCAGCGGTAGTTGGCGCAAACACCCGGGTCTTCTTTCTTAAAGATAGGAACACTGAGATTCCAATCATTGGGTATGCGTTCATCGGACTATATCTTGCATAAAAGTTGGTGCATACTCCTAACCAACTATGCGCCGCCGGTCTTAAATAACTCAGCTGAATCGACCTCGTTATAGTCCGGTGGCTCTACAGTAGTGCCATCATTAACTGGTGGTTCCGGTGTCATTTCTCGATCGGAGGAATTGTGAGCTTCATAGCCTCCGAAAAGGTTGGAGAAATGACTCCTCCATAATCTCAGTGATTTCTGTTCATCCGTTACCAGATTTCCATTCTCATCCTTACAGAAAGTTACTCCGGGCTTAAAACCTTCAGTCAGACGCTTGACCTTTTGGTAGAATTTTCGAGCTTCATTTCTGTTACGGAACATCTCAACACCCTCAAACTCCCGCCTTTCTTGCTCCTTTTTCTTGCGTCTGAAAAGGCGTTTCTCCTCTCTCCGTTTCTCCCAATATCTCTCTCTCTAACAGCTCGCGTTGCTCCCGACTGCAGAGTTCGCTGATAGGAAGCGTTCTTCTCTGCAGTAGCATTGGGACACTCCTCGCCGTACCAAGAATTCTTTACAGGTTTTGTACAGCCAACGACATCCTTGGCAGCCCTATCCATGGAGCGGGTTATATGTGTCCACTGCTCACATATATCTCGAGAAGTCGGAGAGGTTTCCCGGAGCAGTAGGGAGAGTGTGTTTGAGAAGGCTGCGGCGGTTTGCTCTGATTGCAGCTTGCCGACGTCTAGCTTTCGTTGCATGTTGGAACGTGCGGCGTGCACTACGCTGAGCCTAGTGCGTACCTTGGCTGCGACAAGATAGTGGTCCGAGTCAATGTTGGGACCACTTAACGTTTGCACGTCCAACACGCTCGATGCGTGCCTTCAGCAATCAGAACATGATCAATTTGGTTGCGTGTTATATGATCTGGACTCAGGCATGTACCCTTGTGGATGTTAAGGTGTTTAAACCTGGTACTACTTACTACCATGTTCCGACCTGCAGCGAAATCGATTAGCCTTTCTCCATTATTGGAGGTAGTGTCGTGAAGGCTAAATTTTCCGACGGTTGGGCCAAAGTTTCCTTCCCAATCTTGTCGTTGAAATCACCAAACACGATTTTGACATCGTGTTTGGGACAGCGCTCGTACAGACATTCCAAGCGCTCATAGAACTCATCTTTAGCATCGTCGTCTTTCTCTTCCGTCGGGGCGTGCGCACAAATCAGGCTAATATAAAAATATTAAGCCTCGATGCGTATCGCGGCTAGGCGCTCGTCAACAGGCGTGAACCTAGAGACGAGGCCACGTAGTTTCCTACTCACCACGAAACCTCATCCAAATTCGTGCTTACTCTCATGGCAACTGTAGTAGATGTTACAGGATGCTTTTTTAGAGCAACCCTGCTATATCCATCGGATTTCTTGGATTGCGGTGATGTCAGCCTTGCATCTTTCGAGGACATCAACCAGCTGGATATTTGCACCATCCCAATTAAAGGTGCGGACATTCCAGGTGCATATCCTCATCTCATGATCCTTATATCGTTTGCGGGGGTCGTCATCATAGGGTTCCTTCCGAGGTTTCCCGTTCGTTTTCATTCGGGGTTTTATTTTTTAAAGTGGCGGATTCCAAGCCCAGCGCAGCAACCCCTTATTAAAGGAGAGGGGGCCCCTTCGCCTTCTCACGTTAGCTCACCTCTGAACGGATGGCTACCCAGGGGATACGTGTCCTAACGGACGTGTGAGTTGCTTGGACCGTTTGACACAAGAATCATTGTTGGTCCTTCCCAGGTGAATGGCAGTCAACAACTTTTCTCACAATGTGAACTTGAGCAAACGATCCCAATCTCCCAATATATATTTGCGCAAACTTATTAATAAGCTTAGCACTTGATGCTTCGTTTAAGTGGTTGCAAACATTGTGACTAAATTATAACACTGTACATGCCATGTATGAAGCGTATTAAAACGCTTCATACAGTGCTCGCATGCATTGTTAAGGGGGCGTTGGGTGTGTCCAACCATAGCAGCATAAGCAGCAACAAAGCAATTCAGTGCGTGAGGAGTGCTCAAAAGCTTGTAACTTCCATTCGAACACTCGAGCATAATGGAAAATTCGAAAATGTTTCCAAGCATCTTGCTTAAATGCAATTAGACTTGTAGGCAACTAATTAGCAAGATATGTGCACACAGATACTTACGACTTCATACAAATACACATAAGGAAGCGATGAAGTATTTTTTCCGAATTTTTATGGCACATTCACATTGGATTTGCGGCCACATTTATTTGTTGCTAATTTGCAGTAAAAACCCCAGAATCGTGCTCATCTCATTTTATCTCGGACCGCATTGAAATTTTCAACTAGAAAATGTTGTAGAGAAACAAATTCACTCGAATCGAATCGGATCGAATTAATTTCATTTCATTTGCAAAGTACGTTTAATAGCTTTGGCCAACACTCAGCGTCAGACCTATTTGAAATGGAAAAAATTTCGACTACCTTTGCACCACATATATCAAACACTTGGCGAAGTCTTATTGGACTTATTAGTGGCAACAGTCAAATGCAGCAGCCGTTAGAGCAGAAACGCAGAAGGCAGCACTAAAAGTTAAAGTGGAACGTCATATGCAAATAATGAGTTCTGCGCAAAGAAACCGCAACTCTTCTGCAATGCAACGCTGCAGCGGCGCCATTGTGTGGGCGTGTCACGCTTTTCGTGTGTTCTTATGACAAAAGTTTGGAAACTTTTAAAAAAATAATGAATATAAGTAAGCATAATGCAGTACAGTTTATGCGTGCATTGAATACCCTATGAGACATCCTGATCCAATAAGCATCACAAAAACAGACAAAACACCTTGCAATCGGATCTGAGATAATTGCTTACTCATTATTTCTTAGAACAAAGCTGGTGGTTAGGCTGCATTGATTAATCAGATAAGAATTATTTTCTCCAGTAGCCGTTAGAATTAATTACACTGACCAACAAAAAAATATATATTCTCATCGGATATTTCTGTGGTTTGCGGTTTAGTTGAACATCGATTCATGTAATATTGTATTTATGATAGTCATACTAATTCCCAGGGATGCCTCAATCTCACGGTATGTCACATGACGATCCTGCTTCATCAGTTCACACACAGCATCGATTCTGGAACAACGACCGATTTTGGACGACCTTCACAAAATTTGTCGGTGAGCGAACTGTTTACCAGTTTTTCACAGTGGCCAAGGATGGAGCTTTCTCACCAAAAGTTTATTTAAGTTGATTGGTGCACTCTTGTCTTGATAATCCACGTCGAAAATCGTAATAAATCATCGCAAGAAAATGTTTACAGTTTAATTCCATTTCGTTGAGATGAATTTTGCAGTTGCCTGTAAAGAAATCAAATGGCACTCCTACGTCAAAGTATTCGCAGTAAGTTAGGCCTAAAAAATGGCAGACTTTACGATGGAGACGTCAGATTGCATCTGGCAACATGTCTTATTACTCTGGCTAGAAAGGAAGTATATGTAGCAACTCTTATACTATTTGGCAATTGACAAGTTTAAGAGATTTTAGGTGCATTAAAGTTTATTGTTTCATTCTTATTTGGATAGATTTCGTGAAAATCCTAAATATTATAGTGTGGAGCGGGGTAAAAGACTTCATAATGGAGGACTAAAAGACCCAAAACATTGAAAAAAACACCCATTTTAGTTGGGTGCGGCAGTCACCTAAAACCGTAATGGTGCGTTCGTTAAGGGTTACTTTCCTGTCTAGTAAGATATATTTTAATGCAGAGCTATGTCGTCTAGAAAATTTACCAGAAGAGTGCTGTAACGAAGTTATATTAGCTGTGAAATAGCTCGCTGGATAGTCCAGGTTCGTTACAGAACATTTATATAGGTACAGGTACTTGCTGCGATGATGCGAAAATTCCAAAAAATAGATGGTGTTGTGGTGATGATTCCTTTGACCATGACGTGTAAATCGATGTTAGCACTATCCTTTGACCTCTCTGTGATATGGTTATATGCTAGTATTCATGGCTTTGCGTGAATGACAGTTACTTCACGTACACGGAGGAAATATTACCCATGTAGGCTAATCCTAGCACACTTTTTCACTTCACAACACTCGATTTGAACCGGGTAGCTTACTCGCACCAATGTGCAACCGTGAATCTACGAATTGTCATTGCATCGCGCATTAAAGACCATTTTCCGTTCGTTATTATTTGGTACCCGATGTAATCGGGTAGTCTACCAATTTAGCAGGTGATGCACAGCTGACCCACAACTGACGAGAGATATGGTCATTAACTGGCAAAAAGATCATAGGATTGGTCAATCGCTGGTGAGAAGATAATTGCATGGTCATTTGCTTGCAAGCAGGTTATGGCATAGTCACTTGTTTGTCTGCTATTCGGACCTTGAGTGATAAAATATTTTGAATTATATTATGCCCATGGCCTCTGCATCTGGGTCAGGAAGGTCTGCTGTAAATATAGAATACAGAATAGGTCCCAAAATATTATCCTACACTATGATTGGATGAATGGCTGATATACCCGATCGAGCTTTAGCAGAAAAGTGCTAGTGCAGTATTCTTTGGCCTCAAAAACTAAATGGTATAGCTGTTTGGGAGTGTCATAGCAACACGAAAGCTAAGCTTATGGTCCAGGATAAGATTCCGCTCCAAATATTTCACAAAAATTCTGCCGTTCGCGGTATATAAATATAAAGGAATCAATGGTCCTCGTTTCAAGCTGATGTCACAGCTGCCTGGATAGCTTCATTGATGCCAAAACGGTCTCCCTTGAGTTTTCTTCCTAGGAACCAATAGAAAAATGTCATCCGGTCGCTACGTGTGTATTGACATGTTGTACTTTACAGAGACTCACGGAAACGCAATAATGTTTGACAAAAGTTTAGATGGCAACGTACAGTTATTAGAATGTTCACACAGTCGCTTAATAACGGAACACTCATTCAAAGGATAGAATAGAATAGATTGATTTCCGTCTTGAGTGATGTGCAAAAACCACCGAACAAGTCGCAGCAAGTATTCCACTTAAAAGTGAGATTCGTCAACTAATCTCCGAAAAAAAACGACTTCGTACTAAGTGGATGAGATTTCGGCATCCGCTGGACAAGGCAGCTTGGAACAATGCCCAGATGATTCTTCGGCGTGGTTGTGCGATTACAAAGCTGCTTGGTTTAACGCGAGACTTGCTAACACAGGCACTGTCCGCGAGACGACGCACTCGCTGTGGAAATTGACGCCAAAAGGAGGTGCACCAGGAAGGCACCTCTAGCAGATGCTAATAAAGTTTGCTGCAAAGTTGACTCGGAACAGGCTGAAGTGTTTGCGCGACATTTATCTGAACGCTTCAAGCCTTTTAACCTAGCCAGTCAGCAGGAGGTACTCGAGACTCAGGAGACACTACAACAAGCGCTGCAAATGAATATGCCCATCATGCCTTTTGACCCAAATGAGCTCCACATAGAGCGCCGGGTAAAATAAGATATGCTATGCTACCTTGATAGCATTACCAAGCCACGCAATCCTTTATATAGCGTTAATTTTTAATGCTATTGTAAGGTTGCAAAACTTTCCAGCGCAGCGGAAGTTTGGATTAATTTCCATGATTCATAAAGCTGACAAGCCAGAAAGAGATCCTGTCTCCCATAGTCCAATTAGTCTCCTCACTTCGATCTCGAAGGTGTTTGAGAGACTAGTTGCTGCCCTGATTTTTACAATTTCGAAGACGAAGGATATAATTCCTGAACATCAGTTTGGGTTTCGAGCTGGATACCAAATATTGCAAGGATTTGAAAATAAGGAGTACTGCAATTCACTATTTCTAGACATTAGAGAAGCGTTTGATAGAGTGTTGCACTTAGGACTACTGGTCAAGATCAAGAACAAATTGCCTGGACCCTACTTTGGTCTACTAGGATCGTACCTTTTAGGAAGGTAGTTTGCGGCGCGATTTTACTCAGCAATACATGTGAGGTACGACGTGAATGCTGGTGTACCACAAGGATGCGTACTTGGACCGCTGCTGTACTCGTTATATACAGCTGATATGCCGCAGTCATACATAAATTGACGCATTGATCCAGATCGCATGATGCTGGCTACATTGGCGGATGATGTTTGTATCACCTATAGAGCAACATGCGAGTTTGAATATATAGGAATATAAGCATAAACAGCCATAAGTCTGCTAATGGATGTTTCACGGTGAAACGCCAAGCCCCGCCGGCAGTGATAGTTAGCGAAATAAAAATAAAAAAAAATCCAGTATGTATCCTTCTGCAGATTATAAATATTATGAAAGCCTTAGGTTAGTATTCTTTTGAAGTGAAACTTTTTTAGGCACTGGTGTAAGCTCAACTCGCGTCACGAAATTTGCAACACGAATCACCTTCGGTTTGCATATCGCAATCTCGTCAGCTGTGGTGAGGGAATAGAATCTGATCCGATCACGTCAGCTGTGATGAGTAAATAATATCCAATAATTCCATGTAACTTTTGCGTCGAATCATGAAAGAATGCATTGAACCGCCTTACAGAAGTCATGCTTGCGTTTCTGGCATATAATCAGCGCAACTTCTTGTTGACCAACGGAGACATGGATAGGAACAACTGAAGTTGATTGGATAACAGCAAATCACTCATGGCACGAATTAGAGTACGATAGAGAAGAACGGAAGTTTAGGCTCACAGAAGAAAAATTCAAATATTAGTTTAGGGAGTTTTAAAGTACCAAAGATTGCCTTAAATAAAGCAGATAGTGAGTGCAAAATGCGACTTAAATCGAATTGAGCTATGATAAAATAACGAAGCAACGTGATATATTTTTCGTTAAAGTCTCTAAAATTGAAATCATCGTATCTCCAAAAATATTTTATACATAAGCAGGAGAGTTAACATGGGTAGGGACAAGAAATAAGACAGCAAAACATATTCATCTATTTGGCACCCTAAACATCATACCATCATGTCAGTTAAGCCTTCCCAACCACGACCGAGGGTACCGCAACTATAGGCAACAAGGCAGGGTTTTTGGTTCAAGGCCAGATTCAGAAATACTTCCACCTTTTTAGGGACATAGGCATACCGGTATAACGTTAAAATTAACTGCACCAGATTCGCTAATGTATGCTTTACTCTGAACATGAATGTTCCGCCAAATGCACATTTCTACGGGGACACCATCGCCCAAATTAAAGAACGTGAAATATTCAAATCTTATCCCTAATCGAAGGCTCACCTTCGGTTCTTACATCACCTCTGTGTTATTAATCTGCAGCAGCAAAACGAATAGTCTTTCTGTCTCTCGGGATGAATCGCACATTTTATGTTCAAATCATAGTTCCATATATGGACTTACGGCATTCAGATATAGTGAATCACTGATAAAACCCAACCGAAGAAGCCGCAAGTCATTGTGTACATGGATGTCCATGGTATTATATCTATACATCTAAACAATTAAGATTTGATACATGTGGTCGAGAAAAACGGGTGGTGCTATGCAAAAGCGTACGCCAGATATAACCTCCTGTATTCGTCCTTTTTTGTCAGAGGAACACATACAATGCCGCACTGCATCTTTTAGTTGCGTACAAGGAATCAAACGACAAACACGATTTTAATATATTCCACTTTTTATTAATGCGAAAGGCAAACATGCTTGCAGGGTGCAAGAAAAACGCATAACTTTGTCCTAACATGTTGACGCAATGAGATAAGATGATAAAACAAAAAGAAAAAAAAAAGGAATAAAAATTAATTAATGTAAAATGTTGAACTAATTACACAAGCGCAAAACTTAAAGCCATGCAATTTGAGAAAGAAAAAATGGAAAAAAGTTTTGCTGCAGCTGCAATTCCATGCCATCGCCTGCAACTGCTGCACTTAACCTCAAAAATCATGAATTGAAGAGCATCGGCAGCGGCAGGAGTAGCTGTAGCTGTGACAGAAATGCAATAAAAACAGCTAGAAAAATCGCTTACAAAACCAACAAGGGATAAGCCGATGCATAAGCTGCGATTAAATAACAATTGCCAGGCAGTTATTTACACACAAATCGAACGAATGAACACCACTCAGGAACGAAAGGACCGAAGGAGTGAATGAACGAACTGAATGCATGAATAAAAGGATGGCTGGCCTAGCTGGTTGACTGACGCAAAGGATAACTTTTCAATTTTGCGCTTAGCATGCTCAACAAAAATACAAAGATGAAGAAATAATACAGGAGAGAGAACATGGTGCGCTAAAAAAAAAAAAAAAAAAAAAAAAAACGAACGGAACGGAAAAAAAAAATTAAATAAAACAACAACAAGAGATTCCGAAACAGCAGCGGAACTGTATTGCCTAACAATGGCTTAAGCGCGCAGACAATGAACGCTGCTTCAATTGACATCGTGCCGTGAAGGCGACGGCATGGTATGTAACCATAGAATCGAGAGTAGTGGCTAGGGATGTGGCATGCAGCACCATTGTTGCAGCTGCGATTGTCGATTAAACAGCAGCAGAGGATGTGGTAGTAACCATAATACCAGCTACGATGCGCGAACATCATTTGACAGCAGTTGGCAGTATCCTTTTTTGTTCTTTTTTGCTCTTTTTTTGCTTTTTTTTTTCGTGTGCTATGTATATCTGAACGCGTTGGTTTGTGGTTCGCTTCATTCAAGCGTTCGACGTTCGGCATTCGACGTTGGAACGTTCGCTCTATTAATCCGCTACGTAAATACAGACAAAATGCGAAGTCATTATGTTCGAAAAGGCGAAACAAAAAACAATACGCGCAGAAATATTGATAGATCTGAAGTTAGGCACAGTAACAGCAACACCAGCAGGAGCAGCAGCAGCAGCGTTGCCAGTTTCAGCCATCCTGTGAGACTTGCTGGCAGGATACTCGTACGTAAACCAGTATGCAGCAGCAGGATGGCAGACGTGGATAGTGCGGTACTGTTTCATGATTTATTGATAGCGCAAGCGATATTGCGGATTATTTGTGTACAGCGACAAGTGACTGGAATGTACCTAATATCACCCCTCAGCATATTTCGTCCTATTTGTACGTATATCGCATTCTTATATTCTTTCCTTCTCTCTCTCTCTCTCTCTCTCCCACACGTGCCATTGTTGCACTTCATTTTCACTGCAACTCGAAATCTTTTTTCAGATACGTCTAGACTGCTAAGCGTTGAAATAACAACAATTGGGCCGCATTTAATGCAACTTGGTTGCTCAAATGCATGCTTTAAAAATAAACACGGTTTGATTGAAAGGCTTATTTGCATTTGGATACAGGAAATTCATAGAATTCAGAAGGAACTTGTCTTGTATTTATACAAGCAAAAACTTGCTCTGTAACAGCCGGCATAAAGGACTTGTTTACAAATTGTTATAAAATGCAAATTGAAGATTCATGCTTCCAATTAAATGCTGGACTGAGCAAGTAATTTAGCAGTGAAGTCCTCTCTCGAAAGACGAAACCCAAGATCTATAAGACGCTGATACGCCCAGGTCTACTGTACGGCGCAAGGGCTTAGTATATGATTGAGTCAGACGAATCGGCGTTGGAAGTCTTCGAGAGAAAGATTCTGCGTTGGATTATGTGCGGTCACAAGTTAAGCTGCGAGCTGTATGAGCTATTCGAAGAAGCATTGAAGGGAGTACACCAATAATACTTTGTATGAGCTCTTCTAACCAAATCTAACAATCATATACAGATCAAATTTTTGAGACGAACACTGAAAGAAAAACTTTCGGAGTACATCGAAGGTCAGCAACAAAGGAAATTGCAATATTTCTCTTTTATTCTGCATTGAAATAAAGTCAAATGTTTCAAAAGTTGTCTGTAGGTGATTTCCGAAGGCCTCAGCTTTACTATCATCACTTCTGCACCTCACACTATTTATGACTTTAATGGAAACATTTTTCTTTACAGGGCGTTTGATATAACGTGTTGCCTTGCACAGATTGTGCTCATCATATTTTTGAGGATCCAGGTTTTCTAAATATTTTGCAATGACTTCATTTTTTAGTTCGTAAAATTTGGTCTTCTTTTGTCTTCTAGAATTCTGGTGCGTTGCCATATTTTTCTAAGTTTTCGCTTTCTTGAAATAAGTTGGCACAATTCAACAGGATTATTATGAGTAATTTGTGTTCAAAAGCTCGGTTCACTGTTTTTGATTGTAGTTGATAAGCTGCTTCGTGAATTGGTTGGTTAAACGATTAACCAAAGTTGAAAAGATACAATGTCCGTATTTTTTTGTAATAATATTGAGGTTACTTAGTATAATTGGGAGATTGGGATCGTTTGCTCAAGTGCAAATTGTGTGGAAAGTTGTTGACCTAGGAATGGCCATCAATGATTCTTGTGTCAAACGGGCCAAGCAACTCACACGTCCGTTAGGATACGTATCTCCTGGGTAGCTTCTGAACATCAGTTCAGAGGTGAGCTAACGTAAGAAGGCGAAGGGGCCCCCTCTCCTTTAATAAGGGGTTGGTGCGCTGGGCTTGCGACCCGCCACTTTAAAAAAAAAACACCGAATGAAAACGAAAAGGAAGCCTCGGAAGGACCCCTTTGATGACGACCCCCGCGAACACTACAAGGATCATGAATTGAGGATATGCACCTGGAATGTCCGCACCCTTCATTGGGATGGTGCAAATATCCAGCTGGTTGATGTCCTCGAAAGATGCATGGCTGATATCACCGCAATCCAAGAAATCCGATGGATTAGGCAGGGTTGCTTTAAAAAAGCATCCTGTGATATCTACTACAGCTGCCATGCGAGTAAGCACGAATTTGGATGTGGTTTCGTGGTGAGTAGGAAACTACGTGGCCTCGTCTCTAGGTTCCTAGGCGCGATACGTATCAAGGCTAAATATTTTTATATTAGCCTGATTTGTGCGCACGCGCCGACGGAAGAGAAAGACGACGATGCTTAAGATGAGTTCTATGAGCGCTTGGAATGTCTGTACGAGCGCTGTCCCAAACACGATGTTAAAAACGTGATTGGCGATTTCAACGCCAAGATTGGGAAGGAAGGAATCTTTGGCCTTCGGCGACGAGTTTAGGTCCGGTATGAACCGCGAGCTGTACGAGCTATTCGATGAGGTTGACATAGTCCAGCGCATAAGATTCCAGCGGCTGCACTGTGCTGGGCACCTCATTCGAATGGATGAAAGAGCTCCAGCATGCATGGTTTACATGGGGGGCCCAAACTTGATTGGTGGACGCCGCAATAGAGGACGACCGGGCACTCGATGGAATGACCAGGCATGGAGAGATCTCTCCGTACTTGGCATTCAAAACGACTGGCGCCAGCGCTCACCAGATTATGGAGGCTGGCGCGCCTTCCTAGACGCGGCCATGACCGGCAGACGGTTGATGGCCACAAATTTATTTGTTTTGCTGTAAACTCTGAACTTAGTTCATCACACGTGGCTAATTCAAGAATATTTGAAGGAACCTCTTTGTATATACAAAAGGCTAAGAGATCAATAAGTTTCTGCGGATTAGTGGGCCAATATGTTGGACTGCCTGTGAATAAGGTGTTGAGATGATACTCTGTTATGCATTTCTACAGCGAACTTCGCGAACTTTCGGATTAATAAGCCTGCAGCCCAACCAGGCATGCTTTGGATTGAAATCTCCTCGAGCTAAAAAATTTTGGTTAAGTTTGTTAAAAAAAAGTTTTTAAAGTCTTCCTTGAGTAATCTGTAGCTTGGCGAAGGTAGATGGCAGTAATGAGCAAGTCTCCTATCACACACTTAATTTTAATTATTGCTGCTTGAATTATTGTTGTCCTGTTATATTTCAATTCTTCATACTTAATGTTTGACTTAATCAAGATTGCGCTACCAGCATTTGCTCTATCGTCAGGTTGAGGTAGTACCCTCTAATTTTAAAAAATGAATTAGATGTGAAATGAGTCTCAGATATTAATAAAACGTCTAAATATTTTCTATTTAGGAAGTTTTGAACTTCAAAGCAATGGTTTGCCAGGCCGTTTGCATTCCATTATGCTGCAAATAATGCCATAATAAATTTACGATTTTATTTTAATTTTTGTCATAAGCAACGTCATCATGTTGAGCAGATTATTTGTAAGCTGTTCTATTTGTTTACTTTACTTAACATTCACTTCATTAGATTTGGCTGATTTAGAATATGACATGGGGTAGTAAAACGTTTAAGATATGTCTAACAGAATGACCGTTGTTAGCTAGACATTCTGTGACTTCATCGATGGATGTATTGGAATGTAAGTATTTGATCTTGATAGAATGATCGATGGATTCGGTTGACACAAAAAGAAAGCCAGTTTGATAAAATTTGACGAATAACAAAGAAAGGGGCCAAAAGTGGCGGCTGAAATTAAAATTATAGAATTAGAAACCATTAACAATTTTTAACACACAAGTTTCATTTGAGGCCGAGACGGAGATCACAAATTAAAAATACACCAGTAAGTGACCTTCACAGGTAAAAAAATAATTAAAAAACAAAAGCAAAACATATTTTTACGTAATAAGAGCTTAGCAATTTAGTCTGTACCTACGAAAATTAATAAGAGTACCCATCCCATTAATACGGTTCAGCGATCTACGCGTGAAAGAGTAACATCCATCCACACGTCTTCACAAACTTTGGCATTAAAAATATTTGTAAGATATTGGAGCAAGGTGAAACACCAATAATCACTACAATAGTTTTAGATAAATGATTTTTAAATTCACGTGACATAACATTATTTAATATACAGAGGCTACGAGAAAACTAGTGTTGCCTTTCTCGTGAGCTGAAAGAGATGAAAGTATATGAAATATACCTTTAAAAAATTGCTATTTAATAATCTAAATTGCTCGAGTATTTCACTTAGGAGGCTTTTTCTTTCTATTGGGAGCCTTGCTCCTACATGGGGTGCAACGGTATATCCCTACCGTCAATTGACTCCAATTTTGCTTCGCATAAACTTCGCCGAACATGATGATGACTGCTTGTAAAAAACTTTCTTGTCATCGTCGATGCTTGGTAATCTCTGTTAAGGATTTTAACAAGAATGTTCAATCTTTCGGTCGCTGTGTTGTAGCCCTCATCCATTATCTTTGTTCTTTGTTGGCATTGTTTGCTACATGCAAGTTTATATCGAAATCTTTTACAATTGTTTTAGCACAAGCACTGTTCTCCTGTATCTCCTGAAAGTTATCTTGATCTTTCAGGATTTAAGTAGTGGCTTTGAATCCTTCAAAGGTGTTAGACAAGGAATGCAGATAATAGCATCAGCATAGTTGAATTTTTTACTCAAAGTAACACTAATCTATGCTCATGTAGTGGTGAAGGTATGTGGTAGCCCAGCATGTGACTATACTATATCATGCGTTCCCATAAACTCCTCTTCAACTTCACCATTCATCGTTGTTATCCTTACTGTCCGGCGCTTCTAATGGTGGCTCCAAGCGGCGTCCATAGCTTGGCTGCTGAATAAGCTATCTTACTAGTAACCTAAGCTCATTGGTAGCAGATAAACAATGAGAATTATAACAAGAAGCCATTTTTTGCCGATTTCCAGAGAAGCCTCCAAAATGCAATACCGGTGAAAATTTTTATCTTTCTTTGGTACTAGTTCACGTAAGATTCATATTCGCGCTCTTGACACCCACACTTCCACAATGTTGAAATATCTCCGCATCCCATGTGACACTTTTTTACTATCATAGATGGAAAAGGTAGTGGCTGATTTAATAGGAACATATTATCCTTAGGATAAATGTGAATCAACACTTGTAAAAAGCTTAAAGTATCCCTCCATGCTGGAAAGCATGGACATCAGTAGCGATGCTTCCTTCTCATTATATAAGACCAATAAAAAAATTAAAGACAACCGATTCGACATGAACGTAAAATTAATATTAATAGTATATGGTGTTGTTTCAATGAGGCGTTTACAGCGTTTACAGCCTTAAAAGAGAAAAAAAAATTTAATAGAAGATCTGGCCAAGCCAACAGACCATTGATGCTACCTGAAATTAAAACGAACATTCAAAAGCTCCTGGTATTGATGCAATATGCACTTATTTTTAAAGTACTGGCTAAGGTAACACTTTTAAAGGATGCCCTCATTGTGAGTCATTCCGGTGAGTCACTTCCTGCGTTCAATTTCGAAGGCTTGGGAGAGACTGTTCATCAACTGAATTCTGGTTCAGTGGAAGCCCGGAGTCTTATACCGTATCACCAGTTTGGATTTTGTACTGAACATGGCACTCCCGAACACCTTAATCTTGTAGTCGATCACATCCTCAGTGCAGCTGTCACACTGGTCTGTTGGCCAAAATCAAAGATGCTTTCGGGCTCGTTACTACTCTTCTGAAGCAGATGATCCTCAAGAAAATTAATATATCTTTAAATATTATACTCAATTGAGATATTCGTAAAGCTATTATGGCAGAACATTAAGGTTCACATTACTGTGGTTATGGGTGCCTGCTGTCCTGGCTACTTAAAAATAGAACTAATTCGCTGCGCAACAATGAGACCTTACCAGCAATTTATTGCACCAACATGGTGTTACGGTATCCAAATTTCGAGTTCGATAGATTTGCTTAAAACCAGTATTTTTATTTTTGGACTGTTTTAGGAAGTTTTTACCACAGTGCACCGGACAGAATGAGTTTCTTGTACATTTACAACACACAGACTCTAGATACATCAACACAGTCACCCATTCCCATCAAACAAACATAATTATAAGCATATGCATCGACTGCTGCTGTTCCCATTAAAAATACCGAGCAGACCCCAACTGAACTCTAGCCATACCAGGGACATAGAAAGAAGCATTCATACATATGTACATTCCATAGACCTTCCACATACAAACACACACACACCCACACACACACACACACATCATTGTAAGCTTCAACTAAGCCTTATTTCTTTTTTGGAACAGAGATGTTATTGATGTTGCTATTGTTCCGGGTGCTCTTGGACAATTCGCATTTTGTTACACACATGACTCGAATTACAAACGAAAAACTTTTGTTTCGTTCGACCAACTACAGCAACAACAATGAAAACAACAATACCAAAAATGCATGTTTGCTCAATTGTAAATGCAACAAGAAGGAGCACTGCAGTCGAGTATGCTCAACGACGCAATACCCTGCACCAAGTGAAAGGGTATTTATTTGAACCAAACATTTAGGTGAACTAGAGAACATAGTCTTGAAACTGAATCAACACGTTTTTCTTTAATTAACGAGATTTATTTACCTCATATATGTTGTGCCTAGTTGAAGTAAATAAGAAAGTTCCTTATGAATGACCAAAATAGAAGAAAAAGATCGAACGTATGTTCTTATAGGTAATGCTTCTATGGCGGTCTATCTCCAAAATTTCATGCATACTATTTGAAATTCTGTATATCCAGCTTTCGTTTTTTTTTTTTTTATAGCTGTTACATATCTGCACACCGACTTTAAATACCCAATTGCACTTTGTTTGCAGCGCATAGCAATCACATCTGTAAAAGTAGGAGTTTTCACTGACTGAATCCGTGCAGCATGAGCAATGCAAGCTGTTGTACAATAAGTGGCTTTGTTAAACGCCTCCAACTCATTTGAATTTTTGTGAGTTGAAATTTGTTAAAATACTTTAAAGTAAAATTTAAAAACCAAATAAAATTTATATGAAAAAGAGTAGTAAAAAAAAAGTAGGACCATCCACGCAGCAAATGCATTTAGCTTTGTGCATTATTCATATCGTTTAATTAACGCGCCAGCTATGCATTTTTATGTCTCCCAATTGGCTAAAATACGCGCAGCTGCGGTCCAATTGCAACGCGGTGCATGTGGAACATTTCATTTGATTGCTTTCCGAATTTAATACTTTTTTATGTTATTGTTTTTTTTTTTTTCTTTTTTAGAAACCACCAAAACACGCATAACTGCATATTTGTCATAATTAAGCGCTTATTAGCGCATAATCCGTCATAATTTATTAAAATGTTTAATTGTAAAACAAAATTATTTTAAATAAAATATTGGAGACCATTTGATATTCTATGAAATTAAAACTACCAACTACGAGCGGTTAATTCAGTAATGTACCCTACAAGGAATTATATTTCTGTGCCAGGCACATAAAGTGTAAAAAGATTTAAAGGAAGCAACGTCGACCCCATAAAGTAGATAAATGCTTGATGAGCACATTTTATACAAAAACCAGCTTAAATGATGTCACTTTCTGCCTGGAATTCCATTCAGTGGCTGCTTAAGCTTATAGTACAAATGTGCATTTCCAAATATTTTCCGGTTAGAATCCAACTATAAACTTTTTCATGATTTTTAGTTTTTTTATGATAAACTTCTTTAATTTAGTATATTTCTGCATCAAACTCGATATTACTTAAATGACCGTCAACCGTCTTCAGGTCATGACCGCATTGAGCAAGGCGCGCCAGCCTCTATAATGTTGTACGCCTTTCGAGTGAGGGCTTTACTTCTCACTTGCTTGCTCAGCCCAAAAAAACATCTGTTTGCAAGCGTGATTCTTCGCCTGATCTCCAGGCTGACGTTGTTGTTGCTGGTTATCTCGTTTCCAAGTTAGACGAAGTTTTCTACAACACTGAAGTTGAAATTCTCCATCGTCACTGACCGTCCAATACGCGATGACGGAGTGCGAGAAGACACCAAATACTTCGTCTTGTCCTCATTCACCGGTAGACCCATAAGCCGAGTCTGTTTTTTTAATCTCTGAGAACGCCTTGCTGACTCGCCGTTCCTGCGTGCCGATAATATCGATGCCATCGGCGTAAGCGAGCTGCATAA
>JAWNNP010003911.1:0-393821 GCA_035044805.1 Leucophenga maculata | reverse complement strand
TATATTATATATTATATATTATATAGTATATAGTATATATTATTTGCATATATTTTTGCATATATTTTATTAGTAAGATTTACATATTATATATTCCACGAATTATACGTGCTTTTAATTAAAATGGAATGGGTATATCACTCTCATCTACTCATCACACTATCTCTCCCAGGGTGCTCACCATTCCGTGACTCATGCTTAGGCTACCTCAATCACAATCACCCACCATCACACACCCAAACTGTTATGATACTCATATGAAGTATGTTAAACTTCTGAGAAATAAACCAATTTCTGAATCGCGATCTGAGCTACATACCGGACGGGACATAATAATCTTTCGCGGGCGTGTGCACGAAAACTCAGCAAAGTTTCATTGTAATTGAATGAACGGTTTAGAAATGCTTAAGTAACGAACAAACAATCAAACAAAAATGCAGTTGCACCAATTTCAACTGCGTGAATAAAAATTACGGTGTTGAGATTCCTTTTATATTCGGTAGAAAGTTTTTAAACTTGAGTCAAAGATAAAAACATAAATTTAAGAGTCCGAACAGATATAACATGAATTTTAGGTCTTAGTTGTTCTATAATTTATGTCTTACTGTATTATGTCGCGAATTATATTTTATTTATTATTCAAATCAAAAAACTAAAAATAACGAATATACATGCATTGACAAGGAGACAGCAAAGAAACCTTTGATAAGCTAAAATATAATACAGGTCATAATTCTTTGCTTTTATATTTTGTGTATATGTCATATGTCCTCTGTCCGCACTGTTTTTCAGACTGAATTTCCCGCTATGAGAAGCGAATGAATTTCGGACACGATTCTCAGCACCTACTGGCGTTTATCATTGATACTGGTTATAAGTATATACATATGTATGCGCATCTATGTATCTATTTATACATACGTAAGCGAGTGTACGATACTATCTCTCATACAACTGACTCCCGATTGAAAGGAAATACTTTTCTTAATTTCGAGTTTATATGTATACACTGAGATATAATACGATATGATCATAATTTAAGAAATTAAGTACTTTGCAACGATTATGTAATACAGAATCGGAAGCGTGCATCCTTTGTCAAATTTTTATACAAAACTATTAACGACAAACACAATGAAATAGAAATTTGTTTTATTATTGTTATGACTGCTTTTAAATTTTGGTTTTCCGCGACACAAGTTTCGAATTACACTATAGCTCGTTCACTACTAATCTAACAATTGTGAATTGAGCTGACTGTAATTATTTTAAGTAATTGGTCTGAATGGTGTCTGCCGATAACATTTAGTCTTGTTATCAACCGATTAGTGCTCATCGATAACATGTCATCGACCGTTATAACAGATTTTGTACCGCGTTAAAAGAGTCATCAGCCTCCCTTAAACAGGTGGATATAGATGTACACATATATACTATATGTAAAGTTATTTAGTGACCCAAACTTTGTTAGTAATGAATTTTTAGCAGGCTTAGTGGTCAATTTACATGATACACATGCTTGTACATATTTATCAATGTAAAGAGAGACAATTATTAACAACAACTTGGAACATTATAGTGAAGAGCAACGGATACACATGTGTTTCGATTTCTGCTATGAAATCTCATCAGTCCGCTTGGCTGTGTCAATACAAATTCTTGCTTATAAACATGCACAATTTGAAAAGTCCCCTATGTATTATATGCATTGCATGGTAATTTTGAGAGAAATTTCCAATATGTATATGTAGAAATTAGCAGTGAGCAGTTTACTCAAACTATGTCCGTTGCTCTTCACTATAATGTTCCAAGTTGTTGTTAATAATTGTCTCTCTTTACATTGATAAATATGTACAAGCATGTGTATCATGTAAATTGACCACTAAGCCTGCTAAAAATTCATTACATATATACTATATATAAAACTTAAACACTAATAAAAAATGCAAAGGAATCAAAAACAGACCAACACAAAGCAGTTTTGTGGTTATCGAAATTGAAAACTAAAACAAAGCCAGCTCAAATTCAAAATTTTGGGTCAATTGTGTGTCATACGATACGACACATGTGTCATACAACATCAAAATTTTAAGAGGGCAACGACATGAATCAGAGTGCATTTAAGAAATTATTTCATAATAATCTACAATTAAGAAAAGTCGTATATGCCCAATATTTTGGACTTACCATTAAATATTTTCACGAATAACAAGTATACATTATTGTGTCTGAAACTCGTTCTTCTGTCTTTTACATACATTGGCATAAGTTTATCTTGTCAGTACTTTACTTTTATAGTGATATAAGTGACCCTTTACCGGTGCTAAAATAGGCGCAAACAAATGTATGGGGGAATACATCGATACTCTGTACATGAAATAGTTAATCACGTAGTTCGCCAATTTTTGAAAGTTTATCCGCAATGAGGGAAAAGAAGTAGTCCCCATACAGAGTCGTCTCACTATAATGATCCTTACAGTCATTAATATTTTTGCAGTGCTGGCTCTACATGTTTTTAGAAATTTTACTATATATGTATAATAATGAAAAGGAAGGGGTCGATCTGCCTTAAATGATGTTAAAATGGCGATCAAAATTCATATAGTTTCAATACGCCTTTACGCCTTTTGAGTAATTTTTGTCATTTTTACTGTATATATTTATTTTATATGGAGGTTTTTTATGGCCATCCGCTTAATATTTTAATTGACAAGCGTGTTTTGTTCAATTTTTGGATATCTTAATCGAACGCACAATCCTTTGTTTCATTTTTAGTTAAAAAAAAAACAAATTTGCTTTTCTTTGATTAGGATTTAAAACTTACAGCAGCTATAAAGCGATATCTCGGAGAGTATACCAGCTATAGCCATCTAAATTGAAAAGTAATGTCTGTTAAAATAAATTGTAAACGAGTATTAGGAAATTGTCAACTCCAATATAGAGTGTAGCTCCCAGACAAATTTAACAAATTATTGAAAATTTTGATAAATTTTCAAACAAAATGCATTTACATATTTAATTTTTGGTGTCGATAAAATGTTTTCAATCCTTTTTACTTAAGGCTCAATTAGCACTAGGTTATGAAGGTCAAGTGTGAAGAGTTTTTATTAAACTGAAGTTCCACCGAAGTCAACATATTCTCTTGGTATATATTTGGTAAAATCGTAGAAAGATATATGTACATACATACTAAGTTTTGGACACAATATCATAAACTTGGAATCTCAGGTATTGTTGTTAAGAATATATGTACATTGATTTATCTTGTAAGGAAAGTTTAACCTAGAGTGCAACAAATACTCCCCTTGCTCCCGTCAAGCAGTAAAGCAGGTCGGTTTATTGATTTTATTGTCATACGTCAGATGGCTGAGCGCAAGCGCACTGAGCGCTAAAAAGGCAAACCAGAGAGGTCCTTACGTTTTCAGTGAGAACAGCTAAAAACTGAAGACGATGACCAAATTGGCTAAGCACTGAAGCATTCATTCATCAGGCAAGTCAAACCAATCTTAAATTCATTCATATCTTTCACTAATATTAGAGCAGCAAAGCGAGAGCAGCTCCCTGTTGCATGTTTCTCATTTTCATTCAAACGATTTCATTTATATATATGAAGTAAATGAATATATACATATATATATATATATACATATATATATATATATGTACTATATATATATATATATATATATATATATATATATATATATATATATATATATATATATATATATATATATTTACATAAACATATATATATACATTATTATTATTATTTACAAGTTAGTGCGGAATTAAAATTACGTCTAACTTAAATACTAAGCTATAGCAGCTGAGGCCTTAAGCTTAATATATATATATACATGTTTTCTATTTGTATCCATGAATGGGGGACATGCCCTTCAATTGGGCGTAATCGATATTCAAAAATATCATTGCGTAACAAAATAAGCCCTCTTTATTTCTTCATATATTAGTAGAATCTTTTAGAATGGTATCGATAGGCAGGATAGTCAACTTATGGGCCTTTATTTCGTTGACAGTTTTTTATCCGTTCCCGGTTTCCAGGTCATGAGTATGACCTATCTCTTCCCCCTGGGTTGAAAAGTGTCTGCATTTAAAAATCGCATTAAAAAGTGTAAAAAATCATGGTGTAAATCGTTTTCGGAATAAGTTTCAGTACTTAATAGATGTAAATTTTGAGAGGGTAAGAATAAATCGTCGTTGCGAAGGGAACAAAAAACAAGACATTTCTTAAATGAGTTGCTTTTTTATGAGCTTAATGGCAAATTTAGACATTTTCGGAGAAAGACGTTCAATATATCGTCTATGAGTAAGTTCCTCCACAAATTTAAGTGGTTGGCTCAGCTCATGTATATAACTATTTACCTTTTGCTTAACAGCTGAGAATATTAATCACTGCCATTGCCTAGAGACATCATGATGTTTGTTTTTAGTGTTTACGACTGCTTTATAGAACTGCTTTCCTTTGCGACTAGATAGCAATCACACTAGGTAAAAAACACATGGTTGAATCTTTTCCGGTCAATTTTGGGTCACTGAATCCAAATCAACAAACCTTATTTACCAGTCCTCTAGTTTATTCTGCAGTTCGACTAACGTCTCTGTAAAAATAAAAACAAGTCAGGTCTACCTTAGTGTGAAAAAATCGAATGGTACGTCGCATTACAAATGGTGCGCAACAGTAACAACTACTACAAAAAATACGTTTTCGTCTATAAATTCATTCATTTCTTGTTCATATATCGTGCAACGTACGAACAACCAAAGGACGAACAAGCCAATATGACCCGACCGTCTCCTAATAATTCTCAGGCTCACTGAGCTCCAACTCGGCTCTGCGCATTTCAATTCAGTTCAATTGGAGCACTTGGTTCGCACAAGTCGTCGTCACTCGCATAGAAAACTAAAAGCAACAACAAAACGCCAGGAGCAACACCTTAAAATGAAAATTAAATAATATCCTACTATGTGCTATCAGTGTAATGAAGAACATATGACATTAATAGCATAAAATAACAAAAGGCGTAACAGTTTTGTGCGAACCATAAAAAATATATACATCATATACTCGAATATAAAACCAAAAAGAATAATAGTTACCAAATACATAAGATATAATGCAATTAATGTTATAATCGAAGTTTATTATTATAGATCGAATGAGAAAGTGCAAACTAAAAAATAAATAGAGTACGAAATTCATTCACATCCTTGAAGAAAAAACATATCTAGTAGGATTAATTCAATTGAAACAGAAGCGATTCTTTGTTTCTCGAACTTTAATATAGAAGTAAAGTAAGGTATTCGTATAAAGATTTAAATAATATTATATTATAATCATATGTATATATATATATATATATATATATATATATATATATATATATATATATATATATATATATATATATATATATAATATATAAATATACATACATATTTACATATATACCTTTTCACCTTTTACGCCCGCACATTTCGTCAGCATCGAAAAAAGAGAAATGTTATACGCCACACTGCTGCATTCGCTCCTACGCTCATTTTTTCACTTTCGCGCGCCCAGATACGGGTCTCATTCTTACCTTACTTGTGTTCGGATATATGTATGTACAATATACAATGTATATGTGTTAACTTCCAGCATTACGACGAAGTTTAAACCGTCTGAAACAGGCAAGGGGATGTCTGAAAATATTCTTCCTTTTCAGTTTCGTTTCGTTTCTTTTCCAATAAATTTAAATTAACTTTTTTAATTATACCCTCCCATTGTGGTATATTATTGAATATATAAAATATATATAACGGGCGTAAAAGTTGTAAGGTGATTTCTAGATTTTCGGTAATCCGAATTTAGTTTTATATTTGATACATTGAACTAGAAAAAGAATGGAAAGGAAACCGATTCTTTATCTCAGACATTTAGTGGCAACTACTTACACCTAATCTAACTTCCGACAATGTGTACAATGGAACCCATATGGACCCTTGTAGAGAGCTTTAAAAAAATGGAGAATCAGAAGTTATCAACGCTACCGATTACCGTTTTCATGCTTTTGTGTCTTACATCACATAAACGGTACAGGAAGAAGAGAAGAGAAGATGATAACTGTATCGCCTTAAAAAGTAAACAAGCTATCTACCAGCACCAAAACCTACTTCTGAAAGCACAAAGCACAAAATTCCAATTTTTGCACTAAAGCACCAAAGCACAAAAATTTATTTTTATAATTTACTCAAGTAGATAAAAATGTTACACTTACACACACACGGTGTATATGTATATACACACACTGCCGCCCATCTGATAGCTTCAATATATTTTTACTTTTTCAGTGGTATTATTTTTTAATATGGAGGATCCTAGCTTTACAATCTTCGCAGTATGAATCACAGATACGCTAGCCAGAAAAATTAAAGGATACTTAAAAAATTTTACATTTTTGGATGATATTCAATAAGGCATAACTTGGTGAAAAATGGTCGTACAGAAAAGAAAAAAGGAAACAGTAGCTTCAAGTGTTAAGTTTCTAGATCTAAACCGTATAATGGGTGTGGCATGGGCGGTTTTTTATTTTCTGTACGACCATTTTTCACTAAGTTATGCCTTATTGAATATCACCCAAAAATTTAAAATTTTTTAAGTATCCTTCAATTTTTCTGGTTAGCGTATCTGTGATTCATTGATTTATGTCTTGTTGAATATTATCCAAAAATTTTAAATTTGTTTAATATCCTTTAATTTTTCTGACAGTGTATTTCCAGATGTTAAATTCTTGGTATTGGGCAAACGATATAGGAAATAAGTAGGATAACACTTACAAGCACGCATACAGAGACAGTGGGAATTGATGCTCTTTCATAGATTCAGGTTAGGATTATGTCGGTTACTACATTCGCAATTTTGGCAAATTCAGGTTATTTGTTAAATACCACTAGAACGCCTTTCATATGAACAGCACTTTGCGATGCCTTCATATTTTAGGAGCTGTGTACAGCTTAAGTCAGCTGGATGGTCATATATAGGGCAATCAAATGTTTTTCGGAACGAAAATTCAGATTTCGTGATGCCTATGTCTTCCATGGTACTACAACAATAAAATTCTATAAAATTACATTTCGGAAAATTATCTGCACTATTAGCATATATTTAAAAAAAAAAATCTGCATTAATAATATTTTAGACAAAACGTCAAACCAAATGACCAATGCTAGCGACTGAAGATATTTATAGATCATACTGAAATTTTGCACAAACTGAAATTTTGCAACTTTTTTGCACTAATAGAGTACGATTCTTAAAAAAACACTTTTTTTCGGCCAACCCTAGTAAGTAACTTCTGTTATTTTATTGTAAGAAGCTAAACATGATCTGTACGACGCATCGAGTCGATAAAGACATTTCTGTATGTATTTATGGATGTCGGTTTGAGTTTGTCTAATAAGAGAAGTCTATGTGAAACTAAACACAGTGAATAAGTCGCACTATTACAAGTTTATTTTATTTTCAAACTTCATAACTTACAACCGGTTTACCGCAGTGGGATAAAAATTCATGACTACATTGAGAAATACTGGGTGTGCAGATGATTTAACAGTCGACCAACTCTACTATAGCGCTTACTTACTTCCACAATATTTCTAATTCCACCTTTGATCCACTTTGTTTCTACTAATGAAACTAATTCATTCTAGGTATTTCTTAGTCCGGGTATATTCTTTGCAATAAATTTTTTGGTCCCATACAATGTAGATATTTATATGATTAGCTCAGCTCGACGGGACCACTAACGACGGGAAGCTAAACTCAAAAGATTTTGAAGAAAATGAATTTATTGCTTTTTAAAACATGCATCTCCAAAATATGCAATTTGAACGTCTCAAGCCCTTCTTCTGGCGATGTAAACCATTGACCACATAATTTATCATTGGGTGTCAAAGTTGTACGGCGAGTGACCGGTTGGTTAACCCCGTTTTTTCCACCAAAAAACCAAAGTCAAAACAAAATGTTTTCCCTGGTTTTTTTTTCCATTCATTTTAGTCTTCTAGCAAACATTGTTGTATATCACTAGCAATTGTTATCTTCGGTGCCTCAATCTTACGATATATAAATTGAAAGTCCTGTCTTGTCAGTTGACGGGCAGCATTGATGTTTTCTGGGACAACATCTGTTTTAGGACGTCCTTCTCCAGATTTTCGATTAAAGGCCATCGCACGAAAGATTCCCAGATTTTTCTGGCCGAGATAAATTATTGAAGCCAATGCAACGAACACTAATAGCTATCGTATGTCTAATATCTATCGTCACGTTTATACATCAAAATGCTACATTATATGATGAAATTGAATTGAGTTAGGTAGTTGCGTTTTTGTTGTAACAACTTCTGGTCTGTACCATTATAAATATAGTACATGATAACATAATAATAGTACATATAAGCCAGAGAATGGTATACCGAAATACCGAAATAGTAACGCCAAGTGTCCATAAAACTGTAATTGCCGATTGCATCGGAAGGGACAGCTAGTTGAAATGGTAGGTCCCGCTATGTAGTGATTGGCAACAATAATGGGCTTATTGCTTAAAACTAATGATTTAAAACTAGAATACTTTAATGTAAAGATACTTAAAACTATGAAAGAGAGTTGCGACCATTGGAAGGTGCAATTTCAAATTCTCTGAAATAACTGAGCCCCACCGAAAGCAGCGACGTGTGAATATGTTTAACGAACGATTGTCAAATAAATTTCCTCATCTTTCCTATTCCTACTTCAATATAGCCCTCACTATAGAAGTATGAAGAAGTCGATCATTACGTCTATCGTTTATATGTTTTATTTCTGAAACTGTTTTATAAAAATGTAGTGCCTGTTTGCAGGTCCACAGTCACAATGGGGTGGCTTTGTGCATATACTTAAGATTTAACCAATTTTGCTTTTATTTATTTTTAGTTCTGACTTCGCATGCAAAAAAAAATAATAAACTGTAATTGTTTTCGTTTCTAATTTTTAAATCTATTCAATTGTTTTACACAACATTGCAGCGCAATACAGCAATATATCTACATACATATCTAAGTCATATCATCTTGTTACTAAGTCTAAGAGATTCTGTAGAAAGAGCCAAGTTACAAATAACCAACGCAAATAAAACTTATTAAAATGTCTTGCATCAGATCAATGGTAAGTAAATGTGTATCTATACGTATTTAAGTTTATTTATGTAAGAAATAACACATACGAAATACCCTGTTCCTAACGACAGATTTATATGGGGGCTACTCCTTTTACTGGTCTGGGCCTAAAAGAAATATTTGATAAGGATTTACGTAAAAACGTAAAAACTCAAAATGATGAGTAGGTTTGCATGATAAGTGCGGTATATCTTCTTTGATCTCAATATAATTAAATAAACGTCTACGAGTGGATTGGGAAGGATTGTGGATTGTGATTTACCCCTTTGCCTTTAATGAGTGAATTAAATAGTTTTTTTTTTTTTATTTCTATACAATTGTTTATAATTTCATTTTGTAATTTCCAATATTATATAGGTAAACTAATGCGATGGGGTTTTTATATAATAACATCAAACCGATTTCATGACAAAATGTACGCACTTTCAATCGATGTGGCTCATAAAATTAGAAAATATTTGCTGTGTATACCGAAATGTTTTTCTATTGGCAAATGTCAACTTAATGTTTGCTTATGACCTTTGATTGATAGTTGTATGTGCCATTTAATTGGATATAATGAAGGTGATTGGTTCAAAATAAAGTAGAATTGTTGCTTTCGTAAATATATGCCTTTATGCCTCAATGTTTTTTGAATTCGAGAGACGATTTTCCAGAAACTCACTGCGATTTTTATCAATCTTGGAAAGGAAAATGTGGAAATCCATTTCTCAATTGTTTGTGAAATCGCCTCTGCAAATGTACAACAATTGATAAATATCATGATCCGAAATACCATCTCCTTCCCTCAACTCAGTAAGAAACATATCTTTTGTTACCGAAGCTCTGTGGTTGTACCTGTCCACTTAAGGTCCATTTTATGCCAGTTTAAACCAAAAAATCTTAATAGATAGATATTTGAAACACTCTGTTTCGGTTTCCAGCGGGTACCAAGAAAACAATCGAAGGAGGATAAGCTTAAAACTAATTGAGTTTCTCTATTTTATTTTCACTTCGCTTTTGAACCATTGCCAATCCCCAAGGTTTCTCTCATCTTGAAATATACAATTATATTGCAAATATAATTATATACTATTGTTATATTTTTAATGTTAAAATGTGCGGTGGCATACCTGGCAAATCCATTTAATCCAAAAATTCTGTTGAGTAATTGACAACTTCGTCTTGATTTATCATAGTATTTATTGTCTTATACGATCTCGAATCGCCTGATATTTCGTTTTGCGGTTCTTAGCTGCTAATATAGAACGTACACTGATCCACTGATAATATTTGTAATTCTGCGTTATATTTTTGGAAACCTTTTGAATCAACTCATCTTTGGCTGGTGTCATCTTACAAAAGTTTGTTTGGCAAAACATTTGGCGAATGCATCATGTTGTTGAACACATAATTTTTTTTTTAAATGTTAGTTTCTTAAATATAATGATTCAATAGAACTGATGATGATGAGTCTCCTTTAATTAGGGAATGGCGCGCTGGGTTTGGAACCCGCCACCGAAAAAAAATGATTCCAATGAAAACAACAAGGAAGCCTAGGATGAAACCCTATGATGACGACCACCCAAGCGATATAAGGACCACGATTTAATTGGGATGGGGCAAATATACACTCTCCCGACTGCTGCGGGAAGCCTCTTCGACTGCTCAAGATATATGTGATCAGTGGAAACATATCTCCGGCTTCATGGATAGGGCTGCCAAGGAGGTCATTGGTTTTGCAAAACTTGTGACTAATTCTTGGTATGCCGAGGAGTGTCGCGTCCTAGGCCCCACCTCATATTCCATCTTCACTGCGGATATGCCTACCCACACAGCAATCACTGGAGTAGATAAGGAAGATGTGCTAATAGCGACATATGCAGACGATACTGCGGTGCTCACAAAACGCCGCTGCATTATCCAGGCCACGAAGGCACTTCAGCAGTACTTGGACGCATTCCAAGAATGGGCTGAGAAGTGGAACGTGCGCATTAATGGCGACAAATGTGCAAATGTGACGTACACAAATCGAAAAGGCGACTGCCCTGGTGTGTCACTGAACGGAAGAGTAAAAGATCACAAGCCGGCATACTAATACCTTGGTGTAATCCTGAATAGAAGACTAACATTCGGCAGACATGTCACGTCGCTGCAACAATCGTTTAGGACAAAGGTTACAAAAATGTCTTGGTTGATTGCACCACGTAACAAGCTGCCTCTTGAACATTAGGTCAGAATATTGAAGTGTATACAAGCTCCTGGCCTCTTCTATGACATCCAGGTGTATGGAATTGCAGCCAAAACGCACTTGAACAAATTGCGGGTTCTCCAGGCAAAAATACTGAGGAAGATCTCTGGGTCTCCTTGGTACATGAGAACCAGGGATATAGAACGCGATCTCAAGGTGCCTAAAATTGGAGCCAGAATCCAGGAGATTCCAAAAAAATACAATGAGAGACTGGAATCTCATCCAAACAGCCTAGCTAGGCGACTGGGTATTGCAGCCTTAAGAGCTCCTAGAAGGTAGCAGAGCACTAATCGCATATAAACATTTCGTTAATAAAAAAAAAAGGAGTGTCGCTACTACTGCAGAAAAGAACCCTGCAAACTCTGCAGTTGGGAGCAACGCGATCTGTTAGAGAGCGATATCGAGAGAAACGGAGAGAGGAGAAATTACTTTTCAGACGCAAGAAAAAGGAACAAGAAATGCGGGAGTTTGAGGATATTGAGATGTTATATGACAGAAACAAGAGCTAGAAAATTTTATCAAAGCGTCAAGCGTCCGACCGACGGTTTTAAACCCTTAGTACTTTCAGTAAGGATGAAAATGGAAATCTGGTAACAGATGGTCAGGAATAACTGAGATTATGGACGATTAGGACATTATCAGTGTGAATTCAGACATACGCCACCTATTTGTCGATTATAAGGCCGCTTTCGACACGCCAATACGATCGAAGTTTTTCGACGCCCTGTCTGCAGTAGGTATCGCGACAAAGATCGATCGTCTTTACATTATGACGCTAATACACACACAAAGCCTTGTTAGGGTGGGGAAAAACCTCTTCGACCCCTTTGATACCAAGAGAGGTTTCAGGCAGGGTGGTGCACTGCTGTGCGATTTTTTCAATCTTCTAATGGAATACATCCTACGCTTTTGCCCATACATACAGAATATGTCGAGCTCGATCTTCCAAAAGGAAGTGGTGCTGCGATACGATGACATTGATATCATCGATACGCAGGAACAGCGAGTCAGCAAGACGTTCTCGGAGATTGAAAAACAGTCTCGACTCATGGGTCTAGCGGTGAATGAGGACAAGACGACGTCATCGCGTCTTGGACGGTCAGTGTCGATGGAGAAATTCAAATTCAATGTTGTAGAAAACTACGTCTATCTTGGATTCGAAATAACCACCAACACCAATTTCAGCCTGGAGATCAGGCGAAAAATCACGCTTGCAAAAAAATGCTATTTTGGGCTGAGCAAGCAAATTACAGTAAAGTCCTCTGTCGAAAGACGAAAATCAATATCTGTAAAACGCTGATATTCCAGATCCTAATGTATGGCGCAGAGGCGTGGACCGTGATTGAGTCAAATGAAACATTTTCTGTTGTAAAGTATACGCCGACAATTATGAAGATGTACTGCCAAATGAACAACTGTTGGATGGCGTTCGTGAATTTGAAATAAGAAAATACTAAAAAAGTGCCGCTAATATAGCGACCCAGTTGATATCATTCTATTGCATCGATCGCTGCAGATGTATTTCCCACTCCAAAAAGTGCCATATCGCGTTGTTTGTTGAGATATTTGCGCGGTTTCACTGATTTGGAACACTCTACATTGATATGTGCTTTGAACGTCTTTGATAGTATGGTGATTACTCAATGCCATTGTTGCGCATGAATTCATTTTCAGTTGATTGTCGACTGTATTCTGGATATCGATTCTATCCAGTGATAGTTATTTCATATAAGTTCCGTGGTCAGCGTTTCGTGCATTTTCTATCCATCGTGAACGGAGAGTTGTTTTCGTTTGCGGCACATGGACCATGAACTATGTTTTTGGTAACGATTTTGAATAAACCTAGGTCAATGTCGATATCTGCTTAGAAGACTTTAGTTTTCTTTGGTGCAAATCAAAACGGATCAATCCTATGGATTTGCAAGGAAATGTTTTGGAAAAATCTTGACGTAAGCGCGAACATTCGAGATTCTGAGCACATTTTTTTTTGGATACATCATCAATCGATTGAAATTTTCTATTGGTCTTCTCATGGGCTTGTGGATTTATCATTTGGAGGATTATATAATATCTATCTTCTCTTTCCCATCTCTGTGACGAATAACTATATCGCGCATTTTATATTCATCACCACTTTATACATTGTTGGTGCGTTGTATTGGCTTTTGCGTTCGCCGGCTAGTGCTAAGTCAGCTCTTATGACAACAACGTACAAGAGCCGTCCTGAACAGTCCAACTAATTCGATGTGTATTAATAGCAAAGTATTCTTTTATCTTTGAACAAGTGGTAATCGTTTTGAAGACGGATTTTAAAACTATTTATTTATTATTCTTATACTACAAATCCCCATTGAACCTTAAATTTGTGTGGGGATATTTTCCTTTTTGAATACGTGTGAGAGGATGTGCTCAAAGATTTTAAAAAAAGTCTGGATCGTTATGCTAACGTAACATGCTCTGACAACTGATATCTAAATATTTGTGTTTAACATAAAACTATTTGTTTCAGATTCACATTTGTTCGTAGGAACCGTGTATTGCTATGTATCCAAATTACACTTTCCTGATCCTGATCTCACAAATTTTACCGATTTAACGCGGATTAAGCTTGTATGTAGATATAAACTGGACAAAGCAGAGTCGGCTGCTGCTGCACTATATAAAATTGCTAAGCAATGTCCCATTATTTCACTTAAAACGCACATAAACACATACATATGTGTATATATAATCAATATATAAAATAATTGTATAAAAAATATCTAAAAAAAGTAATTGTCTGTAAACTTTTAGCGATATTTATTTTACGAAATATAATTATTAAACTTTCTACAGGAATATACAGATACACCCACGTTTGTCCATAATATATATATGCATTGTACTTATCTACTACATACTACCTTTGATATTTCAGATTAAATGCATTTTACTGGAAAGACTTCTCGTACTTTTCGTCATAATTACGTCGAGCTGTATAGCACATGCCAATATTTTTGGAGCGAGTACCTTCAAATACACACCTTCCGATCCCCTACCGTTTAGTGAACGAGCGCAAGATTTCGGCTCGCCTGTAATAGGTGAAGGTGGCGGTATTGGAGCTGGAGGAGGTAGTGCGGTAGGAGTAAAACGAGTAAATGGGAGAAACACAGGCGTATCAAAAGAAGCAATGGGTGGACGTGGACCGGCAGAAGGCGGCGAAGTACCGAAATTTCCATTAAGCTCACAAGAACCGACATGCGAGCAGCTACGAGCAATGTGGATGTAAGTATTTATTAATTATTATTTGTAGAACGATTGATCACTGATTGCTTATATCTCCGAATTGCCTAGAAGGTGTAAATATCTACAACTAGCGGCATAAAAAAATATGAATCATAACATAACCTAACTAGCGGCATTAAATTCAGGATAATTTTCCAATACCGCCTTAAATTGTTCAATCTCGAAAATTTTGCAAATTTAACCCAACTGTGAACGCGCGCAAAGTAGTACGGCTCCCAACTCTAACAAAAAGACGTATAGTCTGCGGGAATTTCTGCTGAGTGTTAGACACGTTTTTCTTATTTTAAACCATATTTATACGGCTGTGTGCGTTTGTGAGAGCGTTTCACAACTTATATTTTTAGGCGTAATTTATACTCTTCACACGAAGGGTGTCTGTGTGAATTAAAACTAATACTAAGATTTTTAAGATATCTAAAATTGGCTTTAGAGACGTGTGGTTTGTTTTGAAGCTGAACATAGGTTAGAATGAACGTGGTGGGGCCACTAGAAAGGATCATAGAACACTATTCAAAGCAATTAAAAAAAATCAATACATTTTTTAAATAATGATAAAGAAAGATAAAAATGTATTAGATATCTAGTATCGGTAGAGCTGAGGTTGCTTTGGAATACATTCGATTTAACACATGATGTGTAGAATAGTGACGCCAGTTTCCGTAAGAGTAGGTACAAGATATCTGGTAACGTGCTCGTCAGCGAGACAAGAAACACACACAAAATATGATATTTGCGTAACATAGTTTTATTTTACATATATTTTATATATTTTATCATTTCCATGTACCTTTCAAGATTTATTTAATGGTGGTATTACGTCACTGGACTGGACTGCCATTCCCAGTGTTATGTTGTGGAAATTGCAAATAAATAGCATTCGCAAAAGAAATATTATTAGTGCAGAATGTACAATATTTACTTATATTAATATCTTGTTTATACTTATCTGAAATACTCTAATTAGATTTTCGAAGCGACAATCAAGAGCTGCCGAGATGACAAACGAAATACCAACTTTTCGTGATCCCTTCGCCTACAATGTGTGGGACCCGTTTTATTCTAGTACACGGAGTTTAGGATCGTAAGTACACATATATATCTAGGCTTTACTTATCTTAAATCCTTAACGAACATATGTTTCTTAGCATTGTTTATTATTATCTTACATAATATGATTTTGTATAATTTTTGCAGAGTGCGCATGGGTCCCAGGGAGCGTTCTCGCTCTCCAGTTTTTGGTCGTATTATTAGCCGTGAGCCGCAACGCACCTTCGGCACTTTTGGCACCTTTGGCACTCTTGGTCAGCGGCAGCGTTTTGGCTCTGGCTCTGGCAGTGGCGGCGAAGGCTTCTCGGCTCGATTGTACGGTTCCGAATCAAGGCCAATGATGAATCGACCATCGCAAAATCACCGATACATTGGCGGTGCCAACGGCTCATCTGCTAACGGAGGCAGTGGGGTCAACGCCAAAAATCAAAATTCAGTCGCTGTTCAGGGCAGCTTTGAAAAGCTAAAGGAGCTTATATGGACGGAGCGCGCTAAAGAACTTACACAGCAGAGACGTGCTGAAGAAGTTGCTGCACGTGCTGCAGTTCTTAAAGAAATTTCTAATGGCCAAAAGTAAGTTGTACTATATATGGAAAGACCAGCATTTCTCTTAATCAATCTACCCCCCTAGTATTCATTCGTCGTATAAGCCATCACCAACTAACCTTAAATCGGACTCTCCACTAATGGACGAGAACCGCAGCCCAAATAATGATGGTAGTCTCTATATGAACGACGGACGCATGTCGATAGTCAGCGGACAAACGCAGTCGCCATCAGCTGTCAACAAAAATGGACATGGAGGCGGCGGCAACAATAAAGGGCCTACCCGCTATGCACCCAATAAACTGATTCAAGGACTTCGATCAGGGCCGAAAATCATCGGCAGCTCTATTTTTTCCGGCAATTCCCAGTCGCAATACCCAGGAAGATCCGCACGATTACGGCTGCCTGCTAGTGAATACTCGTCTTCAGATGGGGAAATCAACGCTGTAGGTGTTCCACGTACATACCCCATAAGACAGTCGCATTTCCGTGAACGTAATCGATCAATGTTTAAACAGGTGAGTGGCTTAACTTAAATTTAGATTGCTAATAGGCAAAGCATTGTTTACAAAATTTAAGTACTCTCCACCGCTTGATTATTTCGAACGTGACAACCGTCGGTGGAATGGACTTTTAAATGATCCTCGCAGAAGCGATGATATTCCTTTCAACTCGAAGCAGTATGCTGAATATAATGCCGCCCTACTCGCTCCGATTTTGAGAAACTTAAAATTTAGCGAAATAATGCCCGAGAATAGTATTACTGCCGACAACGTCGAAATATCACAGATGCCGCAACCGCAAATGCAGCTTCATGATAGCACCGGAGAATTGCCAGATGATTTTGATGATTACGAATTCTACTAATTCCGATTAAATCGCAAACGCTTTATCAAATATAATAGCACCATATGAAGAACCAGGGAATGTACATAAGAAAAAACAGACACACACATTCACACACACAACTGAAAGTCAGAGTCCGGTTATACAAAACACTACACAGGAATGTTGAAAATATTTTATTAAGAGCAGAAGAAAAGAAGCTAACCGTCAAGAAGCATTTTAATTATTTCTCGATCCCAATTCTGCAACGTATAAACTCACACGTACACGTCGATATAATTCAGATGCGGGCGAACCATACAAGCATAAAAATGCAATAGTGTTAGTGTGCCCATCGACAGGTTATAATGCATTAAATTTTAATAACCAAGCAATTAACTAAAGTTAATGGCAGGACTATAATTAATACGGGGCGTATAAACTTAACTCAATTTATATGTATATATATATATATATTGCAATTTTTCATAGGGCGTGACTAATGTGTAAGCTTTCTATAAAATGAAAACATAATTATCTACAAATAATTAGTAGATTTATTACCGAAGTCCAACAAACATTTCCAGTTAGAAAATATATTCTTATTTCAAATATCATCTGCTCGCAGTTTTAAGGTGGATATTCAATTTCTTTATTATCCATCTATATACCTAATAGTCCAAACAAAATGGAAATGTTGGCTTTGTAGGCCACTGAAGGTGCCACTCCCATACAAATACACTTTCAATTTGAATTAAGAATGTGTTAATTCAAGCAATTAGTTTGTTTTAAAATTGTCCTACCACATACAAAGGTGAATCCATCTAGGTTTGCCATTAAGTTTCATTATAAAAGTTGATACTTTATAAATTGCTCATTAAGTTGATTATTTGGCTCCGGAATCAACGATGTTACCTTTTTATATATTTTTTTTTTTTTTGTAAACTTTATAAAGTAAAACAAGAAAAAGTGATACCCAATAGTCACATACCTAAAAGTATGTGACTATTGGGTCGACAAGGTGCGTTTTTTTAAATAATATTGCCTATAATAATTACTAACACTTAAAAATGGGTCTTTAGACATACTGAATGACTGCCGACCCCTTGAGTTCATATACCGATTTTAAGAAAGATAGAGAGACAAACACAGACAGACAGACGGTACGTATATATATATATATATATATATATATATATATATATATATATATATATATATATATATATATATATATTATATACAATATATATATATATATATATATTGTTGTGCTATTGTTACATACTTTCTGAATACACACATTTTATTCCTCGCTTTAAAATACATTATCTACATACTCGCATAAATTAATTTTAAAAACAAAGCATTAATATATTTCCAGAACGCATTTGTAAGCAAACTCTGCGTCTAATTATAAATACCAATTCACTAAACTTGCTCGAAGGTGATTATCGGTATAGAATGGTACCATAACACCTTCGTCAAATTTACCCGTTTGATCTTAAATCTTTCGTTCAGTAATCTAAATGAGTTTTACATAATAATCAACTCGTTGCATTAAAACACAGCACTTGCACATAATGAATGTATTATAGGTCATTAAAAAATGGGGCATATAAATTTAAGCAAAATTATTAGAAAATTGAAAGAGAAACAATAAATTTGATATTCCTTACATCCTCCTTAAAATAATGCAATATTAGAGTAACGCTAATATACACTAATGAAGAAAACTTTTCCAGTTCAATTTGATACAAATGTCTCTTTGGATTATTCATGTGTTTCATGTGAGTTTATTATATGATAAACATATTTATTCTCATAGAATAAATAAAATTCAAATTGTATAACGCCCTCGATACACCGTAAAGTACAGAAGCACTATAAGCAACAAAGTAGTTAGAATGACCACAATATGGCCACTAGAGAGAGAGGGAGTAAAAATAATTGTTTTAAATTGGCCCACTATGTACAAAAATAAATGAAATTAGATTTGACATTAAGTGACAAATAATAAAATAATCGATATAAAGAGTTGATTCCTAGATAGGTAAACTGTCTAAAATTGTTGCTCACTAAGTAACACTAAATAACAGCGTTTGACAACGTGTCAGTGTGACTAATATTAAAGCTGCGGTCCAACCGGTGTTAATATATTTCTCGAAATATAAACTAGTTCAGATAGGAATACTGTCTATTAATCTGTCAAGAGTCTTTAACTTTTGGTATTTCCAATACTTACTTAGTCTTTTGTTTCTATAAAATTTTTTGTTCCGAGACCCATGTGGGGCTATGATTTATTTTACCTCACTCTTTTCTTCTTTCTAAGAGCATCTAAGAACATTTGCCATACTATTACATTTGATATCTGCTATCATTATCACAATTCTAGGAGGATTAAAAAAAAAAAACTAGCAGTATTGTGCTTAAATCAGCTTTAATATACATATATATATATATATATAAATATAAATATATATATATATTTATATATATATTATATATTTATATATATATTATATATTTATATATATATTATATATTTATATATATATATATATATATATATAAATATAAATATATATATAAAAATATATATATATATATATACATACATATATAAAATAATCAATACATTATAATTTGTTGATAAAAAAAAAATTTTAAAAAATTCCTACAGGATGTGTGTGTACATACACTAACTACATACCTATATCTACTACTTGTAAACGGAAAACAATCAAACGAATGAATTTAATGATCAAATAAAAATTATATTGCGTTTAAATCAACAACTACAGAAGTTCATAACGCACGCAAATATTGTATACAAACTAAATAATTCTAAATAATAATTTTTAGGTAACGAATTGTAATTTTGTCAATTTAACATATCGAAATATGCATATGCAAACTGAATTATTGTATTTATATAAATCATTATATTGTACTCATATATTATAATTATTAGAAAAGTTTCAAATACGACTTGGAACTGAATGTCGACGAGAAAATACGCCGATATTTCAAAGACAATAAATATGTTTCATGACAATAATACATATACCTATACGTTCATATAAATTACACATATATATTCATAAATTAATATAGTTTTAATTAAAATAAAAATCTACGCATGGTTGGTGTTATTTATTAAATAAAATAATATTTAATGTAAAGAAAATCAATTATATATTTTAAAACTATATACATAAAAAATAATATATATACATATATACATATATATATATATATATAAATAAATATATATATATACATATACATATATAATAATATATATATACATATATATATATACATATATATATAAATGTATATATATATATGTATATACATATATATACATATAAATATACACATACATATATAAATATATATATATATATATATATATATATATTATATATGTATAAATATAATTAATAATTATCGCAACGCATTAAAAAATACATAAATTCATATATGAAATAAAACGTATTTAGAGACAATTGTTTCACAAAGAAAATCTATGTGTATGTGCTATTAATAAATGACAATACTTAAACACTAAATTTCATTAATTCAATTTATTTAAAAAAAAAACTCGTCGGTGCAATAAGTCTGTATGAACGAAAGGATTTTGGAAACGGTAATAGATAGAGACTTCGCGTTTTTTGCATTCGACTAGGACTGCTCCGGAATTTTACAAGTTTATTTTAAATTTTAAACCCCAAAAAGATTTGGAACTTAAAAGTAAGTTACTCCTAATAGCATCAGCTATCAGGCAGTGAAAATGCAGTCAAAATTGGTCTACTCATGATAAACTTTTTCTGCCTGATAGCTGATGCTATTAGGAGTAACTAACTTTTAAGTTAAAAGTTTGTAACACCCAGAAGGAGGCTAGATCCTCAGTATTCACCCAACTTTACTATAAAGCGGTAAATAGACTCTATAGGATCGGAATTAGTTCAGGATGTCTAAGGAGGTACATTACAACTATTTTTTAAGGTTAAAGTTCTCATACAAACCTAAAGCCCATTTTTACTTATTTTCTACTCAAAAATTTTTAATTGTAGTCCATATTAACCCGACACATCTTATTTTGTTGAACTAACCACTAAAAAGACAAAGACATTAAGGAAATACCTGCTTCCCTTTATGAAACATTCATACAAACTAATCGAGTAGTATTCTAGAAAGCTCCAGGGTTAGGGTATGATCACTTTCTGTCGACAATACGAGTATATTATAATCAATATTTATTTAATTAACAACCAGATAGTGATAATAAAAATTATGGTACATAGATATTTTTTCCTTTAAAAATAAATTCTTAAGTAAGTTTTGATCTACGAGATATCTATAAGTCTCCACTTCTAATACAAACTATTGTAAACAAGTAATGATCGCAAGTAATACTAGTCTAAAGGCAAACACCTTTCGCAGCTTGGGTCGAAAATACGTAAAATATGTTTTTGATAAAGAAATTCCATTCTTGTGCGCTTAAATCGACGGAACATTTTTATAAAGCTTCGCATGGACATTTTTTACGAAGCTTACTCTACATACGCTACTATTGTGATTAGGTACGTAAAAATTCACGGGTACGTCAATGCAGGAACTTTTGATTTTGTTGTTCGTTTGCTTCCATCTTTCGAAATCGCCAGCTACCCTGGCCGTCGAATTCTAAAATGTGCGTGTGGAATTTCCTATTGATAATAAATATATTTGGTTTAGTATATCTGCACGTGCAACTTAATTACGCTTCATATAATTACATACCACAGTGTCGGTCGATGCGTTATTGTGAGAAGTGTGATTCCCATGCTCTTTGCAACTTCATAAATGGAACTCTCTACATCAATGGAGACGGCGCTGGTACATTCGTCGAGTAAAGCATATCGTGGCCTAATAATGAAAAACGACGATGAACACATATGCTAAAATGTGATATATGTACAAAATTTTCAAATCAAATTCATACTTGTGATAAAAGAGACGAGCTACTGCCATGCGCTGCTTCTCTCCACCGGAGAGAATGTCCTTCCAATCACGGACAACATCAAAGCTGTCCCTGGTGTAAAAAAAATATAAAAATACATATAGGACCTTGCATACTCACACTTCAATAATAAAGACCAATTGTCTACTTACCGTTGAGCAATATGTTCGAGGCAAACCATTTTTAGAATGTCACGGAGCTCATCTTCAGTAATACCTTTACGTTTCATATCGTCGCGTGTATCTGGATAGATTATTTGGTCACACAAACTACCGATAGACATGTACGGACGTTGTGGAATATAAAACATACATGGCTTTCCTTCTTCTGGCCGCGGTATGTGTAGCTCACCGGCATAAATGGGCCATAGGCCACTTAGTATACGGAATAAACTAGATTTTCCGCATCCGTTCGGTCCAGTTATCAACAAATGCATGCCTGGTTCAATGCACAGTGTTAGGCATGGTACAACAATATCACAATTTGGAGTGACAACTGGCACTGCGCGCAAAGCGATCGACATGTTATTGGCATTGTCCGTATATATGATTCGACCTTTGGCAATTGGTTTACCATCACGGAATTCAATAATTCCATTTCTCTCTTCGTTTTCGGCTACTGTCGCTTTACTGTAGATGCCCTGGGCAGTCTCTTCAAAAACCTCCATCATGCCAGCAACACGGTATGTGTAGCCCGCCAAGGCAACTAATTCCTTATAGGAAGACATTAAACGTTCGATAGCATCTGCAGCAGATATTTGCAAATTTCGCGCCGTTGTCAGATACTGTGTTCGTTCACTGACGCCGGAAGCGCTATTCGACGATTGCACTTGTCCACTTGATCCACTACCACCAAGGAGAATTGGTAGCGAAATCGATATCATGCCAGTGCCTGACCAAACATATTTCATAAAAAACTGTTCTAGCATTACAAACCACAGCTTCTGCGTAAATATTGTGTTCATTTGGTTGACGAGACGATTATATCCTTGTCGCAGTTGTTGTAGTTCCACCTTGTGTCCTCCATAGAAAGCGATTTCCTCAGCATTGGTAATAATTCGCGAATGTATGTGTCGCAGATAGCCGTATCGATTAGCTTCTTCCGACACAAGCTGACCGAATTTAGGTGAAACCACACGTAATATATGCGCAGTTAAGGATATTACAATAACAGATAACGCCGGTCCTGTAATTGTTCGTAAATTTAATTACGGATACGCTATAGCCATAAATACTCACCAGAAATTACGTTCGCTTGCATCTTTTGAGATGACCGCATTAAGGCCAATCCTATAAGCATTAAATCGAAGCATGGTTTAGTTAAACTCCCATATAAATGTGCCACAGAACTGGCAAAAACTGAAATGTCCTCCGTGAGTCTAAATGTAAGAATTAGGTAAATAAAATTAAATAATAAAATATTCTATGAAAAATTCAAGTATAAACCTGTGATCGGCGTTTTCGATTCGTCCATCTAAATTTGATACTCTGTAATAATTCTGGTTCTTGAAATATAGGCGATAAGAGTGACGCACCAAGCGAGTTCTGAAATAACCGATATTTGATAAGTTAAAGCGTGTTTATGACCGAATCCACATAGATGAATTAAGCTTCGGATTAAACGTTCTTATTGGAACTTATGAAAAATAATTTTCTATTTGGAACTACTATCTACTATCCAAATCCGATTAGGTTTTTCATTACTAATTTAAATAAAGTTTTGATAAAAATATGTTTAAATTAAAATTACATACCTGAATGCTAAGGCAAGTTTACTCTCTAAAAAACGAATCATCGAATTGATAAATGTCGCAGGAATTGCTATGCCGAACCACTTCATTAACACAAAGACGAATTGCTTTGTGTCTTTTCGCACAATGAACTTGACAAGCGCACCCTCCAGAGCAGCCACGTATATGCTTAGAAATGTTCGCGATATCAGACACAGCGTGTGTACGCTTAGTAGACCAGTTTCATAACAGAAAGCCTGCGGGATCATGATCTTTCCCAATACACTGAGCTGTTTCAAAAACTCCTTGTTCAAACCAGGCTCAAGCAAATGTTTACTGTTCTTTGTCTTTTTCAGTTGCTGTGCAACCAGTAGTTTCTCGGCCTCGGCTAGCTTTGAGTCATCCTCGTCCAAGCCCTCGCCGTTTTGCCCAGTCGGCGTGAGTGCACCATTTGGCATTGGTTTCTTTGCTTTTTTTTTCTGATGGTCAATCATTGTAGCCTTCCGAACTAGAGGCACGGTAATTTTTAGAGTGACAGCAAGTAGTGCAGCTCCCACAAGCGCATGGCTAAATGCACTCTTCGGCAAACCAACCTCCTCATACTTATTCACGACTCGCTCAATATACTTTGAGAGCACCGCCATCCCGTTTTCGCTTCGTAGCTTCTCGGAATTTGATAATCCAAAAGTTAAGAAATTTTGTTTCCACGGCTAAACGGACCGTTTGAGAATTTGCACTTTGAACTAAAACCTCCTTGCCTTTAAATATGGTTGATCATTTTGTATCATAGCAAACCGGCGACTAAAATTATAAAAAAGAAAGAAATTAAAATTAAACAGTTTGATGATAGAGAATATGAAGAAATATTCAGTTCATTATTTTAATTATCCTCCAAATAACGTTGGCACTCATGTTTATGTTTTCAAAGATTTTTGATACACATGCATACAAATAGTAAATAAAAGTCTTCAAATCACTCAGTGCGGACAAAATAAATATCAAAGCATAATTGATATATTTTCGTTTTATTAACAAATTCTGGTTCGAACGGTTTTAAAAGACATTTTCATTTTTAAGGGATCAGTTGCAGTTAAGGAAAGGCATTAAAAAGCAAACATTTATGAATAATGCGATAACAGTTTCGAGAAGGTTTATCGGTTTTCCCACTATCTAAAGCACCAACGGACACGATGTTCAACTGGTTAATAAAACCAATAAATTCACTTTAAGTATTGAACATATGCTTGTGCAATTTTGCCGGTGTAAACATATATAATATACATAATACATATGAAATTGATTGGACGAAGCGGAAATAGTTCAACTATGTACAGATATGAATGTGAAGTAGTCATCAAGAAATTTCCGAGTGGGAAATGTGTTAAACGTGGTAAAATCGATTCATTATTAATAGAAAAATTGTTAAACAACAAGGCAATCTATGAGATAACGCGATCTACAAAATAGCATTGGCTAAGTTGGCTAGTTTCTAGATCGAAAGTTTCGAAAGTTTCGAGATCAAATGATATTAAAAACAATTAGCGGAATAAACATCTAGTATAGCTGCCATGAGAGTTAGCACGAATTTGGATGCGGTTTCGTATTTAGTAGGAAGCTTCGTGGTCTTGTCTCCAGATTTACGCCTGTTGCCGAGCGCTTGGCCGCGATACGCATCAAGGCTAAATATTTTAATATAAGCCTGAATTGTGCGCACGGCGCTACAGAAGAGAAGGACGACGAGTTATATGAGTGCTTGGAATTTCAATGCGAGCGCTGTCCCAAACACGATGTCAAAGTCGTGCTTGGCCTTTTCAACGCCAAAATTTGGAAGGAAGGAATCTTTGAGCCAACCTTCGGAAACTTTAGCCTTCACGACACTACGTCTAACAATGGAGAGAGGCTTATCGATTTCGCTGCTGGTCGGAACATGGTAGTTAGCAGCTCCAGCTTTCAACACCTCAACATCCACAATGCTACATGGCTAAGTCCGGATCATATTACAGGAAACCAAGTTGATCATGTTTTTATTGCGAACGCTACGAGGTCGCATTATCGACTCGGGCCAACATTTAATCGCTGCCAAGGCACTAGGCTCAGCGTGATGTATGCTGCAATCAAACAAACCGCCGGAGCCTTCTCAGACACATTCGCCCGACAGCTCCGTGAAACCTCAAACAAACTCTGTAGTTGCTGGCAGCGCCTGCTTTTAGAGACCGATATCGAGAGAAACGGAAAAAAGAGAATCGCCTTTCAGACGCAAGAAAAAAAGGCAAGTGAGGTTATGTGAAAGAAATGAAGCTCGAAAATTTTATGGAGTAACTTTCTGTAAACACGAAAGTGAAAATTTGCGCACAATACTGCCGATAGAAAAATAACACCGGAACCCTCAATTAACGTCGGCACTACTGTAGAGCCATCGAACATTAACGAGGTCGATTCAGTTTCAAGTTTTTCGAAACCCTGTCTGCACTAGATATCCCGGGAAAGTTCGTCTTTACATGATGATGTCATCACACACACAAAGCGTTCTCAGCGTTCCAATCCCTTTGATACCAAGGGAGGTTTCAGGCAGGGTGATGCACTGTCATGGGATGGAATGCATCCTACGCCAGTGCCCGTACATACAGAATGTCTCTAGCTCGATCTACGATCGTTCGCGGATAATATTGATATAATTGGTACACATGAACGGCGAGTCAGCAAGACGTTCTCGGAGATTGAAAAACAGTCTCGGCTCATGGGTCTAGCGGTGAATGAGGGCTAGACTAAGTACTTGGTGCGTTCCAGCACGCCGTCATCGCGTCTTGGTCGGTCAGTGACGATGGAGAAATTCAACTTCAATGTTCTAGAAAACTTAGTCTATATTGGATCCGAAATAACCAGCAACAACAACGTCAGCCTGGAGATTAGGCGAAGAATCACGCTTGCAAATAGATGTTTTTTTGGGCTGATCAAGCAAATTAGAAGTAAAGTTCTCTTTCGGAATACGAAAATCAAGATCTTCAAGACGCTGATAGTCCCGGTCCTGCATGTCCCTTATAGATTGCTACACCATTTATCCGATCATTATGAAACTTTGGGAAGTTATTGAGTACACTCTCGCGCAGAGTATTTGCATAGTAAAACCATCCTACGGAGGGGATGATGCCCTGCCATATAATCGATTAACAAAATTCATATCTTCGCAACCATATGTGCTACAGGGATGAAATTATTATTTTATACATGTAAATTGGATCAAAAAAAGTAATGCTGTTAAGTTTGGTCCAAATCAAAGTCGATTCCTCAATACCCATACACCCAATAAACAAAATGCAAGATCTTTTCATCTATTTGAGATACATGGATGAAATTTGGTACACATGTTTTTGCGATCGAGAGAAGTAAAACTATTAAGTTGGGCAAAAATCGGAGGACACGATTCCCCGTTCCCAAGTAAGATCCATTAAAAAAGTAGGGTTTGTGTTACTGACTATAAGGAACAAATTTGCACACATAGATACATAGACACAAAATTCATTAAAACATTTATTATATACCGGGCGCAGCAAAGCGTGTCGGGTACAGCTAGAATTTTAATAAATTTACCATAGAATGCGTCGAAGCTCTTATGATTCTTAGTATTTTCTTTGACAAAAAAAAAATACCTTAAAAAAACATTGTTTATATTTAAGAAACCGCTTTTAAAAAGATCTTATGTAATCAAACACGTAACATCTGAGCGCTCTCTAGAGAATGTAAATACTTCAATTAATGTCACAAAGTAGAATAATGGATAATAATATTTAGATGGTTTCTGACATCTCTAACTAAATGTGTTCTGGCCGAAACTGGTTTAACACGGAATACAAAATTTTAGAATCTACAGCCAAACTTATACCCAAGCTGTTTTGTTCACCAAAAACTACTACTTCAAAGCGAAATTTGTAAAGCGATTAATCCAAAAATGATGAACAAGTGTCGATGCGTCTCTTTTTCTAAAGAGTTCAACGTCAATTCACAACTAACGGTGAAAAAGTTCATAGCCCTGCCTTGATATACCGCTTTGCGGGACCTTCCAAAAAACAACACCAGTAGCGATATTTTTCGCAAACTTTTTCGTGAAGAATCGTCCAAACCCACTCTTAAAAACTAGGACTGTTCACCGACGGAACAAAAACTGAACATATCACTCCATTTGTATGTGTTGATCATCAAGGCAGTATTGTAGATAGAAGCTGTTGGCAATATTATAAACTCAAAGCCTGCAATTGACAAATTAGAAATGCTCTTATCCTCTGTCCGGGACAACTAAAACTTTGCTGGGTTCCTAGCCATCAAGGTATTTCTGACAATTAATAAGCCGATATGGCAGCTAAATCGGCATCAAAGCCTACCATATTCACCTTTTACTTTCTATTGAGGACATAGTAAGAACCATCTTACGCATAGATAACTCAGATTTGTAGTGGGTGGAACTGGACCAAAATTGAATATTTTACAAGGATTAACATAAGTTAGACCAAAAATAACATCAATAAAGTTTTCCAAACAAAACCTTTACGTTCCATATTTGTATTAATCAGCGGCAGTATTGAACGGCTCCTAATTTCACTTACATTATTTTCTGCGTGATTTTTTGGGGAATAGTGATTTTCTCCGGCAAAAAAAGTCGATATTATATATTTGTAGATCTTTACACTTTAGATATTTTAAATTGTTTACCCGTTCACAATTTTCCCGATTCCGACGGCAAAAATATGAGCTTATTTAAAAATTTAGTAACCTCGCGTCTCACAATCAGTTACGGAACTAGTTGCACATATGGCGAATCGTTTACTTTAAAGCTAGCTCCTTTCCTGCAGACAACTCTTAACAGTTAAGAGTGAAAAGCTAATCGGACTTATTGCAGCTGATAAGAATATAATTTTATTAAGCACTTCTACAATTGTCCGATCGTTCAGTAAAACTTTTGCATAAAACGAGTGCCACTTTAAGACGCGTGTTTGTATGAGGGTAGTTGACTACTCGTAGATAAGCCAACTGAATTAAAGTTCAAAACAAGAAACGCGAAACTTTTGAATCTATCCAAAATTCTTCGTAGGTTTTGGTAGATTTTTAGCACGATTTGTAACATTATATAGCAGCTCTATGTTCAAACCTAAGTATAAAAAGAAAGAACGCTCCAGACTAAGAGATACCCTGCAGTCTTTAAGCATTCTATTTTTGTGGAGGTTAAATACTTTAGTAAGATTGGCGAAAGATAAGTAAGCACGTAAGAGAAAATTACCCCAAATTCGGCAAGAAATAGAAAAGTCTCAATATCAACTTCAAAGATTCCTTCCCTTATAGACTCCAAATGCGACGAAGGTTAGATAGCACTATAAAATTTTTGTGGACAAAATTTACACAAAACTGTTCAAAAAATCACATACACTATCTGAGTTGGTTAATTAATTTGTCTATAAATAGACTGCATTTATTAAAATGGTTTCTTTAACAATCGGAAGCCCATTGCAAACGGTCCTATATATCTACTCATTTATTATATTGCATTGAAAATAGTTTCAAATTTCTAAAAATATCATCAAAGTTTACAACAAATTCAACAAACTAGTAAAAGAATGTGGAGTTTCTCAATGCCTTGCTAAAAGTGTTTCTAACAATCTAACAAGCACTACTAAAGTTGGTTAAACATTATCAATTTCGAACTCTTTGGACCTCTAAATGGGAGGAAACAACTCAAAGTGGGAATACTTTACGGCAGGACAAGCAAAAAATATGAAAACTGACAATAAAATCAATTAAATCAACACTCGATGAGGTGTTCGACAATCGTTCTTTATAATTATATAATCGGTACCGGCACACTTTGCCGTGCCCAGTAAAAAATATTGATATAAATATTGTCTATAAATATATATGAATGTGTGATCTTTATAGACACCTAAACCCTCCCCACTTTATCAATGTATCTTACATATCGCGGTCCCATTAAAAAATATACAAAATTTCATCCCTGGAGGCAAAGATATGTTGAATTTTGTTTATCACCAAACTTAACACGATTACTTTTTTCGATCCCATTAACATGTACACCAAATTTCGTCCCTATACCTCAAATGGATTCAAAAATATTTGATAGATCAATAGATAGATCGATAGATAGAAAGTTAAATACATTCATTTCTAAATATGGGCATTTCTCTAAGGTAGAATTCCAAGTTTTTACCCATTCAAATTAAAAAAAAACATATGCTTAAACATTATTTTATTTTGGCCAAGGCGAAATTTATAGCTCTTGATTAGTTCTGTAATTAATCTTTATGTTGAGTTTTGGTGCAACTGTTCGTTTTCAAAATCCTACTAATATTATAAATGCGAAAGTTTGTATGGATGTATGTATGTTCCTCTCTTACGGCTAAACCGCTCAACCAATTCGTCTGAATTTTGGAATAGAGATAGATGGGATGATGGAAAAGAACAAAGGCAATGTTTTGACAAAATCAGAGGGGGCGTTGCCCCACCCCCCATATAAGAGACAATCAAAATTTGTCATATCTTTGCATCCATTTAAGGTACATAGATGAAATTTGGTATACATGTTAAGAGGATGAGGAGAAGTCAACCTGTTAAGTTTGGACAAAATCGGAGGGGGCGTTGCCCCACCCCCCATATAAGAGATAATCAAAATTTGTCATATCTTTGCATCCATTTAAGGTACATAGATGATATTTGGTATACATGTTAAGAGGATGAGGAGAAGTCAACCTGTTAAGTTTGGACAAAATCGGAGTGGGGCGTTGCCCCACCCCCCCCCCCCATATAAGCGATAATCAAAATTTGTCATATCTTTGCATCCATTTAAGGTACAGAAATAAAATTTGGTATACATACATGTTAAGAGGATGAGGAGAAGTCAACCTGTTAAGTTTGGACAAAATCGGAGGGGGCGTTGCCCCACCCCCCCATATAAGCGATAATCAAAATTTGTCATATTTTTGCATCCATTTAAGGTACAGAAATAAAATTTGGTATACATACATGTTAAGAGGATGAGGAGAAGTCAACCTGTTAAGTTTGGACAAAATAGGAGGGGGCGTTGCCCCACCACCCCTATTAGCGATAATCAAAAATTTTCATATCTTTGCATCCGGTACACCACCCCCGTATAGTTTCACAAATGAGGCAAAATAAGAAAAGTAATTAGATATGTTACTTTTTATCGGAAGATCTGCGGACGAAGTCGCGAGTAAAAGCTAGTAATTCCAAAAATCCAGACTGTCGCACGCGACAAAAAACGGATGTCGTTTTCAAAGCGAACAGTTCAAACACCGATTTCAGCCAAACCTGACGGATATTTTTAATGTGACAAATTTTAAAATGTTATTCATTCATAAATATTAATAACGTTTTTTATTTCATTAAAAAACATTAAGTAGTTTTTATTTTATTTTATTTTTAATCACTGTCGCACGCGACATGTCGCGTGCGACATTTTATTCCATCATACTTTTTATGTTTATTTATTTACTTTTTATCCAATTAGATATGCTTAAAAAGATGATTATAAATGATTTTTAATAAATAAAATATATTTATTTTCACTTCCTTCCATTTTTTGTCCAACTTATAATGTAGGGACAAATTTTCGATATGAGCATTTTTTGGCTGCGGTTGCCATTTCTGTGGAAATGCCCATATATAGATATAATAATTTATTTGGATTTGTGTTTCAATAAAAAGCAAACAAATAATTCACTTGTTATAGCAACCGTTTTGTTCTACCGTTTGTTAAAACCTTAACCAGAAAATGAGCTGTAGTTAGATCTTAGTGCTCGATAGGAACTAATCACATATTGAGGAAATTAAACTGTGTTGACCAACAGAATAAAAGCCTCCCAAAGAGCTTAAGTTAAAATGTAGAACTCACGTGACGTAGTTTTTTAACATTCACATTTCGGTCTGATATAACCTCAGAACGAAATGTGAATGCTAAAAAACTATTCTTAAATTAACCCAACTGACGAGTAGATCATATTAAATGCGGATTATCGCTAAATGTCGAAAAAGCTGTATCAGTCAGAATCGCGACTTTACAGTCAGGAATTTCAAATTTAGCTGATCAAAGTTAAGCTGAGCTATGCCAAGCAGATAACGTGCAGTAACAATGTGTAGCAGAGGTCAATGTTGTTTGTGCCGTCTCGACATACATACATACAAACAAACTCGTACATAAATACAAAGACTATAGAGCAAAATTACGAAATTGCTTTGCATGTACTTTGCCTCATCGACGCCAGTTGTTGAGTTATTATTGCCAGCCGAGCTGCTAAATGTTCCTTTAAGGGGCCACATGGGGAGTGTGGTAAACTTTGCCACACACACATATACGTGTATTAATCTGATTAGGCAAGAACGCATTAAATTACCAGCTAACTAAACTCAATCCAGTACGATTAATAAAAACGGGTTCGGGCTACATTGTTCAACACCGGACTTATCTATAGCTATAGATTAGTTAAACGGAAGCCGAAGCTGATTACAGTTAAAAATGTGGGGACTTTGACTTGGTGATATTCGATTTGCGAAACAACGCGAGTACAAATCAAGAAAGTTTGATAATAATTGATAATAGCTTTTCACAGAAAAAATTTACAAGTACTTTATGACTTCACAGCCACAAGAAAAAGGAAAACCTAAAATGTATAAAATATTTATTTGTATGTCGACTATAGAGTTATTTGAACCTTGTTCACATATTCAATTCAAAGAAATCAAACGAACGACCACAAAATATGTAGACAGTCAATATTATCTTCAAATGTCTATGAATGGGCCTACCCTTCCCACTTTGATAGAAGCCATCATACAATAAAATAGTTTTCCATTAATTGGCATGGTGGTTTCTTCCCTCATAATTTAGGAATTGCCATCTTTTAAATCGCCATAAACGGTAGCATTTTTAGGGTTCAAGTTACTATCTTTCTTTGGTTGTAATGAATGACTGATTTTCGATTTGAAATATCAGATATTCATATCACATATCATATCATAATATATTTCCAATCAGCCCCTTGAAGCTACAACTAGACCTCTTACTTTTATACTCCTCAGTGGAAGTAGTAATATGATTTTGTAAAGGAGTTTGTAGTCAATCGGACGTATAGTTTCGGAGCTCTCATGACTCAAACACTCAGTCAGTCAGTGGTATTTCGTACAGTGCATGGTATGTGTATATATGTACTAGCTTTTACCCGCGACTTCGTCCGCTATCTCTGAAAGTATTATTATTATAGTAGTATTTTATTGCGTTAAAAATAGTTTCAAACATCTACAAACTTCAAGTAAAAATGAGACCAAACTCAACGAAAATTGTTAAAAACCTTAATTTTGGTACACTTTCCATCCTTCATACACGGTGATGATGGGTTTAGTGAACCACACGGCCTGTGAATCATATTCTTGGTCACCGTATCGAAAAGTTTTGGATCAGTTACTGCGTTTGGTATCTCAGCATTTATGACTTCGTCATTTTGATTGGGACGCAATTTCTTCTGCAACCACAATAATAAGTGCACGTGAGGCAAACCACGTTTTTGCCACTCAATAGAATACATGAAGCACCGCATGTTACCAAATATTTTGCCTTTTGTAAGTAGAGAAACTAATTTCTGTACTTTTATTTTAAACACTCTAGCTGTTAAGTCATGTCGATACGTTGAATTTTGGCCAGCCATTAGCTCTTGGGTAATTTCTGGCCAGGCGGGGTTACATGTAAATGTTATAAACAGGTCAGGCCTCCCATAGTTACGCACGTATGTGAATGCATCTTGAGTATATTCATGAAGATATCTTGGGCTATTAACAAACGATGATGGAAGAATCACAGCCTGGCCCAAGCTATTTGGATCCAGATCTGCATCGTTTCTAATCGCGTCTTGTAAATGAATGTAGTTTTCAGCCCGTAGTTTCTTTTCATTTAAAGATATAAACCTCAAGCGCTCACTCTCCATCTTGACATACATATCTACCATAAACTGGTGAAGGAGAAGTCTACACCGAAGCAACAAATTAAAGTCGGCGCGACGGACCATCAGATGATATGCGTAAAAGTCCTAACAGGACACTTTTTTGTTTGGTATGGGTGATTTGGTAATTGGACTTATCTGTGGAATATCAATTCTATATCCCTCCTGTCCTTTCCAAAAAATTATTGGGTATTCAAGAGCGTCATAAAATCTATGAGTGTCCGGAACTCTGGTGAGCATGCCATCATTCGCTTGAAGAACGATGTCGCGAGACGCAGTTTGATCACCACTAACTACTACGGTATACTGTGGTATACTTGACCTTGAACAGTGAAAGTCGGACAAAATCCTGGCATTGAGACAATTTTATCCGCTGCAAAAGACGTCATATGGAAGCAAGAATTATATTTTCTAATATTTCTTAGAAAACGGCGAGACTCATCTGTTTCATTAGAGAAAAGATTTTTCAGTGGTTCAACCGGCTCATCTATTGTAGAAATTGCTACTTTTCCTCCAGAGCAACACATGCCTGCCGTTTCCTCTTGCCATTTAAGAGCTCCACAAAATCGGCAATCTTTGCTCATTGCGTTTATTTTTATAAGCTTGTGACTTTCATGTTCAAGCGTCTCGTCGTACTCAAATGCCGCTTTGTCGAATGCACCCCATGTGTTTTTCCTAAATGTTTGACGACGCTGTACCGCCCTTTCAGCAACAGCGCATCTGCGGGCTTCAGCCATCTCAACGGTTTCTGTGGCCCTTTGAAACGCGATATAAGCTGCCTGCTGTTGATGCCGAGCTTGGGACTGCTCCGGTGTCTCAGCAGCCCTTTGGGACGCCATATACTCCGTATTCTGTTGACGCCGAGCTTGGGACTGCTGCGGTGTTTCAGCAGCCCTTTGGGACGCCAGATACTCCGCATTCTGTTGGCGCCGAGCTTGGGACTGCTCCGGTGTCTCAGCAGCCCTTTGGGACGCCAGATACTCCGCATGTTGTTGATGCCGAGCTTGGGACTGTTCCGGTGTCTCAGCAGCTCTAGCTACCTTCATTGCTCGTGCTTTCTTTGACTTTTTTGAAAGATTTCTCTTACGCTTTTGGTCCATAATAAATAATAATAATAATTTTTTATAGAAAGAAATTACTCTCAAATAATTTTTGATTTACTTGACAATTATTTCTTAGTAGGATTAGTATATTGAATGCTTCTATTTTGAATCGATATAACTATAAAATTTTTTACCTGCTATTTTATTGCAGTTGAAGTAATGAAGTAACAACAACGTAGCCTACGTTCTTTTCCATCATCCCATCTATCTCTATTCCAAAATTGAGACGAATTGGTAGAGCGGTTTAGCCGTAAGAGAGGAACATACATACACACATACATACACACATACATACAAACTTTCGCATTTATAATATTAGTAGGATATATTTATATATGTATATATATATATATCCTGCGGGAGATTTCCGCATGCAGGAGACGTCAAAGAAATTGGGAATTTTTAATTAATATACATTTTTTTATTATTAATACATATTTTACATGGAACGCATGAATGTATGTACATATGTTAATAAGGGTTACATGTTTTAAAAAATTGGTCAATTGTAGACTGTTTAGAGTTTTCTTGCTTATGCTTAAGTTGTAAGTGCTCAAAGCGACTTTTTAAAAGGTTTAAATGTTGGTAAGAGATAAAATCAAGGCTCGCTAATTCTTTAAATTTTTCTACTTGTTGCGATGCCTCGTCGTACGATTTAATTGAGTCAATTCACTGTACAATAATCTCTTCATCTGAATCGCTTAGTTCAATGTCGCTTTGACTAGTAATATTAATTTTAATGTTGTTGTCTTCTGTGGGTAAAAGGGCTATCTACATTTAAAAAATCTTCAAGATTGTCTTTTCCAAATTTTGAAATTAAACTACAGTTTAAAAATGTGGATAGTGGTAGGTCATCCTCAGCACTAAAGTCTTCAGCATCTATGGACTCTACAAATCCTGCTTTGCGAAAACAGTTTTTTATAGTTGTTGCTTCAACTTTGTTCCACGAGGTTTCGATAAAGCATAAAGTGTCAAGAACGTTAACTGTTTTTGACAACTCTGTTGCTGAAGTTGCCAAGTCCTTTTTTGAAATTATGTGCTTTAATATTAAACTTCTGTACTAAATTTTTAAAATTTTGTATTATGCCCTGGTCCTGGTCCGTTTTGCAGCGTCGCAACAAGTCGACTATATGTGGCTGCTTCGCATTATTCGCACATTGTCATTATGTTCTATTAAAAAGTGTTTTTTGTCCGCCTGCGAGACAAATGTTAAAAAAATCGTGTTCGCGTCCGGCCCAGGGAGCGTCCGCCCACGGGAACGGATTTTGTATAAAAATAGAGGGAGGGGGCACCAAAGTGAAGAGGAGCGTGTACAACTATGAAATAGGTCGGTAATGGTATTGTATAATGGAATTGAGTAGTCGCAATGGGTAAAGGGTAATGATAATAGGTAATCGGTAATAACAGGTAAATCGTCTTTTTTATTGCATTTATATATTAATGGTTCATTGTAAGCTATTCTGCCATGCTACACGTGTTTACTGAGCACTCGGCGAACAGTGGATTCAATTACATCCTTTATAAAGTATATTCTAAGTGCTTTGAGATTTTCGATTACGATATTGTAGATTAACACTTAATTTTTTTGAATGATCCATCTCTCATCCGTTTCACTTAATTTGGTTTTACTCGGTTTCCTTATTTCGTTAATAATACTGTTTGTGCTGTTGTAGCGGTGTATTGTAAACAAATTTTACAAAGAAATATTTTTCTAGAATAGTCTACAAAAATATGCAATCAAACCGATAGCAACGCTGGTTTTTTTGTTTCACGACTTTGTTCCTTTTCTCCATTGAGTGTGTCCTCGTCATTCATCTATACAGATAAATAAAATTGGAGTGTCTGTTTGTAATATTAAAATAGCCGCTTTTTTTTCATTCTGTCTGTCTGTTTGTTCCGGCTCTTAAACGGCTGAACCGATTGACGGGACTTTCACTGGCAGATAGCTGATGTAAAAAGGAGTATTTATTTAATATGGGAGGGGCGGTACCACACCCCTATATAAGCGATAGATAAAAATCGTCATAACTTTGCATCTATATGAGGTACGGGGATGATAATTGGAATACGTTTCGATGGGATCAGGAGAAGTAAGATCCATTAGAAAAGTGGGGATGGTTTGGCTTTCTATTAGAAACATATATATTTGCAACATTTATTTGGAGAAAAGATTGTTTTAAATATAACTGTTTTTGTTTTTTTGGTAAATCAGTGGTTTTCAGTTGTGATTTCGCTCAGATCATGATACATCAGAAAAACTTCACAGAGTTGTCAACAATATCCTCGAGAGACTTCCATCACCATGTTTGTTGTTATTCAACAATCTTTTGACAGGGTTTGACATAACTGTTTACTGAAAAAAATAAAGGCGAACCTACCTTCTCCGTTTTCCCTATTGCCACGTTTATATCTTGAAAACCGACAGTTTTTTGTCAAAGTACGAGCAAGCGCCTCCCGAAAACTCCCTATATTTACTGGAGTGCCTCAATGCAGCATGCTTGAGCCGTTCCTATTTAACCTTTGAATTCCTTAACCTAACCTATCACAATGTCTAAATTGAGAAATGGTGTAATCCTGCAAAACAAAGATGCGTAAACTCCAATGGCTATTTAATAGAAAAAACAGATTATCCTTGCGTAACAAACGAGTGGGGAATCGTTGCCAAAACTACTCGTTATAAGGTGCAAGTTAGGCAAATCCAGGATCTACGCAAGGTTACAGGTTGTCCGTGGAATGTCAAAAACTCCACACTTCACAGATACCTCGATGTTCCTTTTGTGGAAGAATAAATATGCTTCTCAAACAGGAAACGCTCCAAACCCGCTTAGCTAAACCACTCGCACATGTAGCACCCACAGAACGCCTTAGGCGCCACCATATTGGTCAACTAAAAACCTAATGATTCGAATGATTTAATGGGTCCGCCAAATATTTTTTTTTAAATGCTATAAAATGAAAACTACAAGAGATTTTTTCAAACTGTTTTTTTATTTGAAAGCTCAATCCTTCCGGTTAACAGTGGAATATGATTTCATTCATATGGCTAGCCATGCAGTACCCAATACGGTCGGTCCAATTTTTGAGTACATTTTGGACTGTGTGCAGCCGTATCTCGGCTATAGTATCGGAAATGTTGTTCTTCAAAGTTTCAATTGCCTCTAGTTTGTTGGCGTAACACTTATCTTTGACGGCTCCCCACAAATAATAGTCCAACGGTGTCACATCGCAGCTCCTTGGTGGCCAAACGACATCAGAATTTCGACTGATAAAATACAGTGCGCAAAAGATCGATTGTAACATTGGCTGTGTGGTACGGAGCGCCATCCTGTGGAAACCAAATGTCACCAAGGTCCTCATCTTCAATTGTTGTGAACAAAAATTCACTTAACATGGCCCGATAGCGCTCACCATTGACTGTAACCGTCTCACCTTCTTTATTTTCAAAGATGAAGATGAATGATGCCTTTCGACCAAAATCCACAGCAAACAGTCACTCGTAATGGGTGCATCGGCAATTGTTCAATTACGTGTGGGCTCTCCGTGCCCCAAATACGACAATTTTGCTAGTTGACATAGCCACCAAGATGAAAATGAGCTTCATCTGAAAAGATGATTTATTTCACAAAATCAGCATCGATTTCAAGTCCAAGTTCCCAGCGTTCTTCGAGCGTATACACATATTTCCATAGTAATACTAACTTTCCGTCAAATCTGTCATGAGCTAAGTGTTGGCAGGCTCGGAATAACCGGTAGTTCAAAAAAACGTTAGATGGCGGACCCGATATATATTTATATAGATGTTGTATATATATGCTGTATCTAATTATATACATTATATTATAGTGTATAATTATACATATATATACATATACATATATATATACATACATATATATATATATATATATACTAGCTTTTACCCGCGGATCTTCCGATAAAAATTAGCATATCTCATTACTTTTCTTATTTTGCCTCATTTGTGAAACTATACGGGGGGCGGTGTACCGCTCCACTAATTTTGACCAAACTTAACCCGTTTACTTCTCATGATCCTCTTAACATATATACCGAATTTCCTTTCTGTACCTTAAATGGATGCAAAAATATGACAAATTTTGATTATCGCTTATATGGGGGGTGGGGCAACGCCCCCTCCGATTTTGTCCAAACTTAACAGGTTGACTTCTCCTCATCCTCTTAACATGTATACCAAATTTCATCTATGTATCTTAAATGGATGCAAAGATATGACAAATTTTGATTGTCTCTTATATGGGAGGTGGGGCAACGCCCCCTCCGATTTGGTCAAAACATAGCCTATGTTCTTTTCCATCATCCCATCTATCTCTATTCCAAAATTCAGACGAATTGGTTGAGCGGTTTAGCCGTAAGAGAGGAACATCCATACATACAAACTTTCGCATTTATAATATTAGTAGGATATATGTACATATATATATATATATACATATATATATATACTATATATATATATATATATATATATATATATACATATATATATATATACATATATATATATACATTGTTTTTTTTATTTCATTAATACTTTAATATTTCAAACTTATAGTACAACTTCTATCTGCTGCTAGGGCTCTTAGTTCACTCAACGTAGCCCAGGACCCGATTTCGGAATGGACAGTTCGAATCCATGTTTGCTTTGGACGACCTTGCCTTGTGGGTTCCACTGGAAGGCCACCTTTGCAATGTTGTCATCTTCTCTGCGTCTTTTAATTTCGATGTTGATAGGTTCGGTGTTAGTTTCTTGCCATAGGCCAGCGTTTGATATCATTTCTGGCCAGAAGATACGGTAGCTAATTCTCAAACATTTGTTAACGGAAGATTGAAGCTTTCCGCCAATCCTTTCTAAAACCATCCACGTCTCTGAGCCATACAGTAGTATAGGTTTTATACTGAAGTTAAATATTCTCATTGATCATCAGCATAATCTGAATCGCTAAGCTTCTGATTGAGTCTCCAGTGTTGGCTTTCTGGCACCTTCGCGTTTGTGCGCTTTAGGACCCCGTCGAGGACAACTATGAAAAGGAGTTGTGAAAGTACACAACATTGTCGGACACCTCTATTTATAGTGAATTTGGTGCTGTTGTTTCCATTAAACCGCACGGTGCGAGCTGCGTCTTCGTAATGTATATATATATATATATATATTCATTTATACAAATAAAATTATACATATTACAAAATTATACTACATATATACTAGCTTTTACCCGCGAATTAACCCGCGTATATTTCGGTAATAAGTGGCATAACTAATGAGTTTTTCATTTTGCCTTAGTTCAGAAACTATATGGAGGTGGGGTATCGCCCCTCTGATTTTGACCAAATTTAACCGGTTGACTTCTACTGATCCTCTTAGCATATATATTCCAAATTCATCTCTGCACTTTAAATGGATGCGCCTATGTTCTTTTGCATCTCATCTATATCGATACCAAAATTCATACCAGTTGGTTAAGCGGTTTAGCCGTAAGAGAGGAACATACATCCATCCATCCATCCTTACAAACTTTCTTTATTATATAAGTAGGATATATATATATATATATATATATATATATATATATATATATATATATATGTATATATATATATACATATATGTATATATATATACACATATATACATATATATATTCAAAATTCTCTATAATTTACCTTATATTGTATATATATATATATACATATATATATATATATATATATATATATATATATATATATATATATATATATATATATATATATAAAACGCAATATTATATATATATATATATATATATATATATATATATATATATATATATATATATATATATATATATATATATATATATATATATATATATATATATATATATATATATATATATATATATATATATATATATATATATATATATATATATATATATATATATATATATATATATATATATATATATATATATATATATATATATACAATATAAGGTAAATTATAGAGAATTTTGAATCCTGATCTCACCTAATGAGTAAAAAAACAAATCAGTGGAACAGAGCTGTGAATAAATTTGAATAGTTGAACTAGGCACAAAAAGATGTTTAATTTCAATTCGATGACACTCACTGTACATATATGGATGGTACGCTTTCATTTCATTGACATGTGCCATATTTCATTCAATGTGAAAAATTATTATATTAGTATATTATAGGTTGTCAAAAATTGCTCATCTCTAATTACCAATACTTTAGCTTACTTGTTTTCATTTTATATCAAGAATTACATGTGTCCTCATGGGCACTCTCACAGCTGATTTTATGTTCTCGCTATTTGCTCTTGTTATTGTTGTTGTTTGCAATATAACAGTTTGAAAGAGAATTGTTTTATAGTATTATTGCGTTTTCGCTTTCAGTCGCACTTGTTTTATTATTACTTGAGCAATATTATCGCAACACTTTTATCTTTTTTTGTTGTTTTGTTTTGTTGTTATTAGTTTAATTTTTCTTTGTTGTATTTATTAGCAAAAGGTTTCTTTTTGCATATTATAACTTGTTAAAACAATCGAAAAAAATCTGAAAATTGCTTCAAAACGATTGCAAAACCATAGCAAAGCAATATATTTCTACATTTGTCAATAAGTACGTCCACACTTCAAAGAAAAAGACACTGGACTGGGGCTCATACCATTAACTATGTATAACAAATAATAAGAATCCAAAGTTGCCAAAGTGCGAAAAAATTATAAGGTATTTTTATGGGTATGCGATGCTTAACGATGGCTCCGGAGCCATTGACGAACACAAGTGCTTACACTGTTGAACATTCGATGTTTACACTGTTGAGCACCGTGGGTTTGACGATGGCTCCGGGGCCATCGTCAAACATCCCATACCCACAAAAATACCAAATGCATGGGATTTTTTTTAGAGAAATATGCAGCTTTGGCGGCAACTTTGGATTCATTCTTTTATTAACAAGTTTAATACAAGTATAAAAATAATGTTTTTGGTGGTCTTGAAAAATACCGATCTGTGTAAGGTCAATTTCTCTATGGCCTTTTTGATGAAAAATAAACTAAGGGGTGAGGAGATGATCTGTTTGGTTGTTGCTTGAAGTTGAAGATGGGCCAAATTTAATTCTGCTGTTTTCACGTTTTTTAATGAAATTATTTTATTCATGTCCTCAGTCCAGTACATTGCTGGACCTTTTCGGCTACCTAACTTTCTATTAGTTAGCTGAAGACGCAGTACTTGAATAAGAGTAGCCTCCAATGACTCCGCTTCTGGGCTCAGTATGTTATTAAAATCTATGGCAAGGCCAACCCCGTGGCCAATATCCCATAGAGCCCAGATTCATTGCGGATTCAGGTTTAGAATTCTTTTTTATAAGCTTTAATATCTGTGGTATTCTCCAGTTTTGATTCGGTCACTTTTTCACTTTAAATACATTGCACAAGTAAAAGTCATTTTCGTTTTTGTACTGCATTTTTATAGAAAAACTAACTTATTATGAAGGTTTCAATTACTGTAACGTTAAAAAATATGTGGAGAAAGAATCTTACACACAGAAGCATTTAATTTAAATGTGTAATCTAACTGTTATTTAAAATTATACCATTCATTTTGACCCGACCTAGACCGACCACCTCAGTCCACAGTGCCTGTATAGGCGATTACCACGAATGGTGCAAAAGAGACAAAGCTATTATTAAAAAATTGCAATGCACAAAAAAACAATAATCCCGCTAATTTTTCGACATGCCAGTCAAAGATTTTATATGTATGGTAGAACCACACGAAGGTTACATCTCCATGGTCATACCGTCGGACGTCCATTTGACAATTAATGAAAATAGTTCTGTTTCAAAAGCTATTTGGTGTATAACATAACGCTTACATTTTGTAGTTATGAAAAGGCCATATAATGTACCAGCCATATATAAATAAAATGGGCCAATTTGATCAATTTGAAATGAACACAAAACGTTCAAATGCTTCACCAAAATATATGTAACAGCGAAAAAAGCTTCGAATATAGAAAACTAATTTGGATCTATGAAATATTCTCTAAATTAAAATAATTCGAAATAATGTATTCCATTGCAATTCAAACACAAATGGAATTTTTTTGAAAGTTAAATTTTTATACACATTTATACAAAAAGGGAATCAGTATAATAATATTGTAAGTACGTTAATTTGCTTGGTTGCTATTAAATTTTGCAAACTTCTGGCGACACAGCCGAAATGGAGAAATTGGAGCAACAGTTTTAGGCAGAATAGCTTAATTATTATTATTAATTATGAATTTATTATTAAACTATTTCAAAATATGTATTTTAAAATGTGAATACACAATTATAACGGGGAAATACACCTAGTCAAGGAGCGTCATATAACCTTTCACCGGGAATTAAATAATCAGATCATTATAATGTTAATTGTTAGACATGAATTTGAACTTAACCATGGCACTACTCGCGGTCAGCCCCCTTGACATTCACAAAACCAAGCTCGACTGCCGCGGACTGGCAGACAGTCGTATGCGATGCTCGTCGGACAGCGTCTGAGAGCGAATATTTGAATAAATAGTGTATGTTGGCTTCCAGTGATCCTTGTACTCCTGCAGGTTTGGTGGGAATCGGATGTCCGTTAAAAGTACAGCGTGGATTTGGTCCACGATCTACCTTTTCACCACGCGTCATGCCTTCCTCGTAAATAGTAGCGTCGAAAATGGTCGATGGAATAATAACCACAATAAGATACATATTCTTATCTATTCCATAAGTCATTGTTTTAAACGTTCTAATCGAAGTAATTATATAGACAGACGGCTAATACGAAAAGTTGTTAGCAATTGTTGCTCCAACGGCAACCCATACATTAACACATATGCATGTTAATACATATTCATGTGTACACACAGTGTCACCGAATGGAGAAACAGAGTATGGCACAGAATTTTTCGTAATAAAAAATCCACTAATTAACGGAAAATTGTACGCACGAATTGAACACACTGGTCTGACCGGTTTGGACACGACCAGGAACTGGAAATCTCATATTCTAATTAAAAATGTAAAATTCGCGCATTCATAAGGAGACAACGTTTGCTACAGAGTTGTTGCGTTTCTAGTTAAAAAAAAAATTTTTTTTAAAAACTATCGAAATACTACCGGTTGCCTGGTCTTGGACCTCTTCTCGAAATCGTTATCGACAGTCTAACAAAGTCGTTATAGAAATCATTATCGAAACGTGTCATCGGTTGGTTTGTCGATATTGGTCTGTCAAATCGAGAAAGAGGAAGAAGTAAGTTTCTATTTTCATTTTAGTACTTTTAGTACACATTTGAACGTTGAGCAGGATGGGCAGCGGCGCGCACGGATCGATTTCAAATACCAATTTTACCGACGGAACGGAGTAACTAAATGTACTCGAATTCGTGACCAAAAAAATATAATAATTGAAATTTAAACCTATTTGCTTACCGCGTTGACGTGTTATAAGCAATACAATTAACAAAAGAAAAATTCAACACAATCTGGCGAAAAAAAAGTAAAGTGTTTGTGCGTACGATTGCAGCAAAGTCTTTTACATATCTATAAATACGCATTATATACAACACATGTTTATGTATATATGTATATTATCTATCCATCTATCTGTATATTAATTAAGAAAGAATTTGTCTGTGTACCTGATCTCCGCTGCTCTGCTGCGCGAGATACAGCACAATTGTGCATGTGTGTGTGTGTGTTAGTAAAAAGTTAAGTGCAATCAATTGTTTTGTTAAAGTTAAAAGACGAGTCCCGTAATGTAACACATTTTTCTGGATTAACTTTACTATAAAGCTCCCAAACGTTACGTCACAATACCAGGATTACCCCTACAATAAAGGTTAGTTTATCTACATACATGTGTAAAAACGATCGTTTATTCATATCTACATATTGCACATTGATATCGATCGGATCGAGTCTCTCAAATTTTTACATTTTTCCTACTTGTTTTTCTTGTTGTTTTGTTGAAGTGTTGTTGTCTTTCGTTCAATTTATCACTTTAAAAAAATATATATATTTGGTGGTTACCTTCTCTTTCCTTTGGTACCCTTCTCTACCTGTTGATACGCTCATCATATTTCTATTTAAACACGTCGCCGTCGTTGTTGTGTTTGATTATTTGTGTTTTTGAGTTCCGCAGCGACCGTCGTCGTCGATGTTTTTACCTTGAATTAATAGATATTTTCCCTTGTGGCGACAACGAATCGGACCGGCAGGTAAGAAGCCGGTCCGGTACGTGAAGTGTGAGAGAGAAAAGTAGAATAGACTCACGTTGCTCTATCCGTGCGGGTATCATTTTAGTCTGCATAACTGCGGCGACGGGAGCTCACATGGTTTCTCGGAAATGCGTACACATCTTCGGAATTTCGAAGTGCCGCTATGGCCCAACACAACGTGATCCGGCCGTCGGGCTGCCTGCTGCGCGCCGCTTCCTAAAACAAACCAAAATCTAAAAGTTGTCCAACAAAATATTTTTACTGCAGACAAAGAGTTCATCCTTTTTTGTTTATATATGAGTATTGTTGCTCGACGCTGTCTTTAACATTCCTGTCCTCGCATTGACGATCTATGGTAAACCCAGTATGCTGATTTTATTTGGAATAAAAAAGAGAACTCAAGCAAAGTAAACAGATTCAAATAGAGGCTTCCGAGATGGGAGTCTTATATGTCAAGTTAGGTAAGTTTGGGCGATCCTAATTTGAATCATGCTATAAGCGTAGTCAGTATACCAGGTGAACCAACCATTGGTCTCGAATATTTATCGTACAAAAAACCAATTGAAATGTAAGGGAAATCAACAGCAAGGTTTCAAAATCAATATAGGATTGTAGTAAATTTTGAATTCGGTACACTTTCAGTGGAAATTGATCTAGAAAGTAAGTGCCTGAACTTCAATTTCTGTTCATAACAATTTCAAGTTTATATGGATGAAAAATCAAAGTTCTTATTCTTCTTTAAAAAAAATGAAGTCAAGTATTTTGTACGGGAACATAAAGAAAACCACGTCAGATGTAATAAACAAAAAAAGGCAAGAACGCTCTCCTTTTCACGGTGTTTATTAAGTTTTTTCAGGGCTTGGTTAGGTTTTTTTCCTTTTGTCAGGTTTATAAAATGGTTTACCCCCTTTTTACGACAAAGAATCCATAAAGTATTCGAGTTAATATGTCCATGTCCGGCTGTCTGACAATGTGTATGTGAATAGGGAAAATAGATTCTTAATTTTTATCCATTCTTGCTAATAATCAGAATGGAACTTGGGTTTCTTCAGGATGCTCAAACTATTTTAACAAAGTTGATGATTCATTTTATTTTTTAAGAATAAAAGCTATAGTCAAGACCTTATATACTTATACCTTATATACTGCGCAGCGATGAAGAAAAGGGATAATCTTTAGTTTGGAAGCATAAAATATGAAGCAAAACATTTGAATCATCTTTTTTTATTATCAGAGTTGTGATGTCGTTATTACAGTTGAAAAAAGACCAAATTCATCTGTTTTAAATAAAGAAGGTGCGATTAATAGTTTTTACATAGTTCAGGTGAACTCTATACTTTTAGGTTATATAACCTATACCTTCAACATTGACTGAGCTATTGACCGTTTCATACGTTTGTCATTCTGTTTCGTTTAGAGAAATTTTTACACTACAGTCCGGGCTGTTGTGTTTGATAATGGATGTTTACCCATGACTTTGACTTTCCACCAAATTCAATATATAATACTCGTATATATTTGTGAAGGTGTGACAAGTGCAACCAATGGTCGAAGCAACTTTTCCACTCCGATTGAGGCACATGCAAAACATGAGTTGTGTACGCATCAACATCTTCGGGCTTAGAAAAACGTTCACCACGCTGTATATTTTTGTATTTTTTATGTTTGGTGATAAATCAGGACTGTACAGCGGATGACCCTTAAATTCGATATTTTGCGGCAAGGGGTTCATCTTATATACGCTGGTTAAACTAATGTTTAGGGGTGCCTCAATCTCGCAGTATGTCACATGATGATCTCGGATCAATTCACGCTCGTCACTGTCATCGATGTTTTGTGACACAACATCCGATTTTGGGCGACCTTCCAAATTATTTTTTCACTCACTGTAAACAACACAAAAAAATGTCAAACTTTATTTTAGTATTGCTAGATTTTACCTATTGGCATTAGTGTTGCCGAAATATAAATAGTGGCCCTCGTACAGATATGTTCATATGTATGCATTTGCGACGATTATTTGTACATACAACATATATGCTTGTGTGCGTATATTGGTTTGATGGCAACGAGTTTACGTTTCGCAGCACGCGTTGCGTTTTAACAACAATTTTAAGATAAGATTACCCAACGATGACATCGACTGGGACACATCGTTTCAGGTACACGAAGGCCCGCGATCATCATCGACATGACTTTTTCTGCGTTATTTAACAGTGTTCAAAAAAGTTTAATAAATAATTTAGAGAACGTTTACTTTGATAGGAAAGGAACTATGTCTCCTCTTGAGTCGGCGTGTGTGTGCAGTATTGTGCATTAAGTTCAGAGCAAGTTGCTTGTGACGATCACTGAACCTTTGGATCTCATCGCTTATGGAGGGCACTACAAGATCTCTTTGAATTACATTGATGGTGGCCTTGAAAATCTTTGAGAATCGTTCTTGGAACGTTTGTAGATTTTAACATTGGATGTGGAGGCCATATAGGTATTGCAGAAAAATAACTAGTTGCGCAGGTTGAGCTGTCGAAGCTTGAGGTTTAACTGGCCCTGTCGATAATGCGACTCAGGTGATTGACTGCTTGATCGGAATCGTTCAGGCTGACCGGGCGCAGTTTATTATGCTTGTTGCTAACTTTGTGTTTTGATTTGTCTACAAGTGGACGGCTCTGTTAAATCTCTGGACAATGACAGAGGCTTCTATTAGATCAGTTGAAGTCCTTCGGAAAGGTGTGTCGTCAGTGTATGAGACGAATACTAGTTCGCCGCTCTTCAGCACTGTAAAAGAAGCCGCATAAATGGTGTTTGCTTTTAGGCCCAACACGCTTTTCTATGGGCTCAAGCATCGATGACTCCTATACTCGATTCAGCATTCACGCATCTCATGTAGAATCTCCTCTCCTCCAGCTGGTAGGGGACTGGGAGAAGGAGCTTTAGTTTGTGCAGACCGAAATATCCCAAAAGTTATAGCATAAATCGCCGAGGATCAATGTGATGCCTTCTTTATGGTGCTGTTTTGAAATTCTCTAGAACTTGATTTTTGTTTTAGTACTAAAGTTCCATATACCAGAATATTCCCATGTCAATTTGAGTAAAGTTTTAGGAGATAGAGTCAGGTGCATCGCAGTGTATTGAGGCAGCTGCTTGTACTGAAAACTTTATTCGCATTTTTCTCAAAACTTTAATTTTGAAGACGGTTGACATGATTTTTCAAAGAGTAATGCACCGGTCCGGTTCAAATTGTGCATACTTTTAACTAATTTAATATTCTTTGCATAAGTGTCTAGTATTCCAATATAAATTAATTTATAATTAATTATTTTCTTCTTTTCATATTTTTACAGGTGGTCCTCAGAGCTGCATCTACTTCTCCACCCCAAAATTATGTTTACTAATTTTCAAAACCGAAAAAGTGCGTACGCAATATAGTCAAGTGTCCGCTATTTATGGTCAGAAAAAATAAATAATAAGTGCTTTGTAAATTTGAAATATTAAATATAAGTTTAACTGGTTACAGTGCAGTGATTGATGAAAGTTTAATATAATGCAATACGTTATACACAACAATTGTCCGACTGGATTCGGTATGAATTGGTTCGGTATATACAGATATTTACGATACATCAATACAAACAACTAATGAATGAAATGCCAAATTATATTACATCCAATAAATAAAAAAAGGTACACACCCATGAGTGAGCTAAATGTAAATTGTACAAATTTTATTCGACCTTTAACTAAACGATAACGGCTAAAAGAAGAAAGTACAGCGAAGTAAGTAATCGCATAAAATGCCGCATACACGTCATGGTTCATCTGGTGATGATTTGGGCAGCACCGATGAAGTAAAAATTTTTAAAGATGAAGGCGACCGCGAGGATGAGAAGATTTCGTCCGAAAACTTATTAGTCGAGGAGAAGTCAAGTCTAATTGATTTGACGGAAAGTGAGGTAAGTTTAATTTAAATGATGTCAAATCTGAACCAAAGATTTTTTTTATCTAAACACTCAAAATTAATTGTCCTGACTGACTGACTGAAAAGCTGATACACCAAATGCGTTGTATTTGCATTTGAATGCAGAAACTTATTCATGAAACTGTTTTGTGCACATTAGCAAATTCTTCCTTATTTTATTAAATTCGTAAGAAAACCTATCTCGTCCCAACCAAAATATAATCACTGCCATTACGTTTTATACCTACCCAGCATTAACGAATTTTTCATTTTTCTATTGAAAGATAAATTTTTTTGTATCGACATGATAAATTTGCCCTACAATACTCAAGCTGCAATGATGAACTAGCTTATTAAACCCGTTACCATATAAATTTGTAAAAAAAAAAACAGGACGTAAAACACCAGGACTCGGTAGCAATAATGTAATGTAATAATTTAGAATATGCTATATCAAATATTATAAAACAATATAAATATTGCATCTAAGACCAGAACTTTCTACAATTTTGCTCTGAAGTAATAAGGCACTGGTGCAAGGGGAATCGCGGCGAGTAATGCTATCCGTAGATGAATCCTGAGTGTAAACTGCAACACTCAGAAAAATTAAATGATTAATAAAAATGTGAAATTTTTGGATAATATTCAACAAGTCCAAACTCGGTGAAAATTGGTCGTACAGAAAAGAAATAAAATGGGCGCAGCATGGGCGGTTTTCAAGTATGGTCGCACAATAAGAAAAAATTGTTTGAAGTCAACAGCCCATTTTAAAGAATTTTGAATAATTGGATTTTGTTGGTTTTTTATGATTACGGTTTACGCTTTAGGTCGGAAAACTGACTACACACTTGAAGCTACTATTTTCTTTTTTTGAATATCCTTTAATTTTTGTTATTAGTTGAGTTGTTCGTGGATTAGTTTTTGCCGTACGACATTTCTTTCGCCTGTTATACTTAAGCACTATTTTCTATAAAATTTCTTTGGCTAAATTAACTTTACTTATATTTAATAACTTTGAATGTTTCTCATTTCAATTACAGGAAAAAAGTGGAAAATCATCAACGCGTTCCGATCACAGTCCGGTTTTTAGTAAGTAGCAAAACATTAATGGTCCTGTATAATGATTTGTCTATTTAAATTTTCTATAAAAAATGTTGTCAGTGTTGAGTTTCCAATATGTACTTTAAATGAAACTTCTCTAACGTTTTAAATAAGTTCCTCTTTTGGTTCCGTGAAGTGGAAACAATTTGGTCTACTACTACTGCAAAATTTCTTGCCAAAAATGTTATTTTCAGTAACGCAGTCCATATTGGAATACTATGAATGCAGCACATTTTAAAATTTTAGCAAAATAATCACAAATCAGGGGTGTAAACTGCAGACAACAACTTGGGTGAAAAGAGATGGGACAACTTCAAAGCACCAGGCCTTGTGCGCATGAGTTTCACAACTACAAAGAAATTTGTACGTACATATTTACATACATGCGCAGACTGGCAACATAACAATGTACACCCATTTTCAAAATAAGATATTCACACATCAAATACATCTTGGTATAACATGTGCTTCATATAAACTGGATTGTATACAATTCTCACATAGTTTGAAATACTATTATCAATAAGAATTATTATGGTGATTAGGGAAAATGTTTAGCAGTTCATCAAAACGAGTCTATTTCTTGGTACGAGTAGTTGCGAAGTTATGGGAATATGTTTTTTAAATATCCATCTGAATGGTAGTTATTGGTGTATATATTATTTTGATCATAGGTGTATGTATATACGTGTATATGCATATTTGCCAGCCTCAATGATGAGCGGGAAAATATACAATCGGCGACAACGTCAGTGAAATAAAACTACACACATGCAAACATTCATATGTACTTAGATACATTGCATGTTTATGCATTTGTATGTTTAGTAAGAACGGTCGAGGCAGTGGGTGCAATTATTGATGTTTTTCGAATACTCGTAACATTACATAAATATGTTTTAAGAAGCAAAAAGAAAATGGTTTCGACTAAGTATTGCGAATAATTAAATATTCTTTCCATTTTTACTGAAATAACTTCTTCACTATTGATTAGAATATTTAATTAACAAACTGTTTCCGGCCGTCTGTAAAAACTCCTATCTTACTGATTGCTGTGACTATGTACATATGTATGTTCCTTAGAGACAGCGAATCTGCCCCAGTGGATCCAATTAACTTGTACATATACAAGTTTTCATCCCTGCAACTCAAATGGATGAAAAATATCGCCGGCAAAAAAAATAAGGATCTGCGTTTTTTTTTTATGACGATTTGACATGGAACATTGGTTTCATCATCGTATATACAATTTTGCATGAACACCTTGCCGTAAAAAAGGTTTATTTGCGTTGGACAATCGGTCATAACAGGATCGTGTAGATTCTTTAAAGAAATGCTGGAATAATACGATCACGGTTCTCCAAACGACGTTTATAAGATCGTCACAGGTGACGAATCATGAATATATGCGTGTGATCTGGAAACAAAACAGCAATCGACCGTGTAGGTGTTCTAAGACAACCCAAGTCCAACAAAAGCTGTTCGCGCACGAAGCACTGCGAAACAAATGGTCGCCTGTTTCTTCGGCCGAATGGGCCATGTGGCTACTGTTCCGCTTATTGATGTTACGGAAAAATATAATTTACATCCGAATACTTTTTTAGTTCCTCCACCATGGATCAGCCTATGTTAAATTTATTTATGCATGCATACATATATGCAAACACTAACATTTCTGATTGTTTTGTCTCTGGTGAATCAATTGCTAATCATCATCTTATAAAACGAGTGTAAAATGTATGTACCAGTCACAAATTAGATTAATAATAGCCTACACCTATTCTCAGGTAGACAGTCCTCTTATTTTTTGGGTACAAACAAGCTGGAATTTAAAAATATTTTTATTTTTTGGCAAATGTTCGTACCCCTTTACGTACCGATCCGACTTATCGGCTACTAAGCGTGTGTATTGTATTTGTAGTTTGAACGAGTATGAATGAATGGTGGTGGAGCTATGACTCTGAACGCACAGTGGAATGGCATGGCACTGCCTTCGACGACTGCCAACATCTCATCACCAAGCGACGACGAACGGGAGGGGAACAGAAGTTTGTTAGCAAGCCAGTTCAGTGCAGAGAGCAAAGCAAACGAGTAAATGAACGAACGAGAGAACGAACGTGCAAGTTGTTTTAATGTGGTTACCAATGAATGTTTGTTTTTGTATTTCCCTTTTTTTGTATTTTTACTTTTTTTAGTTGTTTGGTTTTGGAGTTTTTTATACCCTGCACGCATATGCATGTACGGCTATGTTTATACAGAGAATGTGAATGGTTGAGTTTCAGAATGTGTGCAATCAGTAATCATTAGGTAATATTAAGATTTTTCCAAAGAAAATCATTCCATATACTCGGGACAAAAGTTCCGTTTTTAACTCAATAAATAGAAGTCGGTTGGTGTTGAGCTCTTCATTAATATACATATACATATTTTGGTTTATACAAAGGAATCCCCTTTGACTTCATCTGTCAGTATCGCCTTCAGCGTTATTAAAGTTGATCTAATTACTCAGCTATTGCATTGGAAGCATTTTAAACATCTGACAGTATCAGTTTTTTATACAGTACCAACCTGTATAAAAACTTATTTTGGAAGCACAGCTACTTTTTGCGATTACAGTTGGACCTAGTATTATATAACGCGGTACTTGGATAACGTGGTTTTGGTCTCGGTTTAGAGCGGTTTTACTCATCTAAAGTGCGTACGTCAATCAGGGATTACATGGAGAAAGCACTCTATATCTGCAATGAAGACAACTGTCAATAGCGGACTCCCTTGCCTGGACTATTGATAATGGCAAAAGACCACAAAATTTTCGATAAACTGGAAGAAAATTAAAAAAATGATTCTGAGATTTCTTTTGTTGCTGGTTCGAAAAATTTAAACAGCGTTTTGAAGTGTACTGTGTCGCAATTAACTGTGCAAGGACGCCAGCGGTTTATAAAGCGGCAGAAAAATATCTAGAGCTGATCAGCTACACAGCAGATCAAATATCTAATGCCGATGAAACTGCATTGTGGTGAGAAATAATGCCTCAAAGAACTTTTATATCAAAGGAAAAAGGTAGTGTTCCCGGTTATAAGGTGGCTAAGGATCGTCTTACGTTGGTCCTTTGCAGTAATGCCTGGGGAGATTTCTTCATAAAACCAATGGTGATTTTTAAGTCACTAAATCCACGTGCCACACGGGCAAAGTTTACACCCTTAACAAAGATATTTTTTCGTGTACTAGAAAAGCAACAAATCGGTCTGGGTAAAGGAAATACTCTTCAGGCAGTGGTTTAATAAATGCTTTGTACCCGAAGTTGAGCGATACGTAAGGCAAAAGAATTTGAATTTTAAAATTCGACTGTTGATAGACGAAAACCACACCCTTGCTGCCGCCGTTTCATTATGGTATAATTGTATCATTCAAGCACTATTATATGAAGCTGACACTAGATTGGATTCTGGATAAAACTGAAAACCCATCCACCAGCATATTAGAAGCTTGGAAACACACAGCATTATTTTCCTCCAAAGAATTTTCGTTTGAAAAAATGCAAACATGGCCTAGCCTTGGCAAGAAAATTAGAGGCTATGATTTTAGATGAGGACCCCTGTGAGGAGAGAAGTATTTAATTTAGAAACCATTTGCAACGATGTCTAACAAAGTTGGGAATTAGAAAAAATGTTTGCTAATACACTAAGTTTACCAACTTCTTCTAAACAAAAAAAAAATTAACCCTTAATTTTTCACATCCCATAAAAATATTAATTTAGTTCAGTTTTTCTATGAATTACATATCTATAATTTTAAGTTTCTGTTAAATAATAAATATAAGTTACCAAAAACTGTATGGATATAGTTTTAAAAGTATTATGTAGTTATATATAGAAAAATTTAGTTAATTAAAAACAAATTTTTCAAAAACTGTTCAAATATTTCCATGTTTTTTTTCGATTTAGGAAAAGTTTACGTTAGCTTAGAAGCAGCCACCACATTTCACACTGAACCGTAATAACAATTTTTTGAGTGTGTGAAAGGTATTTAGGCTTTAGTGTAGCCGAAGTTAATGATTTCTCTTGTTTTTGTTGTTGTATATATTCTCTTGAATGTCTACTCGATGTGCGTAAATATGTACGAGTATGTGGCGCGCTAACGTGCTACATAATGTACATACATAAGTAGGTATGAATGTATTTGACATGCGCATATGTATAAGATGTATCTATAATAAGACGATGGATCGAGAGGGCGGAGGAAAACGAAAACAACTCTCGACTCAGCTTCAGAAAAGATAAACAAAAAGAAAAGTCAAAGTCATATTACAGTATTTGATCAGACCGTTGTAAACACTTTTAAGAATCGTAAAAATGTTTCAACAGATTGGAAACGGTATTTTGCTTGGAAATATGTACATATGAGACCGACCTGTCGTCCAATCACATGTCTTGTCTCATAATATTTGAACGCGTTAAATAAGGAAGAATTTTTATATGAGGTTCAATTGTTAAATATTATGCGTAAGTATTTAACTTCTTTAAAACGTGAACTGGAATATAATTTAGTTGCTGTATTTGCAGCCCCAAACAGCTTGAAAAAGAGAGTCGTCTGCCTGCCTGTCAGCATTATTACATACTACCTCATCAATCTATCAGATAACAATATTTTAGAGACACATTTGAATTTATATTAAAAATTATCTGAATTATTTTCTTCCCATTTGTTTTGTGGTACATACATATGTATGCCTGTACATACTTACATTCTTCTATATACATACATACATAAATATTTAAATCAATGTTCTAAAACTTTGAAAAGCACTGTACACAGCTACCAGCGCGCGCGCTAACAAGGTAAGGCGATGCAGATCGTTCGTGGGACACGCCACTTTACCATCTTGTTGCGTTACATTTGGAGTTCGTTACGAGTTGAATTGGTTTGTTTTGCGGCGTGTGTGCGTGAGTGCATGAGTGTAACAGTGTGTGTGTTTTTCTGTACCTCTTTTTCACTTTATTTTTATCCACAAATTTGTTTTGTGCATATTATTCGTACGCTCGTTTGTTTGATCAATTATGGCCACACTTCAGCCGGTCGGTCATCGCGCTGGATATGGCGGCGATAATCAGCAATTGTACTTGTAGCTGTACAGATTGCACCGCTACACGGATGTGGACAATTTGTTTCAGAAGCATATACATGTGTATGTTACATACATATATTATAAGCTAATTCCTTTTAGCATGTCCTTACTTTTCATTTGAAAATGGTAATTTAAATACTATGTTCCGATGTTAAATAGTTAGAAATAATTTAAATGGAGTTCTTTTTCTACAGGATTATTTGTTCAAGTGGAAAAGATTCCCTGAACGTAGTACTGAACTTGGATTAGTCCCCAGATCGAGTTTTGTTGAAAACAGGAATTCGTACATTCCTATCAATATGCTTCTGAATTCTCAAAATGAGGGACGTATTGTCCATTTGTTTAAACGTTTATAAGGCAATGAAAGGGATGGGCCGCTGGTAACCTATAAATTTTATATTCTTGATATGTTGGATGAACCCGGCTTGTCGGTGCGCGGATCAAGTTAAATAGATTGCTATTATTTGTCTTATAAGCATAGCTTTCAAAGCAACCTAGCCGAAACAAAGTTGTTTCATTATTAGGCCCTGTACCGAAGGTACAAGAGCCTATTGGGTTTGTGCAAATGTATGTAACAGGTAGAAATAATGGTCGGAGACCCCCCAAAGTTACCACCATTATGGTCAGGAATGAAAGAGGAGTCGATATAGCCATGTCCGTCCGTCCGTCTGTCCGTCTGTATGAACGAAAGGATCTCGGAAACGGTAATAGATAGAGACTTCGTGATTTTTGCATTCGACTAGGATTGCTCCGGAATTTCACAAGTTTATTTTGAAATTTTGCCCCTCCCCCCCTTCCCCATAAAATCACCCCTTAGGGTGAAAATTTCTTCGGCACAAAAAAAAATGAGTGTACCAATATAGAGATAACGTCTCTCTAAGCAAAAATCCAAAAAGTTCATCAAAATCGGATAATAAATGGCGATTTTATAAGCAATTGAATTTGAACAACCCCCCCTTTTCTTTTCATTCATATTCGCGCAGTGAGAAGTGGTCATGTGTTTGGTCATAAGCTCGGGAAACATTTAATATGTTTGTTAGGCGACCTGAACTGGTACAGGGCCTCTTACAGTCGGTTACGCCCGACTGTATTTCCTTACTTGTTTTAGTTGATATGTGGGCCACTATTTATATCTCGGGAAGTGGCAGCACTAATGACAATAGCCAAATGTGGTAATAATAAAAGTTAGTTTGCAATTTTTTAGCATGAACGTACTCACAATGTTTTTATGTAAGCACCATCAAAAACCACTTTATATCGCTGGTAATGTGAATTCAATCGTGGTCAGCGACGAATTTCGTTAAGGTCACCCAAAATAGGTTGTGCCACAAACCTCGATGCTGTGCGTGAACTGATAATGTGAGATCGTCAAGTGGCATACTGTGAGATTGACCCATCCCTTAACAGTAGATCCACCAGATTTTATAAGATTTTGCATGAATATCTTGCCGCAGATAAGCTTTGTTCGCGTTGACGTTTATAAGATGACGAATCGTTGATATATGCGTATGAGCCGGAAACAAAAGAGCAATCGACCGTAGGGGTGGGGTGTTCTAAGCCGAACAAAATCCATAAATGCTGTTCGCGCTCGAAGCACTGCGACGCAAATGATCGCCTGTTTCTTCGACCGAATGGGTCATGTGGTCACTGTTCCGCTTGAACAACGTAAGACATTCAATTCTGAATGGAAAATGACGGCTTGAAGACTTCGGAGAAAATCGCAACACCAACCACCATGTCATTGCAAGCTCTCACACAAGACATTTTTTGAACACTCAAAATATCGAATTAATGGGTTTTCCGCCCTGATTTATTACCCAATGATTTGGTTTTATTCGCATTTTGTTTGCGTGCTGACATTTTTCTTCGCCCGAAGAAGCTGTTGAAGCATGTTTTGGAGGTGCCTCAATCGGAGTGTAAAAAGTGCTTTGAATATTGGTTTGAGCTAATGCACAAGGTGCATAAATTTTCATGGTTAATATTTTGAAAAACAATAAATCATTTTCATTTAAAAATGTTTGTTATTATTTGCTATCCCCGAAATACAAATAGTGTTTCTCGTATATAAATGGTGCATACCCATATATCAATAAAGATTTGTTGGCTCGATATATCAACTGTCTAGCGAACTTGCTAAGTAACCAACCAATATATTAAGCCTTTTTTTTTTTGCTACTGTTTTTATAATTGGGAACATTGAGTGTTGGTGCGATAGAATACAATCCAATATTGGACTTACATATGTTTCAAATAGGAATAGGTTTATAATTTTAGAGAATCTGGTTAAAATATTTAATAAAGTTGATATACATAGATACTCGTACTAATTATCTAAGTGAAGAAATATACATTTAACACAAATCTAAGTACATATGAATATCGAACATTAATATGTACAATATATGTATATACATACATATGTACACTATATATAGAAATGTATGTTGGTATGTTTTTGTTATAAATTTTTCAAACCATCAGAGGAAAAAGAAAACGAAATAAAGGTATGGTAAGCCAAGGTAAAGTAAGGAGAGGTTGAATTTTGCCTCACATGTTACATCTATTCTGAATGCCTTCCTGCTGCGTGCAGCGCTGGAGCGAGACCCAAGAACAGAACCGAGCTGGACCGCTTAGCTTGTTAGCATCGCGTCGACGACGTCTACACTTTAAAGTCCATAACAAAACAGTTAACGAGCTTTCCTCCTCTCTTCCCTCTTTCTCTCTCATCATCCTACTGGGTCTGCTAAGAGCTCAGATCTTTTTAAATGTTGTCCATATGTATGTAACTATGTGTGTATGCGCCGGTTTTGCGTCTGCGTGTATGTCTGCGGGTGCGAGTTCACTTCGTTCTTGTTCGGGGCTCGGTTGCCTCGTCAGATGTGTAGGGTCTTTCATTGGAACGTTTCATTTTAAACTATTAAAGCACAAATTATGACCTGTTAGATATGCTGGTGATGTTTTGTGGGTTCCATTTACAAATTTCCAGGCGAATTTTTTCTTTTTTATTTTTTTTGTGTTAAGCATATCACAGAAAACAGTTTAAACATTGGGCTAATAGGTTTGATAAGATTGATAAGAATAAAATTTTAAAGATTTGACAATAAACTAAAATACCAAACTATTATCAACTGGATAAGTTGTTAGGGCGTCTGTTTAGTCTTAATTGCTCTTTCCGCTATCAAGCACAAATATTATTATAAATTAAACTTTATCCAATGTATTGAAAATCTTAAATAAGATAACTTTCAAAGAAAAAAAAAAACAGAGTCTACAGAAGTCCTTATAATTACAGAATTAGTCTGCTCTTATAAAATCTGCGATTAGCAAAAGAATACACCTTCTAAATTGTTATCCTGCCTCTTCTTGTACTTGGTAATTATTTCGAAACTACAATACAAACCGTTTCCGACTCGGTTCCACGTGGAACAGCTCGGATATTTTCATTTATAGAAAAAAGAAAAATTCGGATATTAACTTATTCAAATCTAGATAGTCAACAAATACCAAATTTTGTTGTCTTTTAGGAGAACTTTTGATTGTTCCAGCTCTGATTAGGACATTTTAAAAAAATTTTTAAATATTAAAATATTACCTTTTAATGAAGAACCCTTTATGAATATGTTTCTGATCAATTCGATTTCTTCGGTTCCATTTTTTCTTTTGCTTTTTGTATTTCTTCTTTGGCTGGATGATGTTCGTTCTTGTTGTTGGTGTGCCCAAGTACGCTTTTCTGTGTATCCTTGGAAATTAATGAGTTTTCGTGGAATCAGCAACAGCGTTCGTTGTCGTCTTTAAAAGATATATACATATGTACGTATACATCTGTATGTACGTATATATGTGTGTGTGTATGTTGTGTTGTGGTTCTTGTTGTCGTTCTTCTTTTGGCTTTATTGTTTTTGTGTTACCTGGCGTTATTTCTTACTGCCATTTCACTGCATACCTTGTTCGTTTTAATTTTTTTCTTCTGTTTCACCAGTTTGATGCTGGCTAGCCATCTTTACCATTTCGATATACATCCATACATATGTACATATACACTATGCACATGTATGTGTGTATGTATGCATGTACGTTTTAAAAATCCATATCATCTACGTGAATGTGATTTTTTTCTGAATTTAATATTGGTTTGCCTTTGCTTGCTTGCTTTTCTAACAAGCTGTGAATTATTTAATGGAGCGCGTTAATTTTTGAATGAAGTATTTAAACACATTTGAACATACACCTATACACTTGTTTGTATGTGTGTATCTGAGTATGGACGTTTGGTAACAAATCTGAAATGATCAAATTGAATTTTTTGGTTGCTGCTTTCATAAGATTATTAATTTCCCGCCAAATTTCATCGTCAATTCTGTAAGTACCGTGATTAAAGAGCAATAAAGATCTGTGCTGAATGTAAGATTCATGTGGAGCTTCAGTGATTTCAGAGTATTGTTAGAAGTTTTATTTAGATTTTTGCTCTCACTGTACGTACACTCGCGACATTCAATTGAATGAACTTGATTTTTTTAAATAATGTTTTAGAAAATTCAATATTAGTGGAAACACGAATGAGTTATTAGGATTGATAAAACATTGCACCCAAGGTACCAACTGAATGAGTGGCAAAGTAAACGTGAGATACACTAGTTACATGAATTAAAGGATATTAAAACAAGTAAGGAAATTTCAGTCGGGCGTAACCGACTGTAAGAGGCCCTGTATGACCAAACATATGACCACTTCTCACTGCACGACTAAGTGCCTTTTAAAACATTTTTTTATGTATGAAACGAAAAGGGGGGTCGCTCAAATTCAATTGCTTATAAAATCGTCATTTATTATCCGATTTTGATGAACTTTTTGGATTTTGGCTAAGAAGGACGAATAAACTTGTAAAATTCCGGAGCAGTCCTAGTCGAATGCAAAAAACACGAAGTCTCTATCTATTACCGTTTCCGAGATCCTTTCGTTCATACGGACGGCCAGACGGACGGACGGACAGACGGACATGTCTATATCGACTCCTCTATCGCTCCTGACCATAATGGGGGTAACTTTGGAGGTCTCCGATTATTATTTCTACCTGTTACATACATTTGCACAAAACCAATAGGCTCTTGTACCTTCGGTACAGGGCCTAAAAATTTTAATTTTTTGGATTATATTCAACAAGGCATAACTAGGTAAATAATTGTCCTATAGAAAATAAAAATAAAATCGTAGCTTCCAATGTCTAGTCTTCAGATCTAAACAACAATATGGACGGTTTTCAAGTCATCATCTGAAAACCAGCGAAAACAAATTTTTCCAAATTTTGGCTCGCCTTTAAAATGGTCTGTTGATTGTATTTTTCTTATCATACGACCATAAAACTGTTTAAGGTAATTTAGTCAGCTTTAATTTGACCTGTTAACGTGCTCCGTACGATGGTTTGTCGATGATGTTGACTTTGACAATCAATTACTCGGGAACTAATGATCGTACAGACGAATTAAAGTAAAGTATTGAAAATCGTAAAAAGTTAAAAATATGGTATAACTTTGGATATATGCATGAACAAAGGATATCGTCGGTAATTTTTTAAACAAAAAAATCAAAATTTTTTTTTTTGTGGTTTTTGGATGATTACTTGGAAAACCGCACATGCCACGCACATATGTATGTATTAATGTTCAGATCTGAAAACTAGACACTTGAAACTACAATTCCTTTTCCCCTAGTTATGCCTTGTTGAATGTCATCCAAAAATGTGAAATTTTTTTAATATCCTTTAATTTTAGTGACTAGTCTATTATTTACTGATTTCAATTAATTACACTATTTAAAAATCAGACGGTGCCTGAATTTTGAATCTTTAGCCATGATGAGAGAACCATTAACACTCTGCCGGAAAACATATCAAATTTACCCTTTCATTTTGAATATGCAAAGGACCATAAAGTACCTTAAATACGATCTTGTTTTCATAATTGCTTAAATTTGTAGTAATCGAATGATTTGCAAGACAATGAACAATGTTCTTTTTGTAAAACAGAATTCTCATGGCACCAAATGGAAAACGGGTTTTGTTTCGGACAAAATTAAATTTAACCACGATTATACATGCGGTTTTATTATTACTAGCATTATTTTAAAAGAGGTCTGAATGTTTTCTGATTTACATTTTCGAGGTTTATTAAAAATATGAAATTTTTCTTGAAAAATATTTGATTATTCATCATCAGCCTTGCTCCCATTTTCACTTACTTTTGCGTTTTGTGATTTCAAGGAAATCTAGATCCGTGTACGATATTTTATTGGAATTAGTATTAGAGATACCAATATCTATTTAGATATACCGATATTCAGCGTTTCTAACTGAATTACCAACAACAACAAAAATTTTTTGTTCACACAAAAACCCTGAAAGGTGAGTCTGATTTATATAGAGGCCACTCTTCTAGTGGGACGATCTGGATCTAGATAGAATATTTTATAAGGATTAACATAAAATACAGCAAATTTACCTATAGCAATAAAATGTTTTCATACAAAAAACGCAAAATGATGACTTGATTTGCATGGTAAACCCACAGCCATAACCAACACAAAAAATCAAAAATCGAATGTACGTATGCCGGGAAATTTGAAATCGAACAAATCTTGTATGTTCGGGTATATCTTGATTTTATGGTTTATGAAAAGAAAAAACAAATTTGTTCTCCCTCTTTCGTAAACTAATTAAACGCTGACACAATCCGACTTCTTCCTCACATTCTTAATAGGTTAAAGAGCACGTCGCCGGACTCGTCGTCGACATCTACGACTCTGTTTAAGAAGACCAACACACAGAGGAACATTTGAATATATTAATGTTTTCTTAATTGTTTAAAAGTGTGTAGTAATGAACGACGACTGCAGGCGATACACTTATTATGGCTATCCATGTATGTATGTACATATGTGTGTAAGTACAGGGTCTGTAGTTTCAATTTAAATTGAGTTTCACCTTTTCAGTCAGTCTGCATAAAGTAACGCATTCGTGGTTTTACAATTGTAATAGAATACTTTCCCAAAATGTTGATATCGGATCAAAATATTTAATGAATATTTTTTTGAACTTGTTTGTATACTTTTCTTTTCATATCACTCTTGCTCGTTTGGACACCCTTTACACAAATGCGTATAATGGTACGGTTCGAAACAATTAATGGTTTCCTTTAATTTCGTGGTCATTTATCACTTTACGTACTCGTACTAATTACATACAATTATTAAGAAAATTTACAAAACATTAAAATTCGTAGGCCTTTATTATTGTTTTACATACATACATATACTCTTGACACACAGTATGAAGAATTGTAGTTTTGTCACTGTGTTTGCCATTCCTTATCGAAGGGATTGGAAAACCCCAATTTTTTGTTCAGCTACTGAATTTTGGAAAGTGGCAACACTAATGTCAATAGGTACAATCTGGCAATACTAAAAAAACAGCTTTACATTTTTTAGCATGAACGTACCCACAACGTTTCTATGTACAAGCGCTATTTGTGTTGTTCACAGTGAATTGAAAAATTGAATTTGGCCAAAAAATAGAAATTTCAAGGGAAGGTTTTCGTTGGATTATTTTTCACAACTTTCGGCGTGGATTACCTCAAGAGGAGTGTGCCGATGAACTCAGTTCTTTGAATGGCGATGAAGTACCATTAAACACCGCTGGTATGGTGAATTCAATCGTATGGTCGTAGTTCGCACAGCGACAATTCCCATAAAGGACGCCCAAAATCGGTTGTTGTGCCACAAAACATCGATGCTGTACATGAACTGATAATGCGAGATCGTCATATGACATACCGTGAGATTGAGGCATTCCTAAACATTAGTTTCACCAGCGTTTATAAGATTTTGCATGAACGCCTTGCAAAGAAATGCTGAAAAAATACGATCGCGGTGCTTCAAAAGACGTTTATAAGATCGTCACAGATGACGAATCATTGGATATATGCGTATGAGCCGGAATCAAAACAGCAATCGAAACAGCCAAATCCAACAAAAGTGGTTCGCGCACTAAGAACCAAATGGTCGCCTGTTTCTTCGGCAGAATGAGTCATGTGGCTACTGTTCCTCTGTCTTTGTTTTGTTTTCAGTTTCCAAAAACCGAAACAACACGATTGCGGTGAGTTGGGTTCGTATGTCTTATATAATAGTATTTCATATCTAATTGTAAACTAACTTAAAAATTTATGCTATTTGTTTTTACTGATATATGTTGCCACCTCCTTTAAGAGTGGCAACTTTGAGGTCATTTCATGAAATCGTAAATGTCGAAAAAATAGCAATTTTTCTTATTCGTGAAATGGACAATTTCATGAAACGGGCCAAATAAACGTGCATTGCATGTGTTTCAAATGTTTATATCGATATAACCATACAATTTATAGAATATCATCTTAAATGAAAATTAATTTCAAACCTAATAAGATCCACCATTCTATTTTTATAAAATGGGAATGTAATTTGAAGTGATTTTAATTGATTACGGCATAGTTAATTTTTTGTTTTAAAGTTTAATGTATTCGTGTTGTTTTTATTATTTCAGGTAAACTTGAGCCTCATGCATCCAGCTTTAACATGGGATACCTGGTATCACCGTACTCGTATGCAAATGGCGGTGCAGGTGGTCTGCCTGTCACAATGGTAAGCTTCCGTGAATGTTTATTTTGCAAATTAAGAATATTTTTACAAATAATACTACTATTGATCTGCACTAAACCCTACCCCTAATATGTTAAAAAAACTCAGTAAAGCTAAGTAAGCTTAACCTGTTTCCGCGATCTAAATAAACGCCTACATTAACCCCTTATTTGATTTCGTTTATAAATTCGGAGAAGTCTATTAAAATTAAAAGATAAATTTTCTACATTACTTTTTAATCCCATACATTTTATTTATACGTAATGTCCTTTTCTAGACTTAGTATTAAATTACGAAATATGCAATTGCTTAAATGAATCCTTTTGGTTTCTCTGTTGCATAAACTGCTGGGTTCGTTTGTCTGTTATCGGTTTTATTTTTTGATTTTCTGTTTTACTTCAATTTTGGTGACCACCAACTAATGTATTAGGTTGTACTGTTCCACTAATATATAAAAAAAATATGAACTATCAAATGTGTATACTGAAAATGGGTATGAAGATTTTCAATACAGGAAATGGAAATATAGAAAAAAATCTTCGTCAATTTTTTTGTAAATGGGTCATTTGTTACGTTGTTATATTTTGAATTTTTTTTTATATCCACGAGTATTTTCTTTGATATGCTCGAACAATGCTCATAATTATAGATTTATAGGTTACGCCCTTTTTTAAAATGTTGTGTTTTGTACCATAAGAGTGAACTTCAATAAATTATATGGCACTCAGCACGGCCTCGAGGGCGCGAACGTGAAACATTAGCTAGAAAAGGGATATGTAGTGTTTTTTGTATCATTTGTAAGTGGTTAGGTGGGTACGGGAGATCGCTGTCAAAGTAAATTCGAAACAGTGTCGCAATTATAATTTTTATTCTTGTTGCACCACCCAATAATAGAGCGATAAATACGTTTATGCCGAGGCATTTAACGCTGTCGGCGTGAGCGTGATAATGTGTCAAACCTCCCCTAAACGTTCATCGGCGAGCACTTCACAATTGGTGTCATTACAAAATTCGTCAGGGTTGTGCACAATACTCACTTTTCAATTTCCTCGGTGAACACTTTATAAATTTGTGTGTTCGTTCGTCTGGCCTTTTCTTGTCCACGCATTAAAGATATCTATATGTACATATATATCACATAGATACGATAATTTGAAACCATTTGAAGCGAGCGACCAAAAATATCCTGTGGCATGCAACCCCTTTGTCAGAAAGTATTATTTTTCAAATAAATAGCGTAAGGTGTTTTCTACTATTATTAACGTGTACTGGACTTGAGTTTTCCGCTCTGTCCTTAGAGTCCGCTCCTCCCTCCCAACAAGTATCAGTTTTTTCTTTAAGGTTTTATGCATATTGATATGTATGTAACATAGTCTTTAATTAGCTAAAAGTTCTATATAATTTTACATCCCATAAAATCTCCTATTTATAATTGTATTATATTAAATACATTGTACGTATTAACGAATAAATAAAGAGTAGTCGAAGTTCTTCCGATTAGTTTGCGCTAAAATATCTGCCTTAGATCATGTACAATATCAATTATTAATATCAGCCTTTTGTATAGGTTCCAGTTTACACATATTTTTTTTTTTTTCTTTTGGAAGTTCCTATATTTTAAATTTGGAACGAATGACTCGGTTTAACCGAAAGCAACTTTTAACTTACTTTAAATTGCTGATGTAACACTAGCCGCTCTACGAATCCGCAGCCTAGTACAATAACTCTATTGCGTAATGAAGCCGCAATTTTTTCTATCCAATTGTGACTAGCGATTAAAAGTGGAACCATTTCGACAATCCCAAGCGCAAAAAGTTATAGGTTAAGCCCGACTAACTACACTGTCCTGTAAGTCTCAACTGTTTTTCTGTGAATGAAATGTGACATAGTTATCTGAACGGATCCAGACAATAGGGATCGAGATAATAGGGGTTGAAAACCGTAAAAATAGAGTTTTTTTTGCTATTTATTGAAGTATATTACAGCTAAATCCCGACGTGCTACAATCATTGCTAATATCAGAAATAAATATTAAATCATGCCCTTTAAATTGAGCCTTATGCCAAACTGTTCGCATACACCCTTAGAGCAGGGAGTAAGAAAATAAAAAAGACAGTTTTTATAAATTCACAATGGCGGTCCAATATGGTGGACATAAAAGCTAAAAATTCATTATACTTTAATAAAACATTGTACCTAAGGGTTTTTGCGGTCGCTGATTACGAATTTGTTCTGAACTTGGAGGGATTCAAAAAGTGTTGTATATTATGAGCCATTAAAAGCCTATGAAATAATCTTGTGAATTCGTTACCGAACTCTACTGATGCGTTTGATGAAATTTTCGACGATTTACTTCCAATGAGCGGAAGTAAATCGTCGAAAATTTCAGCAGGGACCATGTTAAAGTGATTTTTTACTACGACAATACTCAAGTCCTACGGCTGTCACTGTATTTCTTCCGATTAACGCTTTTTCGATCGATAAATTTTCATTCATTCATCGTTGAAATTCTTCGAACAGAACAAGTGTCGATTATATGTTGATTCTTCGATTGACGGCGCGGAATTCGTATGGTACTAGAAAGATGGACAAAGCAGTGGCTACCGATGGACAATAGATTAAACATTATATATGTAACCATTTATTACAACAAAGCTTGCATTTTCGTAAAAACGGAGAACATTAAATTACAGAATCCTATATTTGTACTTTGCTCACAAAATAGCAGTAGAGGAGGCTTATAGAACGTACCACACTGTTAAATGGTTCACCGCAGTGCTAAAAATAATATGTACTTATAAATCATAAATTGATATTTCTTTGATGCAAACAATTCAGAGTACACTAATGTCAATAGCCAAATGTGGTAACACTAAAATAAAGTTTGACATTTTTTTAGAATGAACGTACTCACAACGTTTTAATGTACGAGCTCTATATGTGTTGTTTACAGTGAGTTGAAAATATGAATTTGGCCAAAAAATTGAAGTTTCAAGGGAAGGTTTCAAAACTTTCGACGTGGATTACTTAAACAAAAGTATGTCGATGAACTCAGTTCTTTGTATGGATGAAGCACCATCAAAAGCCACTTTATACCGTTGGGACGGTGAATTCAAATGGTCTTAGTTCGCACAGCGACGAGTTCCGTGAAGGTTGCCCAAAATCGGTTGTTGTGCCACAAACCATCGATGCTGTGCGTGAACTGATAATACGAGATCGTCATGTGTCATACCGTGGGATTGAAGCATCCCTAAACATTAATTCCACTCGAAGAAGCATGTTTATGTACCCACTCAGTCAAAAATGGACCTTGTCGCTAAAGATGTTTTTCTTAATTTTATGTTCACGATAGAAGGCGAAAGAGATGTACGATCAGAAGAATAAGAAGGCCACATGCATAGATCGCTTAACTGGTCTGTAAAAATTATTGATATTTAAAAATAAAATTTCTGACAAACCGAAATGTATTTTTGCATTTGTTTTGTTGGGATTGATTCATGGAGAACTTTATCTGTGCAAACGTAATAATTTGCAGACAAATTTGTCAATCAATGAAATGAAGATTTAATTATAATTTTAATGTATGGCATACTACGGTTGTCACGGATTTCTACTGGCCATTTGTTCATCCTTCGCCAGTATTACTGTCATCCATACGGAAAAATCAATCATCATCAGTAATCCTTCTTACAAGTCTAACTATGTTAAAATTTCACTTTAGCACTGACTAAGGTTTTTTTTATTAGATAACGCCGACATGAAATACCTATTTGACATAGTCCTCTGGACTTTTGTATACGCGGAAAAATGTTGATAACAAATAATAGGGTTGGCACAATCTTCTAAAACAACTTATTTGATGAGGCAATAGCACGGTAAAAAGGCTCCAAAATCTCGCTGTTCATGCAGTCATACAAATAGGTCGACGGGCATGGCTAGCTGGCTGCGTGTTATGCGTAACTTAAAAATAACCACATATCAATTTTGTTTATATATTTGTGAAAATTGTATTTTCGTATTGCACATCATTAAAAGAACATTTTGAAGAAAAATGTCACTTCTATGCCTTTACAAACCGCGGGAAACATACGGCAGCCTGCGATATACATATGTAAGTGATCTGGGAGATTTTAAGCATCGAACGGGTACTTCTGCGACAATAATAATATGTGTAGAATTTATACTGTGGGTCAAGAATATAAATATGTATGTACATAGGTATAATCAAAATGTTTCCTATGCTAAACTATATAGCTCCCCTTCTCGTCTCAATTTATGTGCATGAACGTTCTATATCAGCAATATAAGTCGGTTTTGGCGAGGCGTGCCGGGCCGCGGCCAGACGCGCCAGCGCACACCACCAACACCATCATTAACACTTTTCCAACCATAATCGTGCTTCTTGGCATGTTCTTTACCTTCGTCTTCTGGATGATTTGCGCTTGCGTGGTCGTTCGTTTGCTTGTTCGATTTTTACGAAGGCTTTGTACTGCAATGTTGGCTGGGTCGTCGTCTGCTTACAATAATTGGAATACCAACTCAACTGCAACAAAGGCTGGGCATCGTCAGTAGCAAATGCTGCACGCAGCACAGCAACAGAGACGAAGATGGCGCGTCATCAAAGTTAACGAGTTGAGTATGTATACCTACCTACAAACTCATGTACATATATACATGTATGTATATAGCTACGTTGTTGATGTACACCGCTGCTCAATGAAATAGGTTCAACATTTTTAGCTTCCGAATACTAGTAAGAATATGGTTGCATTTTGGTAATCAACAACAAAGGATAGAATGGGTTCGGCGGAAATATTTTACATTGTTTACATTGAATTTTATTGTTATAGTTCATTCTGTTATTGACATCTTTAATTTTCCAATTTCCTTTGGTAATGGGTCGCGGTAAACTAGTAATGAAGCTAGAAAGCGCAATGAAACCGAAAGACATTAACAAATTGCAAAACGAAATTAGGCGGATTTAACGGTATAATGTGTCATATGAAGCGCTAAGAATAAGAATAATCTAAGAATATTTTAAAGTAAATAATACTATGTATTATGAATTCACGTCTAATTGTATTTACGAAGTTATACTGAATAAGCGGTCAAGCACTTAAAAAATGTTGAAAATGAAAAGGCACTTAAAACAGTCTCTGAAGAGCGAAAAAACATAAATTTCATGTTTAATTCAGAATACAAAAATACTGTTTAATTTTTTTTTTTGTTCTCTATTTTGGGAGCGGGTATTGGCCTTCGATTGGGACCAAACTATGACTACTTCTCTTAATCCCATTAACATGTATACCAATTTCATCCCTGTACATAATATGGATGGAAAGATATGACGAATTTTGTTAATCGATTGTATGGGGCTCCTCCTCTTAATTTCGATTGGATCCTTTCATCAGATTCTGGCTTGTTGACGTTAATTGCAATATTTATCTATATGACACCACTTGAAAAATAACAAGTAAGGAAATACAGTCGGGCGTAACCGACTGTAAGAGGCCCTGTACCAGTTCAGGTCGCCTAACAAACATATTAAATGTTTCCCGAGCTTATGACCAAACGCATGACCACTTCTCACTGCGCGAATATGAATGAAAAGAAAAGGGGGTTGTTCAAATTCAATTGCTTATAAAATCGCCATTTATTATCCGATTTTGATGAACTTTTTTTTGTGCCGAAGAAATTTTCACCCTAAGGGGTGATTTTATGGGGAAGGGGGGGGGGGGGGAGGGGTAAAATTTCAAAATAAACTTGTGAAATTCCGGAGCAATCCTAGTCGAATGCAAAAATCACGAAGTCTCTATCTATTACCGTTTCCGAGATCCTTTCGTTCATACGGACGGACGGACGGACAGACGGACATGGCTATATCGACTCCTCTTTCACTCCTGACCATAATGGTGGTAACTTTGGGGGGTCTCCGACCATTATTTCTACCTGTTACATACATTTGCACAAACCCAATAGGCTCTTGTACCTTCGGTACAGGGCCTAAAAATATGAATGTCGAACATATTCAGATGAACAGCATTGTACAATAATACACTCATATATCTATGTACGAACGATACATGCAAAAAAAAACTTTTGAGAATTGCTGACAGTATAAATCATTCGTAGATCACATTTTTTGGAAAACTCATAAGATATCATAGGAGTAGAAATATATTGATGGATAGATTTTTTTATTTTTGACCAAAAAATACTCGTAAGAAAATGGTGTTCCTTCAAGAACATTGTCAAGGTTTCGGCCACTTTTTTACATGCAGAGAGCACATATGTACATACAACGAAAAAAAACTCTTGTATATGTTTATAGGAAGGACCAATTCAAAGTTTTATATATCTTCCATCCCTTTCACTCTAAACTATACGGTCGTGTAGATATATGCATGTATGTATATGTCTTGTATATTTACAAATGCATATAAACACGTAAAGTAGACTTGGTAAACAAAGGAAAAGACAGACAAACATAAATAAATACGCAAAAATGAAAAGGAAGTCGGAGCCAGAGAATATGGTGGAGGCAACAAAATGAATTTCAATTCGCAGAATTCATATAAAATTTAACACTATGTTTCATGCAACAAGCATGAGACATCCATCGGGTCCCAGAGATACCCTCCATCTTTCTTGAGCACACTTGTCTGTTCGTTCTTGCGCTGCGAGTTGATTTCATGAAGACCTGAAAGCATATACAAGAACTACACACAATTCCTCGTTCGCACCCACTGATTTCTGACAGTTTTGTTTGATTCTACGATCCTTAAGAAATACATAAATAGGAGCTCTGCTAGGGCAGTCGATGGCAAAGAAGGCAGACACTTGATACAAACATACATAAACTTAATTAACTCCTCAGTAAACACTACTGCGACCATTCGTACAAAATTTTTGGTCTTGGTAAAGAAAAATACATTTTGTACTCGCAATGGCTTACGTACACAACTCATTGTAGATATTCAAATTCATACAAAATGTTCGTATTTTTTGAGTGTATATTGACTGGGACAAATATGTTGCCCGGTTGCCCAAAATATGTTTTATTTGTTAGTAACTCAGCATTAGCAATCATTACATCAGAGAAAATCGTATATATTTACCATATATACCATATGTATGCACTTTTGCATTCGCTCAAACCAATTTTCGAAGCAATTATTCCACTCCGATTGAGGTGCCTCAATCAAAACATGGATTGTAAACGAATCAACCACTTTTTCGGGCGTAGAAAAACGTTCATCACGTAGGTTTAATCGTCCCAAATCACAATTCTGAAATTTTCAATTCAATTCAAAAACAACAATTTTTATTTTCTTTATTAATAAATTTTAGCACAGCTCCACATAAAGAAACCCAACTGGATATTTGAAATCAAAAGCTACGATTGAAGCATTCCAAGTTGAGGACTTTGAATTGGTTTGTCCCATGTTTATATTTGCAAATGAGTGAGACGAATGGACAAAAATTAAAAAGATCTGTTACCAGAATTTTTACAAAGATATATCATATATTTATTTATTTGCCAGGTCCAGATCGAGTATTTTGTTACCGTTCCGGTGTTGGTTGATTGTTCATTGAACCGAACGAGCCGAGTAGAATTTGGCAAACGCTGAATAGTCAACTGAAAAAGAGGACCACGTAAACCGTAAAATGAGCGCAACGCGAACATGCATTTTGATAATAATGTTTTATCATTTGCATGTGTCGTTTGTTCAACAACACCACCAACGGCCACCATGAACTGTAAAAATATACTCGTCCCTTTTTCAGACCCCAATATTAGTAATAGTATACGGGTTTTCAATGTACTAAATATTGGGACAATTTAGACATATGTAGAATAAGTAAATTCTTGCAAAAGACTTGAAGACTATCATATATAGAAATGAAGACTATAAACGGTAGAACCTCCAAGTTTCGATATTTGTACTATTTTTCCCTCTCTTCAGATAACCAATAATAAATGAACAGTTTTATATGAAAATAAATTTGTGGTTTTTGTTTTATTAAATTGCGTCAATTCTAATAAAATATTCCTTAAAGGTGCAGATCCGATCACGAAAAGACTGCAGTGCCCGTACAACGCAGAAATTGCTTTTGAGTTTTTGTGTGACAAAATGTGATAGATTTTTTAAATTAGTTAGGAACGCCGAAATTGGTATATCTTGTGTATTCAATAATTGGTGTATTAATTTTGATGAAACACTCCACATGCAAATTTATTGTCTGGGGGCATTCTCGAATTCGAATTTATTGTTTCGATTTCATTGAGTTGGCTGTAACAAGTTTGAGTAGAAGTTTGTGTAGTCTTGAAGAAATTAAGATTCTAAGCTAACCTGAACAAATTTGAAAACTTGAACACAAAATTTAATAGCCTTTACCAAATGACGGATTTTCATAATTTCGGATTCAATTAAATATTAATAAATTAGTACAACTTCAGCGGCATCGACGAGCCAAGAGTTATACAAATTTGATCTTTTGTTAGTTTTGTGTTAATAATGGATAAATGAAATCCGACATTTGTAAATTGTATTTCCTTCCTTCTGTTTGACCATCATTTTAACTCGTAGCGCAAACAAAACTGCTTACCTACGTAGGCTAAACGAGTATAAGAATCAACCTGGAAAAGCTCGTATTAGAGAAGGCGGGGGAGAGTGGGTGGCTGTGCCAGAGCACTGTCCGATATGAGTGTTTTTCTTTAGTGAAAATTGAATTTCCTGGACTCTCGCACACACACTTACGCTGTGAAAATTGTTTACGATACGGATACTTGACCATATAATGCTTTAGTTCTGCGCAAATAAGGGAAACGATGACGGACAGTAAGGAAGGAAACTTCCCCATGAGTATACAGCACGTAATATGTTTGCTTCCTTTCATGTGGTTTGGGGTACAAAACGAAATGAAACGATTTCCGTGAAGATATAACAATAGAATTTTTTCCACAATTAGTAATGGCTGGATTCGGACGTCCGTTCTTCTTCTTAATAGTTGCCACGAGTTATAAAGTCAAGCGGCATACGACGTGGTTTACTTAGTTTTGTCAACAAATACACTAGCAGTTGCGACAGAGGTCAAGTTTAAAAACTAAAAAAAACATCATAAATTTCGCTTGATGTTTGTCGCAAGCAAGACAATCAAATGTTTTTGCTCCAAGAGCTACGAGTATGAATATTGTAAACCTGAATTAGAAAGTACGCGCTTCGTTTTAAAAGATATGTAAAAGTTTTTTTTGGAAATATTAAGTAACGCACGCCAATGAAGCTTAAAGAATTTCCCTGACTTGAATCGACAAATATATTAGGGGCCTTGAAGGAACAATCTAGGCGCGCTCCGCCATAGCTAGCAACAAATCAAGTTAAAGTCAGATCGCACTGAAAGTAAGAATTTATTTTAGTTGGCGTTGTAAGTTTTATACTTAAATATAAATAAAAATAAGAAAAAAACAAGTTAGGAAATTACAGTCGGGCGTAACCGACTATAAATTTTAAAATAAACTTGTGAAATTTCGGAGCAGTCCTAGTTGAATGCAAAAAACACGAAGTCTCTATCTATTACCGTTTCCGAGATACTTTCGTTCATACAGACGGACGGGCGGACAGACGGACAGACGGACATGGGTCTAGCGACTCCTCTATCACTCCTGACCATAATTTGGGTAACTTTGGGGGGTCTCTGGATTATTTTTCACAACTTTCGACATGGATTATCTCAACAAGACGGTAATAAGTGACGAATCATGGATATATGCGGATGAGCCGATAACAAAACAGCTGTCGACCTTGTGGATGTTCCAAGACGAGCCAAATCCAACAAAATTTATTCGCGTACGAAGCACTGCGAAGCAAATGGTCGCCTGTTCCTTCGGTCAAATAGGTCATGTGGCCACTGTTCCGCTTGAGCAACTTAAGACGATCAATTCTGAATGGTACACGACCATTTGTTTTCCTGAAGACTTTAAAGAAATTTGCAAAACCACCCTCCGAAGACGAATCACCCTCCACAATGACAATGCAAGCTCTCACACATCGGCTAACACAAGAGAGTTTTTGAGCACTCAATATATTGAATTGATGAAACGTGAACGTTTTTCTACGCCCGAAGAAGCTGTTGATGCGTTCTCAACCCATGTTTTGGGGGTACGTCAATCGGAGTGAAAAATGTGCCCCCGTATAAATTTAATCAGACAGATTTGAGCAAACAAAAATAACCATGCAGTTCGGGATTGTTCTATTTGGAGATACCTTGCACCCCTTAAACAAAAGAACAAAAGTTTTCCTTACAATTTTTTTTCTTTAAGTTTTACGATTGTATTAGAGTTTGTGGAGCTTGTTTCATAACAATGGTGAGTTCACGAATTCAAAGCATTTTGAATTCGTGAACTCACACCTGCAACATTCTACTTTTTTGGTTTCATCTTGGTCGATATGTTGGTTTCAAATGGGTCCCAATTCACAAACATATATTAAAAGGCGATCTAATCATTAAGTTTTAAAGCTGAAAAGTAAGTTGTAGACCCTATACTGTATTGTATTAAATTTAATAAAATGAATGATAAAAATTATGTCCGTCCCTTTAAACTTGTTTTTCTTAAACAATAGATGACCGATTTATTTTCGTATCAAAACTTTCTTAACTTTTTTTGCCGGCACATTTTTGTTTTTGGCGATTAACAAATGGCACGCTAATCAGAGAAGATTTGTCGTGAAGTTGAAATATTAGACATGTGAAGAGGGCGTCACCAAGTGGTCGTCTATACCAGAATTCAGTCAGATATCGACAAACTGATAAAACCATTTTATTCTATGTGTGAATGGTACAATATAAAAATAAATTTCTTTAATTTAAATTTTAAAGTTAAAATTTTCGTTCGTTTTGGTACATTCTTGAGACGAAAGTAGCTACATGTACACTCAGAATGCTATGCTCCACCCCCTTTAATTTTTTTTCGGTTACGCACTCACACAAATACATATACATAGAGACTCAAACACTGCTTTATCATGTTTTGAAAGGACCAACCACCCATCGCATGAGCGTGTCTTACAGCGAGAAATCATCCCCCTTGAGTAGAACATCTAATTCGATTGAAACCAAACAATGGCGTCCAAAACAAACACACCACTCTAAAGTTTGCTCATCTAACAATGTAAAACCGTGTGCTTAGTTAAATAAAAACAAATTTAGACAATATTTATCTCTTTTTTTGGTTTAGCTACACAAAAATTTAGTAAGATAAATTATAAAACTTTAATAAATATATTTTAAGAAAGAACTTTTACAAGCGTCGTCTTTTATATAACCAACAAAAACAATTGTTTGATTCTGAAAATATAATCCACGACCTGTGTTGCTGTTTTAGTTTTTTTTTCACTAGATTTAGCCTTTTTTAAAAGTTCTATTGCGGGTAAAATTGCGGGAAGCGAAAATACTTAAAATTTTAGTTTAGCTCCTTTTTTGATTTTTTATTATTTACTAGCTGTACGCTTCTTAGCGTCCCTTAGAAATTTTTGACAAAACGTAAATTGTTAACTTGTATGTTCCCTACACACAGCCAAAACACCCCACATTTCCAATGGATCTTACTTCTCCTGATCTCTTTAACATGTATTTCAAGTATCGTCCCTGTAATGTATAATGTATGCAAAGATATGACGAATTGTGTTTATCGCTTATATGGTTGGCGGGGCAACGGCGCATCTTCTCCCAGTCCCATTGAAATGTATTCCAAATATCATCCCAATACTTGAAATGGATGCAAAGGTGCTGCATGCATGGATGCTGCATCGCCCACTCCGGTTTTAAAAGTAACTCCTTATAACATCAGCTATGAGTTAATGAAAGTCCCGTCAAAATCGGTTCTGCCGTTTCGGAGATTAGCCGGAACAGTTGCAAAAAGCACATGCTATTTTCTTCGATTCTCTATCGGTGAACTATCGTCATGGATTGCAGACGGAGTTTATGGATATTCCATATTTGTGCGAAATGTTTCGAAACCTGGATCCGTCCATCACTCCAGAGACTAATCCACAGTTTTATTAATGAATTTCTTTGGGCACCCACGTGTCTTTTTATATTTTTTTTGCATGCCACATTTGTTTTTAAATATGAAGGAGATTATTCAAAATTTTTTTAGATTACCCTAATGATACTTGCCAGAAATGATACTATCCATTCAGTTATAATGCCAATGCTTCCTGGGACCCTTTAACCCTTTATAAAAATTCGTCATGTCTTCGCATGCGTTTAAGGGGTACAGATAAAATTTGATACACAGGTTAATCAGATGTTAAATCGGAGGTGACAATGACTCGCCCTCCATATAAATGATAAGCACAATTAATTATATCTTTGTATTCATTTCAAGTAAAAAGATGAATAAAAATTTTATTAATGTTAATAATTGATATATTTTGAATTTATACGATAAAGATAATCATGATAATCGTGTCATATTGCAGAATGCTTCGTAGTGTTGTTGATATTTTACTAATTTCACCGAACACTTTCTACCGTTTAATTTGACCTTTCTACAATTATAAAATAATATTATGTTTTATACGTCAAGATTCGAGAGAAGTCATCTGCCAAGATCTTAGAAGTGTTTTTTTCTTCACCACCTTGATCGTTTTTAGATTTCTATATTGTAGTAAAAAATAGGAGATTGGGATTCGTTTGATGTTGAAAGTCATTCACTTGGGAATGACCAACAATAATCCTTGTTACAAACGATCCAAGCAACTCACACGTGCGTTAGGTCACGTGTCGCCTGGCTAGTCTCTGAACAGCCGCTCAGAGGTGAGCTAATGTGAGAAGCGAAAACCCCCTTGGTATGCTGGGCTTGGGACCCGCTACTGTAAAAATAAATCTCGAATGAAAACTATCAGGAAGGAACCCTTTCATGACGACTCCCGCAAACGATATAAGGATAACGGTTTACGGGTATGCACCTGGAATGTCCGCATCCTTAATTAGGGTGGTGCAAATATCCAGCTGGTTGATGCCCTCGAAAGCTGCAAGGCTGACATCACCGCAATCGAAGAAATCCGATGGGAAGGACAGGGTTGCATCAAGGCTAAATATTTTAATATAAGCCTGATTTGTGCGCACGCCCCGATGGAAGAGAAAGATGCTGATGCTAAATATAAGTTCACGAGCAAACGTTACGTGGTTCCAACATTGACTCGGACTATCACTATCTTTTCGCAGCCAAGGTACGCACTAGGTTCAGCGTAGGGCACGCCGCACATTCCAATATGCAACGAAAGCTAGACGTTGAAAAGCTGCAATCAAAACAGACCGCCGTAGCCTTTTCAAACACACTCCCCCGTCTACTCCGGTAAATCTCTCCGCCTCAAGATATATGTGAGCAGTGGAAACATAGCAATCGCTCCATAGGGCTGCCAAGGATGTCAATGGTTATACAAAATCTGTGGATAATTCTTGGTACGACGCGGAGTGTCGCAATGCTACTGCAGAGAAGAACGCTTCCTATTAGCGAACTCTGAAGTCGCGAGCTGTTCGAAAGCAATATTAAGAGAAACGGAGAGAAGAGAAACGCCTTTTCAGACGCAAGAAAAGCGGGAGTTTGAGAAATGAAGCTCGAAAATTCTATCAAAAGGTCAAGCGACTGACTGAAGGTTTTAAACACGGAGTAACTTTCTGTAAGGATGACAATGGAAATCTGGTAACGGATGAACAGGAATCACTGAGATTATGGAGGAATCATTTCTCCAACCTACTCGGAGGTGGTGAAGCGCACATTTCCGCCGATAGAGAAATGACACCGGAACCACTACTATAGACCCACCGGACTATGTCGAGGTCGATTCAGTTATTAAAAAGCTGAAAAATAACAAAGCGGCAGGCTCTGATGGGCTGCCAACTGAGTTATTTAAGAACGGCAGCGAAGAGTTGGTCCAATGAAAGTATACCTAATGACTGTAATCTCAAAGTTCTCTGTCCTATCTTTAAGAAAGGAGACCCCGCTGTTTGCGCCAACGGAATAAGTCTGCGGAATAAGTCTCCTTTGCATCGGATATAAGATTCTTTCACGCGTATTCTGTAATAAGCTGAAGCCATATACGGATTCACTGATAGGACAATATCAGTGTGGCTTCAGACCAAAAAGGTCGACCAGTGACCAAATATTCACATTACACCAAATCTTGGAAAAGGCCCGTGAGTTTAACAAAGTCACACACCACAAATTTGTCGATTATGCACTAGGTATCCCGGCAAAGATTGTCCGTCTTTGCATGATGACGCTATCTTACACACAAAGCGTTGTCAGGGTGGGGAAAAACCTCTCCGACCCCTTCGATACCGTACTTGGCATTCAAAACGACTGGCGCCAGCGCGCACAGGACTATGGAGGCTGGCGCGCCTTTCTAAATGCGGCCATGCCCGTGGACGGTTGACGGCCATTTAAGTAGGTATGCCACGGTTTAATATTCGTGCAAGCCCATCTCAGCGTTTTGTTTTACTGATAAGTTCGATCGACCATTAATATATTCAGTCAAAAATAATGTTCATACGAAACACTGTGAGCATCAAAATGTCAAAGAATGAATATGTAAATCGCTACCTAACAACATCATCATTGTCAGTTCTGGAATTTAAATGGATACCTATTATTTAAATGTATTCCATTAAAACTTTTTTCCGTGGGCTCGCATTCAGAAAGAGAATTCGGAAAATGAAATCCTAAAGTTTTTTAGGTGGGACAATTAGAGGCATGCAAACCTACAAGTTGTGACTTACTCTACTAACAGTTACTAGGTTATAGTTAGAAGTAACTAATATGCTAATATGTACAATTGAACTTTCAGCATCAATTTCAAACTAATTTTATCAAGCGATTTGCAATCTTTCGGTTTAAATTAATCTTTAAAGAATTTAAAACAACAGTTTTCATTAGTTTTAACTATTCATAGAGAGACGACAAACACTCAAAACTAAAGAAAGAGTGCCAAGCTTACATATACATATGTATGTGTCGTCTGTTTGGGAGAGTGTATGGATGTTTATTTAGCATTAAATGGCAATACGTCGGCAAATAGTAAGCATGTATGTATCTACACCCACGATCAAAATAATAGAAACACGAAATATTTGAAAAAGTAAAAGTTGAAATCACAATTCTGTTTAGCAAAAGACCACATATATCAAAAAGAATAGAAAAACCCTATACAGCATAAAGGGGACAGGGAGCAGTAAGTAAGTAAATTCATATTATTCGAGTATTTGTTATATGGTTAGTTATAGATTTGTTTTTATATATAACAGTTTACTCACATTAAGATTTTATGTGTGGTGTATTTTAGCTTTAATATGGAATTCTTCATGAACTAAGCATTAACTAGTTATATGATTTTTACTGTTCTCACAGTGAAAGAAAGATAAATTTACATAGTTCAGGATCGTAACAATCCTTTTTGAACTTTATTGTGAAAATTATGTCTCAAGTTCGAAATGATTTGTAGGCCCTGTACCGAAGGTACAAGAGCCTATTAGTTTTGTGCAAATGTATGTAACAGGTAGAAATAATGATCGGAGACCCCAAAGTTACCCCCATTATGGTCAGGAGTGATAGAGGAATCGTCTGTCCGCCCGTCTGTATCTCGGAAACGGTAATAGATAGAGACTTCGTGTTTTTTGCATTCGACTAGGACTGCTCCAGAATTTTACAAGAATATATTACTGCATTATATTAGCTACTAGAAAAGAAATATGAAAAAAATATTTAAAAAAAAAAAAACCTAAATAAATTAATTTTTTTGCATATTAAACAATTGATTTTTGAAGATTTAAATTCAATTTGAAGATTGCACAATTAGCCATTTTCATAGGTATTGTATTGCCTGCCTCTATATCTCTACTGTATAGCGTTCTTACTAAGTAAGGAATACTATCATCTCAGCCGTAATGGCAATTATCCATAAAAAAAAGTTTTATAAAAAAAAAATTTGTATCTATTATTTTGATGAAGGGTGTACTTATCTTTATAGTATGCGTCAGTATAGGCAGATAGACGATGATGACGACTGTGCTGCTTATAAGATGAGGGGGCGCGGAAAAAAAAACGACAAGAAGAAGTAAAGATAGGGTGAGGTGGGTGGGTGGTAAGGGGTGAGCATTGCGGCAGCGTTGGCGGCACTTTTTATACTCGTTTAACGTCGGCAAGATCAAAGACATTTTTAGTTTTGCTGCCGCAGCGTGTTGTTATTGCTTTTGCTGTTATTGTTTTTGTTGTTATTTTATTCATCAAGTGACATCAAGTACGACAACAACAATAATTAAAAAAAAAGAGCAAGACAACAGCAAAAGCTAAGAAAAACAAACTCAGCACATATTGAAAATGTAAATAACTGAACTAAATATGCTTGTGTATGTTTATGCATGTTCAGTTTGTACATATGAAGAGGCGGCTAGCATACATAATATATAAGTATGTATCTGTACAAGTATATATGTATATATTAATATTTTCTATATATATTTTGTGTATGTGTATATATATATATTTGCTGCGCCCAGTAAAAATTATATTCATTGCACAATATATTCTCCTCCTACTCGACTCCAAGCACTTCTCTACTTCTTCCAACCGATAAACCAAATATCTTTTAAACTATAAAGCTAAATTCTCTTTTCTTAACTTGATTACTTTAGCCGATCCCATTAACATGTATACCAAATTTCATCCATGTACTTCAAATGGATGCAAAGATATGTTGAATATTTTGTATCGTTTGTATGGGGGGTGGGGCACAGCCTCCGTCCCACGCCACCTATCGGTTTGGGTTGCGAATCTAAACCATCCGGGGACCCACTGAAATACACACATAAAATTTCGTCAAAATCGGACCAACCGTTTAAAAGGATTTCACTGTCAACACACGTACAGGAGAATTATATATATAAAGATATATGTATGTACTAGCTTTTACCCGCGACTTTGTCCGCGGATCTTCCGATAAATAGTAGCATATCTAATTACTTTTCTTATTTTGCCTCATTTGTGGAACTATACGGGGGTGGTGTACCGCCCCTCTAATTTTGACCAAACTTAACAGGTTGACTTCTCCTCATGCTCTTAACATGTATACCAAATTTCATTTCTGAACCTTAAATGGACGCAAAGATATGACAAATTTTGATTGTCTCTTATATGGGGGGTGGGGCAACACCCCCTCCGATTTTGTCCAAACTCAACAGGTTGACTTCTCCTCATCCTCTTAACATGTATAGCAAATTTTATTTCTGTACCTAAAATGGATGCAAAGATATGACAAATTTTGATTATTGCTTATATGGGGGGTGGGGCAACGCCTCCTCCGATTTTGTCCAAACTCAACAGGTTGACTTCTCCTCATCCTCTTAACATGTATACCAAATTTCATCTCTGTACCTTAAATGGATGCAAAGATATGACAAATTTTGATTGTCTCTTATATGGGGGGTGGGGCAACGCCCCCTCCGATTTTGTCCAAACTCAACAGGTTGACTTCTCCTCATCCTCTTAACATGTATAGCAAATTTTATTTCTGTACCTAAAATGGATGCAAAGATATGACAAATTTTGATTATTGCTTATATGGGGGGTGGGGCAACGCCTCCTCCGATTTTGTCCAAACTCAACAGGTTGACTTCTCCTCATCCTCTTAACATGTATACCAAATTTCATCTCTGTACCTTAAATGGATGCAAAGATATGACAAATTTTGATTGTCTCTTATATGGGGGGTGGGGCAACGCCCCCTCCGATTTTGTCCAAACTCAACAGGTTGACTTCTCCTCATCCTCTTAACATGTATACCAAATTTCATCTCTGTACCTTAAATGGATGCAAAGATATGACCAATTTTAAATATCGCTTATATGGGGGGGTGGGGCAACGCACCCACCGATTTTGTCAAAACATAGCCTATGTTCTTTTCCATCATCCCATCTATCTCTAGTCCAAAATTCAGACGAATTGGTTGAGCGGTTTAGCCGTAAGAGAGGAACATACATACATCCATACATACATACAAACTTTCGCATTTATAATATTAGTAGGATTAGTAGGAAGTAGGATACAGTGCACTCGCCATAACGTGAACTAATTAAAACCCAAGGTGTTCACGTTTGCGGATTGTTCACATTTTGGAATAGCGAAATTTAGGGAAAATTTTTTTCTAATTTTTGTCATTTGACACTGCTGGTGACATTGAAATCAAAACAGATTTAAAATGATTTGTTTACGAATTCCAATGGTTGAAATTTAAGTATGTACTTATTTATTTTTAATTGGACCATTAGGAATATATATTTTTGAACTTACAAATAATAACCCACATATGTATATTCATTTAAATTATGTAAAAATTATGTATGAACAAATCAGTAATCTTTTTCTGCCGCTTTTTCGTTTCTAATAACTGGAAAACTGCTTTCTTAGGCGCCGAAGTACATTTACACCACTCCCATTGCAATGCAACTAAAGATTGCAGTTGTATCCCTGGCATAAATTCTCTTTGCAGCAGCTTTAATAATGGAGTCTTCGCTGTCGGTGGCTTCCTAGTTCAAATTCCCCGTTCTCAAATAAGTCATCGACGAATCGATCTTCATTCCAATCTTGAACTGTTGATTATGTGCACTCAATATGTAAACAAACATTAAATACATTTATAAAAAATATCCTTTGATCGATCGAAGCTAATATACTGCTTCACAAGACAGAGCAGAGTTTTATCTGGCGAAAGTTTTGAAAAAAAAACCAGACTCATCAGCATTATACAACTGATCACTGCACAATCCTAATTCGTCAATTTTTGTTTTCAGCTTTAACTTAAATGGATCCACCAATTCTCGCCATATCTGGAGAAAAATTGTCATCTCCAGATATGGCGAGAAGACCGTATCTTTTTTTAAAACGCTCCACCCACCCGTCAATGACACTGAATCCAGTTTCGTTCTCTTTTAATTTTGAGTGTAATTCCTTAGCCTTTTCATTCAGTATTAATCCACTTACAGGGAAGTTCTTGTCTCGCATTCGGGTGAACCAACGTTAGAGGAATTTTTCCATCTTGGGTAGCTCTGACGCCCTCATCGTCTTCCTGGTCCACAAAATGTGCTGTTGACGCACTTGTAAATTGTCTCTTCCTTCTTTTTATTTACACATATGGTGGATTTAGCAACATTGTATTGTTTGGCCAAGATCGTCACACTTTGTTCTTTTTTAAGTTTTAAGTTTTATAAAAATTTTATTTTTTTAAACTCATTTTTACATAAGATAATTAAGCAACCGTTCAGCGCGAGAGAAAAGCATCAACTGACACAATTTTGTACGACTGGAATACTACATACATATGCGCATCCTTGGTAATTTGTACACGAAACATGCATACATATATATGTATTAGTCTAAAAAGGGGACTCCCAAAACTAAAAAAAATTAATTATAACCTATTTATGCATTGTGAGCGCAATCATATTGATTTCTTGTTGTTCACCTTTTAGAGCTTTCTACCTTAAAATTCACCTTTTAAGGTGGTTTTTAGGTAGTCAATGTAAAAAAAAAGTGTCTTCACATTAAGCGATGTTCACAGAATGGAGTGTTCACGGTTTCGCGAGTGCACTGTATATATATATATATATATATATATATATATATATATGTATATATATATAAATATAAAAGAGGATCATGAGAAGTAAACGGGTTAAGTTTATATATATATATATATACTAGCTTTTACCCGCGACTTCGTCCGCTTATCTTCCGATAAAAAGTAGCATATCTAATTACTTTTCTTATTTTGCCTCATTTGTGAAACTATACGGGGGTGGTGTAACGCCCCACTAATTCAACACCCCATCCGATTTTGTCCAAACTTAACAGGTTTTATACATATAAACCTTCCTCTTCAAACACTCTATCTATTGAAGCACTCCTACTAATATTATAAATGCGAAAGTTTGTATGGATGTATGTTCCTCTCTTACGGCTAAACCGCTCAACCAATTCGTCTGAATTTTGGAATAGAGATAGATGGGATGATGGAAAAGAACATAGGCTACGTTTTGACAAAATCGTAGGGGGCGTGGCCCCACCCCCCTCCGATATTGACCAAACGTAACACGATTACTCTTTCCGATCCCATTAACATGTGTAATAAATTTCGTCCCCGTACCTCAGATGGATGCAAAGATATGATGAATTTTGTTTATCGCTTGTATGGGGGGGGGGGGGGGGGTGGGGCACAGCTCCCTCCAAATTTGACCAAACTTAACACGATTACTTTTCTCGATCCCATTAACATGTGTAATAAATTTCGTCCCCGTACCTCAGATGGATGCAAAGATATGATGAATTTTGTTTATCCCTTGTATGGGGGGGTGGGGCACAGCTCCCTCCGATGTTGACCAAACTTTACTCGAACACTCTCCTGAATGAACTGAAAATCGTCTGTGAATTTCAGCTCAATCGGTTGGATGGTTTTGCTTCCTATAAGGAACATACATACATAGATATATACAAGATTCATTTTTATATATATAGATAGCTATACTAGCTGTACCCGGCACGCTTTGCTGTGCCCAGTAAAAATTTTTTTCATCACACAATATATTCTCCTCCTACTCGACTCCAAGCACTTCTCTACTTCTTTCAGCAATATTTAAAACCGATAAATCAAATAACTTTTTTTATCTTTTAAACTATGAAACTTTATTCTCTTTTCTTAACTTGATTACTTCATCAGATCCCATTAACATGTATACCAAATTTCATCCATATACTTCAAATGGATGCAAAGATATGATGAATTTTGTTTATCGCTTGTATGGGGGGGTGGGGCATAGCCCCCTCCGATATTTGACCAAACTTAACACGATTACTTTTCTCGATCCCATTAACATGTGTAATAAATTTCGTCCCCGTACCTCAGATGGATGCAAAGATATGATGAATTTTGTTTATCGCTTGTATGGGGTGGTGGGGCATAGCCCCCTCCGATATTGACCAAACGTAACACGATTACTTTTCCCGATCCCATTAACATGTGTAATAAATTTCGTCCCCGTACCTCAGATGGATGCAAAGATATGATGAATTTTGTTTATCGCTTGTATGGGGGGTGGGGCATAGCCCCCTCCCAATTTTGACCAAACCTTAACACGATTACTTTTCCCGATCCCATTAACATGTGTAATAAATTTCGTCCCCGTACCTCAGATGGATGCAAAGATATGATGAATTTTGTTTATCGCTTGTATGGGGGGGTGGGGCATAGCCCCCTCCGATGTTGACCAAACTTTACTCGAACACTCTCCTGAATGAACTGAAAATCGTCTGTGAATTTCAGCTCAATCGGTTGGATGGTTTTGCTTCCTATAAGGAACATACATGCATAGATATATACAAGATTCATTTTTATATATATAGATAGATATACTAGCTGTACCCGGCACGCTTTGCTGTGCCCAGTAAAAATTTTTTTCATCACACAATATATTCTCCTCCTACTCGACTCCAAGCACTTCTCTACTTCTTTCAGCAATATTTAAAACCGATAAATCAAATATTTTTTTTTATCTTTTAAACTATGAAACTTTATTCTCTTTTCTTAACTTGATTACTTCATCAGATCCCATTAACATGTATGCCAAATTTCATCCATATACTTCAAATGGATGCAAAGATATGATGAATTTTGTTTATCGCTTGTATGGGGGGGTGGGGCACAGCTCCCTCCGATGTTGACCAAACTTTACTCGAACACTCTCCTGAATGAACTGAAAATCGTCTGTGAATTTCAGCTCAATCGGTTGGATGGTTTTGCTTCCTATAAGGAACATACATGCATAGATATATACAAGATTCATTTTTATATATATAGATAGATATACTAGCTGTACCCGGCACGCTTTGCTGTGCCCAGTAAAAATTTTTTTCATCACACAATATATTCTCCTCCTACTCGACTCCAAGCACTTCTCTACTTCTTTCAGCAATATTTAAAACCGATAAATCAAATATTTTTTTTTATCTTTTAAACTATGAAACTTTATTCTCTTTTCTTAACTTGATTACTTCATCAGATCCCATTAACATGTATACCAAATTTCATCCATATACTTCAAATGGATGCAAAGATATGATGAATTTTGTTTATCGCTTGTATGGGGGGGTGGGGCATAGCCCCCTCCGATATTGACCAAACGTAACACGATTACTTTTCCCGATCCCATTAACATGTGTAATAAATTTCGTCCCCGTACATCAAATGGATGCAAAGATATGATGAATTTTGTTTATCGCTTGTATGGGGTTTGGGGCATAGCCCCCTCCGATATTGACCAAACGTAACACGATTACTTTTCCCTATCCCATTAACATGTGTAATAAATTTCGTTCCCGTACCTCAGATGGATGCAAAGATATGATGAATTTTGTTTATCGCTTGTATGGGGGGTGGGGCATAGCCCCCTCCGATATTGACCAAACGTAACACGATTACTTTTCCCGATCCCATTAATATGTGTAATAAATTTCGTCCCCGTACCTCAAATGCATGCAAAGATATGATGAATTTTGTTTATCGCTTGTATGGGGTTTGGGGCATAGCCCCCTCCGATATTGACCAAACGTAACACGATTACTTTTCCCGATCCCATTAACATGTGTAATAAATTTCGTCCCCGTACCTCAGATGGATGCAAAGATATGATGAATTTTGTTTATCGCTTGTATGGGGGGTGGGGCATAGCCCCCTCCCAATTTTGACCGAGCCTTAACACGATTACTTTTCCCGATCCCATTAACATGTGTAATAAATTTCGTCCCCGTACCTCAGATGGATGCAAAGATATGATGAATTTTGTTTATCGCTTGTATGGGGGGGTGGGGCACAGCCCCCTCCGATGTTGACCAAACTTTACTCGAACACTCTCCTGAATGAACTGAAAATCGTCTGTGAATTTCAGCTCAATCGGTTGGATGGTTTTGCTTCCTATAAGGAACATACATGCATAGATATATACAAGATTCATTTTTATATATATATAGATAGATATACTAGCTGTACCCGGCACGCTTTGCTGTGCCCAGTAAAAATTTTTTTCATCACACAATATATTCTCCTCCTACTCGACTCCAAGCACTTCTCTACTTCTTTCAGCAATATTTAAAACCGATAAATCAAATATTTTTTTTTATCTTTTAAACTATGAAACTTTATTCTCTTTTCTTAACTTGATTACTTCATCAGATCCCATTAACATGTATGCCAAATTTCATCCATATACTTCAAATGGATGCAAAGATATGATGAATTTTGTTTATCGCTAGTATGGGGGGGTGGGGCACAGCTCCCTCCGATGTTGACCAAACTTTACTCGAACACTCTCCTGAATGAACTGAAAATCGTCTGTGAATTTCAGCTCAATCGGTTGGATGGTTTTGCTTCCTATAAGGAACATACATACATAGATATATACAAGATTCATTTTTATATATATAGATAGCTATACTAGCTGTACCCGGCACGCTTTGCTGTGCCCAGTAAAAATTTTTTTCATCACACAATATATTCTCCTCCTACTCGACTCCAAGCACTTCTCTACTTCTTTCAGCAATATTTAAAACCGATAAATCAAATATTTTTTTTTATCTTTTAAACTATGAAACTTTATTCTCTTTTCTTAACTTGATTACTTCATCAGATCCCATTAACATGTATGCCAAATTTCATCCATATACTTCAAATGGATGCAAAGATATGATGAATTTTGTTTATCGCTAGTATGGGGGGGTGGGGCACAGCTCCCTCCGATGTTGACCAAACTTTACTCGAACACTCTCCTGAATGAACTGAAAATCGTCTGTGAATTTCAGCTCAATCGGTTGGATGGTTTTGCTTCCTATAAGGAACATACATGCATAGATATATACAAGATTCATTTTTATATATATAGATAGATATACTAGCTGTACCCGGCACGCTTTGCTGTGCCCAGTAAAAATTTTTTTCATCACACAATATATTCTCCTCCTACTCGACTCCAAGCACTTCTCTACTTCTTTCAGCAATATTTAAAACCGATAAATCAAATATTTTTTTTTATCTTTTAAACTATGAAACTTTATTCTCTTTTCTTAACTTGATTACTTCATCCGATCCCATTAACATGTATACCAAATTTCATCCATGTACTTCAAATGGATGCAAAGATATGATGAATTTTGTTTATCGCTTGTATGGGGGGTGGGGCATAGCCCCCTCCTATATTGACCAAACGTAACACGATTACTTTCCCCGATCCCATTAACATGTGTAGTAAATTTCGTCCCCGTACCTCAGATGCATGCAAAGATATGATGAATTTTGTTTATCGCTTGTATGGGGTTTGGGGCATAGCCCCCTCCGATATTGACCAAACGTAACACGATTACTTTTCCCTATCCCATTAACATGTGTAATAAATTTCGTTCCCGTACCTCAGATGGATGCAAAGATATGATGAATTTTGTTTATCGCTTGTATGGGGGTGGGGCATAGCCCCCTCCGATATTGACCAAACGTAACACGATTACTTTCCCCGATCCCATTAATATGTGTAATAAATTTCGTCCCCGTACCTCAAATGCATGCAAAGATATGATGAATTTTGTTTATCGCTTGTATGGGGTTTGGGGCATAGCCCCCTCCGATATTGACCAAACGTAACACGATTACTTTTCCCGATCCCATTAACATGTGTAATAAATTTCGTTCCCGTACCTCAGATGGATGCAAAGATATGATGAATTTTGTTTATCGCTTGTATGGGGGTGGGGCATAGCCCCCTCCGATATTGACCAAACGTAACACGATTACTTTTCCCGATCCCATTAATATGTGTAATAAATTTCGTTCCCGTACCTCAAATGGATGCAAAGATATGATGAATTTTGTTTATCGCTTGTATGGGGTGTGGGGCATAGCCCCCTCCGATATTGACCAAACGTAACACGATTACTTTTCCCGATCCCATTAACATGTGTAATAAATTTCGTTCCCGTACCTCAGATGGATGCAAAGATATGATGAATTTTGTTTATCGCTTGTATGGGGGTGGGGCATAGCCCCCTCCGATTTTGACCAAACATAACACGATTACTTTTCCCGATCCCATTAACATGTGTAATAAATTTCGTTCCCGTACCTCAGATGGATGCAAAGATATGATGAATTTTGTTTATCGCTTGTATGGGGTTTGAGGCATACGAGCGATGGGGGGTCATAGCCCCCTCCGATATTGACCAAACGTAACACGATTACTTTTCCCGATCCCATTAACATGTGTAATAAATTTCGTTCCCGTACCTCAAATGGATGCAAAGATATGATGAATTTTGTTTATCGCTTGTATGGGGGTGGGGCATAGCCCCCTCCGATTTTGACCAAACTTAACACGATTACTTTTCCCGATCCCATTAACATGTGTAATAAATTTCGTTCCCGTACCTCAGATGGATGCAAAGATATGATGAATTTTGTTTATCGCTTGTATGGGGGTGGGGCATAGCCCCCTCCGATATTGACCAAACGTAACACGATTACTTTTCCCGATCCCATTAACATGTGTAATAAATTTCGTCCCCGTACCTCAGATGGATGCAAAGATATGATGAATTTTGTTTATCGCTTGTATGGGGTTTGGGGCATAGCCCCCTCCGATATTGACCAAACGTAACACGATTACTTTTCCCTATCCCATTAACATGTGTAATAAATTTCGTTCCCGTACCTCAGATGGATGCAAAGATATGATGAATTTTGTTTATCGCTTGTATAGGGGGTGGGGCATAGCCCCCTCCGATTTTGACCAAACTTAACACGATTACTTTTCCCGATCCCGTTAACATGTGTAATAAATTTCGTCCCCGTACCTCAGATGGATGCAAAGATATGATGAATTTTGTTTATCGCTTGTATGGGGGGTGGGGCATAGCCCCCTCCGATTTTGACCAAACTTAACACGATTACTTTTCCCGATCCCGTTAACATGTGTAATAAATCTCGTCCTCGTACCTCAGATGGATGCAAAGATATGATGAATTTTGTTTATCGCTTGCTTGGGGGGGGTGGGGACAGCTCCCTCCGATGTTGACCAAACTTTACTCGAACACTCTCCTGAATGAACCGAAGATTGTCTGTGAATTTCAGCTCAATCGGTTGGATGGTTTTGCTTCCTATAAGGAACATACATACATAGACATATACAAGATTCATTTTTTTGACCAATTTAAAATTGCTTTTACAGTTAAAATTTGTTCAGAAGAAGGCAGTTGCAAGCTCGCTCGAGATGCTACTCTCTTGAGATTTCTACTTATTCCATCAAAATGTCATTTTCCATGAGCTATTGCATGATGTCATTTAGCATCTACAACATAATCATTGTTATGAGTGAATTGGTAGATTTCTCTGATTTTCTAGAATGCATAAACGGCTAAGATATTGTGCTTCAGGTCGTCGAACAGAATGGATAGTCTGTGATTGCTTTAAAAAATAGTACAAAACGGTGTTTATGGAAGTTCCTACTTAATAGGTAGCGCTGTGGTGCATACTCATTCTTAGCTCAAAGACACCTTACTGTCCCAAAATGCCCTTTGGAAGCTAAAAAGTTGACGACCTAAAGAACATTTTGGGGTTGGTTTGAAAAAAATTTAGGTAAGAAGGAGGGTTTAAAATTTTTAATAAAACCTTTTTTCCCATTTCTTTACATGAAAACTTAGTTTTTTTAACTTAATTTGAATACTTCGGAAATTCAGCACACCAAATCCAGTAAAATTTTCAAATTCGTCAATCTAGTCAAAAGCTATTGGCATTTGCAAATTCCTCCTCGCGGATAGTATGTTTTTATACATACTACACCATATACAACCGCTATTAGGCCTTATCGAAAGAAAATACCACTGTAACACTGTGTACTTATGTATGCCTACATTTTGGGTTAATCTCCATACAAGCCCAACGGCGTTGTATTGTTTTTTTGTATTAAAAATTTCTTTAAAAAGTCATTGCGGTGGTTTCTTATGGACAACCGTTCATTATACATACATATGCTAATGGCCGAGTACCTCACTTATTGATGTGGATCTCATACAAATCCATTGCCAAATTATGTCTTGTTTTTAATAACTTCTTTATTTAAGCCAATTTCAACTCACAATTATATATAGGGGCATACATATATTAATTGTCGTCATTTGCCAAAGGTTTTCGTATTGAAAAAACTTTCTTTAAAGTCGATATATATGGTGGCTTTTTTATGGAAAATATAAACTAATATTTTAATGCCTTGTGACTGTGACTAACTAAGCCCGCAGCTTCGCCCGCGCCCATTAAAGCCAAACTGTTCACACTTGTCCAATGAATCTTTCTTCTTTCGATACCATTAACCTGTACACGAAATTACATCTCTAAACCTCAAAAGGAAACAAAGAAGTTAAACATTTTTTATATCGCATATAAATAGGGCGCAGCATTACCGATCTCAGTAACGTGTATACCTAATTTCATCCTTGTGCCTCAAATTGGCCCAAAGATATGATGAATTTTGTTTAACATTTATATTGTGGTGGAGCACCGCCCCTACCGAATTTTTGGCAAAAAATCGGCAATATACTTTTCCGACATCCCAAAATGTACAAAACCGAGGATAATATTAGTTATTGCGTTTTTTCCTCTATTTTACAAGACCATCGTTCGATACTCAATTGTATAGATTTCCAATGATTATTGTAAATCATTAAAAATTTGTTTCACGTTCAGAGCGGAATGTATGCGAGTATGTTCCTAATTGAAATAGTTTTACCTTTCTTCTCTCATCGATATACTTCCTTAATGCATAATGCAGGCTGTTTTTGTTTTCAATAAGAAATATATTATACGAATTAAGGTACACACATGTTTAGAAAGCCCTATATGCATTACCCTTAATCCAAAGAGCTGAAAATCTCAAGGACTTCCAAGTACAACATCAACAACATCAGCAACTGGCCAGCATTCACTACTCCTGCTGCTGCAGTTACTGCGGTTGTTGAGCGATGGAGTTGGCGCCAAGTACGGTGCAACGTTTTAAGAGTAAACATTATTTAAAATTAATGCCAGTGCCGCATTGCAGTGCAATGTAGTAATAGAGAATGAGTTGATGCCTGACTTTGTACAACAAAGGCACAGTGGGCTCGACATGCTAACAAAACCACACAGTTCCGTTGTGTGGTATTGTCGTTGATGTTCGCATCCGTGCATAAGCTGCACGACTGCTTCATTAAATTTTATTATATGAGTGCAAATGTGTTTCATTTGCAAACTACTCATCGCGTTCCACTGTGCACTGCGCACGCAGGGTTTCAGTAAGCAGCACACAATTCAAAGTTTAATGCCCTCTGATTGCGCTTCACTGCGCTGTCGATGTTGAATTCGCTCTCAACATCTCGAGCCACTGACTGCAATTCTATCACTCCAGTGCCTACAAGTACTATTAATACCGCGCTTGGCTTTCACCAACTCTCTCCACACCATGTCGCCCATCCCAGGCCATTCACCAAACGCTCTCCGCTTCACATTTCAGGCTTGCCACTTTTCCTTGCTTCCGTTAGAATTATTCACTACTAGTAGCAAGCGCCAACGAAGCGCTAACAAACGAGCACAAGCTGCTCTTGTTAAATTAATCCATGCGCCGCACTTCTATCTTAGTTTAACTACATTTTGCTTAGTAGAATATCGGCCCCTCCCTACCATTTTCATTAACACACTACTGTTATCTAGAGAAGTAGGTATGTACTTTATATTTCGTTTTGTATCTCGGGGGTTTCAAAATACTCGTTCCTTTTTTCAACCGTTCTCTTAACTAAATACCAAGAAAGCGTTACCTTTGGTGGAACGGAAACTTTAATACGAGGGGCACTATTTATGTTTCGAGGAGTGGCAGCACTTATGTCAATAAATAAAATCTGGCAATACTAAAATAAAGTTTGAAATTTTTTAGCATGAACATACATACAACGTTTTTATGTACAAACTCTGTTTGTGTTGTTTACAGTGAGTTGAAAAAATCAATTTGCAAAAATTGGATTACGTCAACAAGAGTCTGTCGCACATCGATGTAAAAACATCAATGATGTGTGTTAACTGATAATGCGAGATCGTCATGTGACATACCGTGAGATTGAGGCATCCCTAATCATTAGTTCCACCAGCGTATATAAGCGTTGGACTCCGCATTATTTGACAATCGCTAAAAAAGGATAGTTTGGATTGGTGCAAAGAAATACGAAAAAATTTATTTTGATGTTTGGCTCGGTTGGGTGCTTCCATTTTCCATTAGAAAACACCACGTCTCGGATCCAGTCATAATGCAATATTTGAAGTTAAGGTCCTTTATTGATTTTTTTCGCTTAGATTCACTTAGATTTTTTTAAAGTTCCGAATTCTATCGTTTATACGCACACGCCTTTAAAGGATTTCGGTTGTGACCACACCACGGTAATATGATGGTCACGGTGATCCTATTTCTATGTGCAGTAATGGCCTAATAATCATAGTTTATAGATTGAATTGGGTTTGCTGCCACTTTCATGCACAATTTTTGTTTGTTTTGAACTAAGATTCAAAGGTAATATGATAGACTTGCGAAAGATCTCACCAAAGTAAGTACAAAATGGAATACAGCTGAAACAGTATATGCAATCGTTGTGATTATGTTGTAATATTGTTCAAACAATTTAAAGAATTTTAAATTATTAATAAGTGTTAATTATCTTTATCTGAAAATTAATCAAACGTTTTATGTATTACTCCGTTAAATTAAAAATGTTTGAATTTATAATGTATCACGTTGAAAAATTGGTTCTATAAGCCCTGTTAATATGTATTTCAATATTTGAAATTGGAAATATTATCTTAATCTTTAAAGGTTTGATTTTGCATGTCGTTATAAATTTATTAGGTAATCATTTTCTTCCTTTTCAGTAAAGGTTTTTGTACATATGTATGTATGGTATATGTATTTCCATTTCATGTGCATTTGTGTATATACATATGTATGTATATATATACATTTATATATATATATATATATATATATATGTGTATTATATTTGTGAGTAACGAGTTCCTTTTTTATTTGCTGTTCGATTTTAAACACCCCATTTGGACGGTCGCTTTTGGTATTTCTCTTATGCTCTTCCAACTTGCTGGAAGTTTTCCTCTGGATTCTCCTCCCACTTTAGCCGTTGAGAGCAAACTCTTATGAACACGCTTGTGTGTGAGATTGCGTGTGCTTGTTTGTGTGCGCGTTCTACTGCGTGTGTAAATAATTTTCTTTTGCCATTGGATGAAGGTAGAAGTGGTGGTGGTGACTGTTGTTCTTGTATCGGTAGCTGGCGCATGTTGGTCTGGAGTAACAGTAAGAGAACGCGCTGCAACCCCATCGCCTATGACTGTGCCGATGACAGAGGCAATGGTTGTAATGCCTGTCCCTTTTCTGCCACCCACTCTGTAAGGTAAACCTTAACAGAAAGCTTCGGTACACTGTTCATCTGGCATTACGTCCTCTTCCGTTTTGCTTGCCATTTGATTTGGATCCTACCCTTTATCCATGTTCATACTGAAAACATTTCTTTTACCATCTCCTTCCGTTAGCTACTGTTACTCCCCCCGGAGCGGAACTTTCTAGTACTGAAGAGTGCCTTCGCCGTGCAATTTTTTTTGCGGTCTTGTGGCAACGGACCGAATGTGGCTGGTTAACAGATTTAAGGGTTGTTCCTGAATTCAATCTGCGCCAGCAGCGATTCTATATCGATCGATGTAACGTCAAGGCCTAACCCAGTCTTTCTATAGTATATATACGTTAATATTATACTTTTTTCGCTGAAGAGTCCCCAACAATAATTCATTTGTTTTTAATGAGTTTTAATCCATTTAATAATTAATTAAATAATTTGTATTTCTAGGCGAATAAAATTGGACTGCCACCATTTTTTTGTCATAACGGTGATCCTCTGACGACGCCTCCCCCTGCGCACTGTGGAATACCCCCGTATCAACTGGATCCAAAAGCAATGGGTAAGTATTTGTTAGACATTTGCATGCTCATCCGTGCGATTCGGCACTCATTTGCAAGCCAAATAAAAACCGGCTTCACTTGCACACGAAATGCAAAAGCAGCATGAACATTCCGGTAATTAGATGGTAATTGCTTGGAAAATTGCAATCATTGTCTTAAGTACTATTTTTCTCAATAATGTAAGATGGAATATATTTTTAGACAAAAGAAAAACACGAATTACTTGTTGCTGTGCTTCCTAAAAGTATACTCTTAAAAACGAAAAGTAGATATGAGACAGCAGGGAAAATATAAACTTCGGTGAAACCAATGCGTTGATACGCTACACACTTGCCTAAAAACATTCAGTTTATATATATATAAATATATATATATATATATAAATATATATATATATAAATATATATATATATATAAATATATATACATATATAAATATATATATATATATATATATATATATATATAAATATATATATATATATAAATATATAAATATATATATATATATATATATATTTGTTATATACATGTTATATAAATAAATGTATATACTATGTATATCAAAATTCATCGCTGTACCTCAAATCGATGCAATGATATGATACATTTTGTATATCGCTTTCAATAGGGGGTTGAGGAGCATAGCCCCCTTAGATTCGGGCTAAAAATTATAGAGTTACATCTCCCGATCCCATAATCACGTACACCATATATCTCCCCGTACCTCAAACTGATGCAAAGATTTGTTGAATTATCTTTATCGCTTATACGGGGGCAGGGGTACCGCCCCTTCTGACCTAAACCAACCAATAAAGTGATTTTCCTCCGATCCCATTAACACGTACACTAAATATCATCACCGTACCTCAATTTACCTTCGATTCTTGTTTATCACTTACCGCCTCCTCCGACCTTGAATAAATTAAAAGAAAACCTATCCCATCTTTTAAATTAAATATTTAATATATAAATATATCAATTAAATATTTAATGTATAAATATATAAATTTATTTATTTTATGTATATAAATATATATATATATATATACATATGTCTCATTGTTCAATGTATATATATAGATACGACTATGTTGTATCTTATCTAATTCAGATAATTAAATTTCAAACATATTACGCATTTACAAGTAATTGCAAAAAAAAAAGTATACATAATTCCGACTGTAACGAAACCAATACCACATTAACCAACTAAGTAAGAACTAAATGCGAAATATAACACTTTGTCATGCAATGAATGAAAAATGCTGCACACAGAGGGAGAACATATGAATGATAGTAACATTAAATCGTTATAGATGGTCATTCAAAAATGAAAAATGAGAAGCGAAACCTTACGATGATTGTCAAAACAAATCGATTGACGTAAAAATCATCAAAACTCGGTCCACGCGTTTTCGCCAACAAAGCGCAACAAAGAAACAAACATACATGGGTGGAAATCTTTTTGTGGACGTTATTACTTTATCAAAATTAAACAAAATCCTTATCGTTAATATCTGAGAAGAGATACCCTGAACCCTCATTTAACCTCAAATTTGTTGTGGTCATATTAGTGTAAGGTTCGCCACCACATTATTTCCTATATAAGCCCAGGAAGTGGGGCAAATTTGTATGGGTGCTACTCTTTCTAATGGTCCGATAGAGAGATCTATATGGAATTTTTCATTAAAATTTGACTAATGGAAATTTTAGCTAATATAACAAGAAAAACCAAATTTTTTTCATTTAAAAGCTCAGAAAGGAGGCGCTGGTTTTTATAGGTACTATCCTTAGAAAGGAGTTGGGTTTTCGAGTTTTGCACCTTCGTTGAATACAAGTGATCTGAATAAATAATTGGAGAATTTCAAAATCCAAAATTTAAAGCTATATCTCTTACAGCCTCCAAGTTCTCGATTTGCATAAGGACAGGCAGACGGTCCTGTATGTATTCTATGGGTACATACATACGAACACTACTAAATCGTCCCATTACATCGTCTGATCAAGATTATACATGTATGCTACGCTTTAAGTATCAATTAGTTCAACTATGTTATGCGAGGGGCACTATTTATACCTCGCACGTGGCAAAACTTATGTCAATAGGTAAAATCTGGCAATAATAAAATAAATAAATAACTTAACATGAACGTACAACGTTTTTTACTATATGTACAAGCTATATGTACTAGCTATTTGTATTCTTTTCAGTGAGTTGAAAAAATAAATTTGGCCCAAAAATAGGAAATTTCAAGAGAAAGTTTTGGCTGGACAAGTTTTCTACAGGGTATTATCCTTGCAGCTTTTTTTGAGGCTTTGGCTTATTTAAAAAACAATTTCCCATGTCAAATAATTCGATATATGTAAATATACAATATTATATATGAAGCTACAAACACCCTAACAACGTTGTGGTACTACCTAGACTACGTTCTTGTCAATACTCTAAAAGCGAAACGTTAAAAAAGCCTAAAGCAGCTGAAGTGAAGCTGTAGATTCCATCTTATCCCCACGAAATTTATTGAATCCAAAGAATAAAATCGTCTTAGTAAGTATGCACGTAAATGGAATAAAAGAAAAAAAATTTGGAATTTAAATATCAAACAAAAGCTTATTTGTTTTTTTTTTTTTTTGTTGCGTAATTCTGGCTTGGCTGCAAATCGTCTCCAGTGCTTTGTATAAATTGATTTGTCTTCGTGCTTCAGCGTACTTTACACCCCCTTAAAAGAATTATTTATTGTGTTAATTTGACGACAGTAGGTGTATTCAAAATTCAGCGTCAATAAAATTATGGGAATTTTTGTTTGTTGCACTTTTTTCGTATTAGGCAAAATGTTTTCGTTTTTTACATCATTTGCGCTTGAACTACAGATGGATCCTTCACCGAACTGTAAGAACACTTAGAGCAATGCAAAATGAACTTATTTACGTTCTGACAGCGGAAACAATTTCAATTCAACGCAACCCGAAAAAGAGGACATTTGTTTATCTATGCGAAATGATCTGTGAAATGATGGAATCAGAGAATAATATGTGCGTACATCGTGTTCGTCGCTGACTGCTGGGAGGGTAATGTCATTTTTTTGGCTGCTTATTAGTTGATGTACATTTTAAAAGCCAGATTGCGACAACAAATGAGACAGCGACACTCAAACCGAAAAACTCGATGTACATATGCAGGAAGGGAGCAGAGTAAAGGTTGCACAACTATTTAAAGCAGATGAGCAAATATAGGATTATTTAGATACTTTATCCTGGCTTTCAAACAATTTTCAATTTAATTGAGTTTACTGTTATTAATATTGTTGTTGTAGTTGTTGTCATCGTCATGTCATTGTTGTGAGCAGACATCCACGCACACAGACGCTCGATTTATCAGTAGATGGGTTGGAGGGATTTACGACAACATCGACGCTGGCATCAAGATGACAACATTATTACGTGGTCGTCCAAAATTTTTTTTTTTTTTTTTTTCATTAAATCTAAATACTGTTCCGTACACATATGAATTTCGTACACCCTTTGTTCCCGGTCTCCCGAGCATCGTCTTATCGACGGACGTACGTATTGATATCAGTATCGTTTCAACCCTTAATGAATATATTTAAATCGAAATTAGAAGTGCTCTTGAAAAGGGTAGAATGGTGTCACATTTTGTAATACCCTGCATAAGATATTGAATTTTTTTGTAAAATATATCTATATGCTGCATTGGATGGTCTTTCTGTTTGTCTGCCCGCACAGACAATCGCTAAACTCAGATTGTTGTCCCAACAAGCATCTATGTAGCGAAAGCAATTGGAGTTTCTATAGATTAAGAAGTCTATCACTATTTGTGATTTACTAACTTAACTTAAATTGTACGAGTATATACATTTAAGAGAATTTTGAAAATTGCGATGTAAAGCACAAAAGAAGGATTCTCTATCATTTTTGTATTAGCGAAGTTCTTAGTCATCTTCTACAAGTTCCTACTGATACCAGTTTTCAATAGATTCCTTCGTTGATTTAGCTAACGTAAAACATTGGGAAACACAATTTTTAATTTTGACTATCGCTCAAATAAATAATACATCCAAATGAATTTCATCTGTGTGCGTGTGTATGAGTGTGCGTGTGATTCTTTTGTGCTAAATTTTAAGTAATGACGAATGCGCAGGCACATGTACGTGACAATGCTTCAATGTTTTTTTTTTTTAATCTTGAAAAAATGAATTGAAGGGTGGTGTGAGTCTGCCTGACTACTAGTGGTCGGTCGAAGTTCGCTCCTTTGCCTGTTTGCGACTTCGACAATTTGTCCTCAGCATTAACACCCCTCTCGAGAAATCGTAAAGCCTTCAGAAATGTGCTATTAGCGCATATCACTTAATAATAGCTTGTAGATCTGTAAATTGAATGGGGCGGGTAGAAACGGAATACTGTCGTCGACCTTCTCCTTGACGTCGTGCCGTTGTTGCAGTCGCAGCCGCGTATCATTAACAAACAAGCGCGACATCAGTTGTTGGTTCATTCAAATGCTCGATGATCCTTACAGCGATTGTGGATGTGATTTTATGCGTGATATTGAGTATCCTTATGCTCATAAGCGCTTCATGTTCACATCGCAGTTGAGCCACTACACGGCGGGGCATATACGCCACGAGGGTGCACGAGCTGTCGTCGTCCTTGTGGATTTGTCGTCACCAGTAACCCCTAAATCCACACTGCCGAGCGGCACTTTTCCAGTCTGTGCTTCGCAGAGGGCGGTCATGGTTATAGAATATAATGCACTCCTTCCCCAACGAGCAGTTCTGAATCGGGGTTTCTCTAATAGTATAGTAATTAGGCGTTTTTATTGCGATGCGACCAGATTTTGTCAAAATACTCACTAATCTTGTTGTTTATTATTGATTACGAATGGGCATAAGTTGTACTTGAGGGAAATATTAACGACTGCGTATTACAGATACACTTACAATAATTATGCAGTAGCTCTTAAAATGAACACTGAACTCAATGTTGGATTCGTATATGTAGTATTGATCTATTTGTTAGATAAAATGTCATTCTACCTGGCCTGAGTGTTTTTGAATTTTTTTTTTTTTTAGACTTTGCAAGTTTTATTAGAGTTTTACCGAAATTAATTTATATTTGTAGATTTTAAGACAAAACATGTGAGTAGAAATTTTAAATAGTGTACTGCTCATTGATTTTGCTGAAAATTTTTTAATAACGAGAAATGTAATCAAGTCATCAACGGCCCAACCGATTCTGCGCATACTGCAAAAAATTTGTTGTTATCAATTCGCCCGGACATACATAGATCCTATCCCGTATCTGTGCAGAATTTTTACAATGTTCAAAAGAATATCCATGATCGGCAGTTTTAGTTAAAGAATGGGATCAAGTTATTTTTTTTTTAACCCTAGTATGTGTAATTGGTGGAGTCCATTCCTCGAAGACTCAATAAAGTTATTGTTAAAATGGGAAAACATATTTACTATTAAAAATGTTTCATTAATAAAAAACCGTCGTTCGGACATGGCCGGCTTTAGGAAGCCGCGACAGCTTTTGTAGTCTTGTTGCACGCTAGTGCCAGTTTTTTTGTATGCCAAGTATGGAGAGATCTCTTTATACCTGGCCATTCCTTGAGTGCCCGGTCGTCCTCTACTTCCCCATGTAAACCAATCGTGCTGGAGCTCTTTCATCCATTCGAATGAGGTGACCACCCCAGTGCATGCGGCTGAATCTCCATGCTGACGTTGTTGTTGCTGGTTATTTCGGATCCAATATATACGAAGTTGTCGACAACATTGAAGTGGATATTCTCCATCGTCACTGATCATCCAAGACTGTTCAATCTCTGAGAACTTCTTGCTGACTCGCCGTTCCTGTGTACCGATGATATCAAAAGTATTCGCGTACGCAAGCAGCCTACAGTAGATTTAAAAAATTTCACGACAGCGGGGTCTCTTTTCCTTACAGATAAGATAGAGATCACTGAGATTCCAGTCATTGGGTGTGTTTTCATCGGACCATATCTTTCATAAAAGTTTATGCATTCTCCTAACCAACTCTTCTTTGCCGGTCTTGAATAATTTAGCTGTCAGCCCATCCGAGCCTGCCGCTTTGTAATTTTTTAGCTTTTTGATAACTAAATCGACCAGATTTCCATTTTCGGCTTTACAGAAAGTTACTCCGGGTTTTAATCTTCGGTCAGACGCTTGACCTCTTGATAAAATTTTGGAGCTTCATTTCTGTCACATAACCTCTCAACATCCCCAAAGTTCCGCCTTTCGTGCTGCTTTTGTTTTGCGTCTGAAAAGGCGATATCGCTCTCTAACAGTTCGCGTTGCTTCCGACTGTCTGCAGTAGCATGCGACTCTCCTGGTCGTACCAAGAATTAGTCATGGGTTTTGTATAACCGATGACCTCCTTGGCAGCCCTATCCGTGGAACTGGTGATATGTTTCCATTGCTCACATATATCTTGAGAAGACGTTTGAAAAGGTTTCGGTTTTTTGTTCTGATTGCATACGTTTAGCTTTCGTTGCTTGTTGGGACGTGCTCTGTCCACTCTGATCCTAGTGCGCACCTTGGATGCGACAAGGTACACAGCCATTGTATCCATTAGATTGCAGTGATGTCAACCTTGTATCTTTCGAGGACGTCAACCATCTGGATATTTGCACCATCCCTATTAAGGATGCGGACATTACAGGTGCATATCCGTAATTCGTGGGCCGTATTTCGTTTGTGGGGGTCGTCATCATAGGCTGCCATCTGAGTCTTTTTGTTTTCATTGGGTGATTTTTTTAACGGTGGCGGGTCCCAGCCCAAGAGGGTAATTGTCGCCTTCTCACAGTTAGCTCACCTCTGAACGGCTGTTCAGAGGCTGCCCAAGAGATATGTGTCCTAGCGGACGTTGTGAGCTGCTTGGGCCGTTTGCACAAAAATCATTGTAGACTAGTGAATGCCAGTCAACCATTTTTCTAACAATGTGAACTTTTGCAAACGACCCCATCTCTCAGAACAGGTATGTACATATATATTTCAACTCAAAAAAAAAAAAAAATTATAAAACATAAACGTGTAACTCAATTAATAAATATTTGTACGTGAAGTGGTCATCCACAAGAAACCACCATATTGATAATAATATGTATATGAAAAATTTTTTCTTACACAAAAATATAGGAAGCCAGTAGCTCTGTATGGGGGATACCCCAAAAATAAAAGGGACACGCAATGTGAATGTAAGTGAAGTGGGCATACAAAAGCAGTTAATATAATAAATTGGGCCTGGTTATTAAAATATCAAACAAAATCAAAATCATTGCACCCAGTTTGCTCATTTAATGGCGGGGTAGGGTTAATTCCTTGCAAGAAGGCACATTTTTGTGAATATTTTTTGACAATACAGTTAACATCTATTAGTAAAACCAATGGTACATTAAAGTATAAAACTAAGAATATGGTGACATATTTTCAAGATGAAGAATATCAGCAATTATTTGGAAGCGTCTCGGAAAAAAGTTAAATTGCGGAGTCCCTCATAACTCGGTGCTTGATCATCTGAAATCAAATAATTAACGTTATTCCGTTAGATAATCGCTTTTACAAGGTTACGCTGTGAGAGTTTTTCAAAATTTCAAATTTTCACTTTTTCGGGGGCTAAACGCGATTTTTTGAGAAAAAATCGGCTAAGTTTTTATTGTAAAATAACACATATTTACAAATTAAACAAGTAAGTAAAGTTATTTAGTGACCCAAAATTTGTAAGTAATGAATTTTTAGCAGGCTTAGTGGTCAATTTACATGATAAACATGCTTGTACATATTTATCAATGTAAAGAGAGACAATTATTAACAACAACTTGGAACATTATAGTGAAGAGCAACGGATACACATGTGTTTCGATTTCTGCTATGAAATCTCATCAGTCCGCTTGGCTGTGTCAATACAAATTCTTGCTTATAAACATGCACAATTTGAAAAGTCCCCTATGTATTATATGCATTGCATGGTAATTTTGAGAGAAATTTCCAATATGTATATGTAGAAATTAGCAGTGAGCAGTTTACTCAAACTATGTCCGTTGCTCCTCACTATAATGTTCCAAGTTGTTGTTAATAATTGTCTCTCTTTACATTGATAAATATGTTCAAGCATGTTTATCATGTAAATTGACCACTAAGCCTGCTAAAAATTCATTATTAAACAAGTAAGGAAATTACAGTCGGGCGTAACCGACTGTAAGAGGCCCTGTACCAGTTCAGCTCGCCTAACAAACACATTAAATGTTTCCCGAGCTTATGACCAAACACATGAACACTTCGCACTTCGCGAATATGAATGAAAACAAGTAAGGAAATTTCAGTCGGGCGTAACCGACTGTAAGAGGGCCTGTACCAGTTCAGTTCGCCTAACAAACACATTAATTGTTTCCCGAGCTTATGACCAAACACATGACCACTTCTCACTGCGCGAATATGAATGAAAAGGAAAGGGGGGTCGTTCAAATTCAATTGCTTATAAAATCGTCATTTATTATCCGATTTTGATGAACTTTTCGGATTTTGGCTAAGAAGGACGATATCTCTATACTGGCATACTTACTTTTTTTTGTGCCGAAGAAATTTTTACCCTTGGGGGTGATTTTATGGGAAAGGGGGGGGGTTCGGGGCAAGTTTTTAAAATAAACTTGTGAAATTCCGGAGCAGTCCTAGTCGAATGCAAAAAACACGAAGTCTCTATCTATTACCGTTTCCGAGGTCCTTTCGTTCATACGGACGGACAGACGGACATGTCTATATCGACTCCTCTATCACTCCTGACCATAATGGGGGTAACTTTAGGGGGTCTCCGACCATTATTTCTACCTGTTACATACATTTGCACAAACCCAATAGGCTCTTGTACCTTCGGTACAGCGCCTAAAAAGCCTCCGGCGTTGCCTCATTAATTATGTACAGAAATAGTGTTTTAAATGTCAAAAGGATAGGTGTAGAAGTTTTGAAGTCATGAGGGGCACCGACTTTGAAGACGTGAGTTGTAGGAAAAGCCGTTTAAAGTTTTGAAAACTAAAAAATTAAAAGTTCATAAGCGTATAAAAATACTCAGTACGTAGTCTATTTTGCTCCGATCGACCTGATATTTTGAGACAATATTCTTGAGATATTATGCATTCAGGTAAAAAATAGCTATGTTGCAGTTTTAGTTCCGTCGAGATTAACATTTTTAATAGCCGTAATGAGGCATGTGAGGCTGTCCACCAAAGTGGACAACTATGCATCTGTACCGGGACTTGCGCACCGTTGTAAAATCGTTCCTGAGTATGGTAAAAATTCAATAGGCTTTCAAACAAGTATGGGGCTATCATTTTCTTACAGATGAAGATATCGACCCGACTTTTGTTGGTGATCACGAATATACATATATGTATATTTTATTGGATCTGCAACGCATCTTTTTGGTCATTTCATGAATAAGTAAATAATTACACACCATATTCATATGCACAACACATAATGGAAACTTAACTTTCTGTTTACTCACTGCGTGACAGTATTTCTGACAAATTGTTATTATCCTTTTCCAACTATATGTAATGAATATAAAATACAACAAAGATTGTGTGTTTATTTATTTATTGGAATGCATTCGGGCTTTTGTGCAAAGATTAAGGCATTTATGTTTATCGAATAACGGATTAAATTCATAAACTCATCTATCTCTATAATGTAGATATCATAAACAACGCATGGGATTACTATTATGCGAAAATTATCCAAACAAACAACAAGTTGAAATCCTTTTCGGCTCATTTTCCTCATTATCAAAATTATGATTTCGAACTCTATTCGTGTCAGAGGCATAGTCTATGGAGCGGAAGTCGCTGTTCTATCGTGCCTTAGCTACCACCACGACCACTTAGCCCATGTACGAAGTTTCTATTATGTTATTCAATTATTAGTACGCAGCGCAATGCTTCTATTGTAGAAGATCATAATGCCGTGTAATCCACAAGCGCTATTTTAGCCGAGTGTGTTGTATGCCATTTATTTGCGCCGATTGTTGTTTACGCTGTGTTTGATCGAGCGACCCATAGACCTAGCGACCAACCGTCCATTCATTTATCCATTCATCCATCCATCCGCCCGTCCGTCCGTCCTACCCACCTAATAAGTGCTTATACTCAAAAACGACGACGGGGTATATTTGAGAACAGAGCGTACAAATAAGAAGTAATAAAATCACTTCATATGAAATTATTATTTCATAATTTGTTTGAATATCGCATTGAATTGCAGTGGAGGGTGAATAAGTGCGCAGGTTGGGGTGAGAAAGTCAAGAGCATGCGGTTGGTTTGCGGATTCAATAACTTGGTTTGGCTTGGTTAAGCAGGATGATTTATTCCTGTGGGCACTTTAACATACAACAACAAACGCAACAATAGATGTGCGCATTTAGGTGATTAGGCAGACAAACATTACGAGTCGAATAAAACGTAGAGGGGCGAAATATTGTGTATAATTTGATCGGTTCAACTATTGATATTTCGTGAGCTACTACAATAATCCTATATGTCTACACATGAAGACACAAGTGATTATATATTTTTGATATCCTATTTGTCCTATTTACATATCTTATTTGTGACTATTTTTTTTTTTTCCTACTTTTTTTCTTATTTATTGTATCTCCTTTTCTTAGGACTAACAATAATTAACAATAAATTCTTAAATCTAAACTTATAATATGTACTAGCCATCCAGATGGAGGCTAGTAGTTTACAGCGGCTCTAAGAACTTAACACTGAGCTTGGGAGGTCATTTCTCCTGAGTCGCGTTGTGTTATTTTGTTGAGTAAGAGCTCTTGCGAGTGGGTTTGGGTGATAGTGGAGTTTTTGAGAATAGTTTCGTTTTGTTCCAGCTATTTCAGACTGCACTGTTGGGATATTCAGATCTCTGTGAATACAATCGTTTCGGTGCACCAGTTATTATTCTAAGAATTTTAGATTGAGCTCTTTGAATTATTTCCACATTGCTGGCGCTTGCATTGCCCCATAGATGGGATCCGTATGTCCAAATAGGCTTTATTACTGTGTTATAAAGCAACACCTTGTAATCCAGATTTAAGGGTGATCGTGAATTAATAAGCCAGTGTAGGGAGTTGGCCTTCAGCTTAATTTGTGTTTTCTTCGCTTCAATGTGTTTGCGGTATGTAAGTCGTCTTTCGAGATGAATGCCGAGATGCATGACCTCATTGGCCTGTGGGATCGTAATATTGTTCAGAGTTAGCGTAGGGCAAGTACCTCTATTGAGCGTGAATGTAACGTGTTTACTTTTTTGTTCATTGACTTTTATCCGCCAATTGCCCAGCCACTCTTCGAGATGGGTGAGGTGATCTGCTAGTCGATTTGTAGCTTGTATTGGGCATCGGGACCTGCTTAATATTGCAGTATCGTCAGCAAATGTTGATGTTGTGAGGTTGTGGTTGATTGGGATATCTGATGTGTATAGCACGTATAGCATGGGGCCGAGTACGCTGCCTTGGGGCACACCAGCTTTAATTTCCGACTCTACTGTTAAAAAATCATTTTGTCGCACAACGAAGGTTCTTTCGCTGAGATAGGACTCAAGAACCTTGTGAGTATTTTGTGGGAGCAACACATTAATTTTGTACTTAAGCCCCTCGAGCCAAACTCGATCAAACGCTTGGGCAATATCGAGAAAGATTGCGGAGCAGTATTCACGGTGCTCAAACGCAGTTCGAATCTCTGAGGTAATACGATTGGCTTGTTCAATGGTGCCATGCTTTTCGCGAAAACCGAATTGATGGGTAGGGATGATATTTTGAGTGTACTGGCTTATTTTTGTGAGAAAAATCTTTTCAAAGAGCTTGGACAGACATGATAGAAGACTTATGGGTCTATATGATGCCGCCTGAGTTTTATCCTTACCGGGCTTCGGGATCATGACAATGATTGATTTTTTCCACTGGGTGGGGAAATAACCACTTTTTAGAATTGCATTGAACAGTTTGGTAATATAAATTATAGCTGGACTGGGGAGTTCCACGATCATTTTTTAGGCCCTGTATCGAAAGTACAAGAGCCTATTGGTTTTATGCAAATGTATTTAACAGGTCGGAGACTCCCCAAAGTTACCCCCATTATAGTCATGTTTTTTTGCATTCGACTAGGACTGCTCCGGAATTTCACAAGTTTAGTTTAAAATGTTGTAACTTCCTTACTTGTTTTTAAATTAAATATATGCTATATTGGGATTAGAATATTTGGAATACATTCGATTATGAGTAGGAATATTGGTCCGTTTTGTAAACCGCATAATTTGGCATTCATTAAAAATGTGCTCGTGTGATTCAAAACACACCTAGAACAGGTGATGAGCCCGAAATGCAACATGTCGCCACTTCTCCATTAGGGCAATGTAGGACGATCAATTCAGAAAGACAACGAAACCAATCGTGTTAAGGTGGAGTAAGCCCATTATTTTATGTATGTACTTCCGTTAACAGAAATCAATACATCGACTTTTAAGCTGACATGAAGATTTCATAAAACCCATAAGTGGTCGATAGGTTTATATGTAAGTTACCCCAAAAAAGTGGTATTCCGGAAAGATAAGTATATCAACGAAGATTGATTAGAAAAATTAACTATTATTCTCGAAAAATATCTATTCCTCAATATTTGTTATTGGTTCTTTTCGTGAAAATATAGAAATTTCGGAATTCTAGTTTCGTGCCTAAAACATTGTAAACAAGTAAGAAAATTACCGACTGTAAGAGGCCCTGTACCTGTAAAGGTCGCCGCTCGAATTTCCAAACCCTTTGGGGATTCAAATCCTTTCCTACAAACACATTAAATGTTTTCCTGGCTTATGCAAGCAGTGCAAAACTAAAAGATAGGAAATTAATAACAAAAATGGTACTGACGAAAAGTGTTTTGCTCCTCCACTTCTCACAGTATGAAAATAAAAAGGACGGAAGCATAATAAGCATAGGTCGTACAAATTCGATTGCTTATAAAATCGTCATTTATTATCCGATTTGAAATTTTTAGATTTTGGTTTAGAGGGACGTTATTTCTATACTATGGGAAAGAGGAGGGGCAAAATTTGTACCTTCGGTACAGGGCCAAAAAATGCATGTCATGAACTTCTCGATATGCCGATATTCTCAGCAACTTCTCCAATAGTGTTTTAATGATTCTCAATAAAATTTCTTCACTGCTTCAGCGTTATCATCGGTTTTTGAAGTGCTGGGGGCGTCCAGGGTGGGAATCGTAATGAACCTCTTAGGAAATTATCATCTTAAAATTCAACTACATACAAGCAATATCTATCACCAGTATAAATTATTTTTCTACACCTACCCACATTTTTTAATCGCAATTTTAGTATTTTTGCGTGAAGAATACCCAAATAATTTCCAATTTCGACGGGACTTTCACTGTCTGATAGTTGGTAATTTTATTTGAAATCTGAAGGGCCGACGACCCGTCCACCATGTAAGCGACTAGCTGCACCCGGCTCGCTTTACTCCACCCCGTAAAAACTTTTGTCAAAATGAATGTTGTAAATATATATATGTTTCCTATAGAAAACCAATCTATACCTAATGTACTTCACATAGATGCAAAAATATGTCGTTTTATGTTTATCGTTTATACGGGGTAGGGCGCCGCCTTGGCCAAACTCGTAAAGTGATATTCTTATGAACTAATTAACTCGTATACCAAATACCAGTTGTTTTGAACCCCAAGTACGATGAGAACTCGCCATAGTCATTCCATCGCGTGCCAGGTCGTCCTATATTGCGTCGTCATCCAATCAAATTGTGAATTTCGTCTTCCGAAAGAATGCTTTACTTCTAAATTGCTTGCTTAGCCTAAAATAGCTCTTTCGTCCATTTGAATGAGGTGCCCAGTCCAGTGCAGCCGCTGGAATCTTATGCGCTGGACTATGTCAACCTCATCGAATAGCTCGTACAGTTCGCGGTTCATACGGTACCTAAACTCGTCGCCGACTCTAATAGGACCAAAAATCCTGCGAAGAATCTTCCTCTCGAAGACTTCCAACGCTGTCTCGTCCGACTCAATCACGGTCCATGCCTCTGCGCCATACAGCAGGACTGGGAGTATCAGCGTCTTATAGATTTTTACTTCTCATTTGCTTGCTCAGCCCAAAAAAGCATCGGTTTCCAAGCGTGATTCTTCGCCTGATCTCCAGGCTGACGTTGTTGTTGCTGGTGATCTCTGTTCCGAGATAGACGAAGTTTTCTACAACACTGAAGTTGAAATTCTCCATCGTCACTCACCGTCCAAGACGCATTGACGGAGTGCGAGAAGACACCAAGTACTTCGTCTTGTCCTCGTTCACCGCTAGACCCATGAGCCGAGACTGTTTTTCAATCTCCGAGAACGCCTTGCTGAATCGCCGTTCCTGCGTACCGATGATATCGATGTCATCGGCGTAAGCGAGCAGCATCACTTCCTTTTGGAAGATCGAGCCCGACATACTCTGTATGTACGGGCATTGGCGTAGGATGTATTCCGTCAGGAGATTGAAAAAATCGCACGATAGAGCATCGCCAAGCCTGAAACCTCTCTTGGTATCAAAGGGGTCGGAGAGGTTTTTCCCCACCCTGACAACGCTTTGTGTGTTAGATAGCGTCGCCATGCAAAGACGGACAATCTTTGCCGGGATACATAGTGCAGACAAGGCGTCGAAAAACTTCGATGGTATCGGCGTGTCGAAAGCGGTTTTGTAATCGACAAATAGGTGGTGAGTGTCCTTGTTGAACTCACGGGTCTTTTCCAAGATTTGGCGTAATGTGAATATTTGGTCACTTTTGGTCTGAAGCCACACCGATATCGTCCTATCAGTGAGTCGGTATATGGCTTCAGCCTATTACACAATACGCCCGACAGAGCCTTATATCCAATGGAAAGGAGACTTATTTCGCGGTAGTTGGCGCAAACAGCGGGGTCTCCTTTCTTAAAGATAGGACAGAGAACACTGAGATTCCAGCCATTGGGTATGCGTTCATCGGACCATATCTTGCATAAAAGCTGGTGCATACTCCTAACCAACTCTTCGCCGCCGGTTTTAAATAACTCAGCTGGCAACCCATCAGAGCCTGCCGCTTTGTTATTTTTCAGCTTTTTAATAACTGAATCGACCTCGTTATAGTCCGGTGGCTTTACAATAGTGTCATCATTAACTGGTGGTTCCGGTGTCATTTCTCTATTGACGGTATTGTGCGCTTCATCGCCTCCGAGTAGGTTGGAGAAATGACTCCTCCATAATCTCAGTGATTCCTGTTCATCCGTTACCGGATTTCCATTCTCATCCTTACAGAAAGTTACTCCGGGCTTAAAACCTTCAGTCAGACGCTTGACCTTTTGGCAGAATTTTCGAGCTTCATTTCTGTTACGTAACATCTCAACATCCTCAAACTCCCGCCTTTCTTGCTCCTTTTTCTTGCGTCTGAAAAATCGTTTCTCCTCTCTCCGTTTCTCTCGATATCGCGTTGCTCCCGACTGCAGAGTTCTCTGATAGGAAGCGTTCTTCTCTGCAGTAGCATTGCGACACTCCTCGTCATACCAAGAATTCTTCACAGGTTTTGTATAACCAATGACATCCTTGGCCCTATCCATGGAGCGGGTGATATGTGTCCACTGCTCACATATATCTCGAGAAGTCGGAGAGGTTTCCCGGAGCAGTCGGGAGAGTGTGTTTGAGAAGGCTGCGGCAGTCTGCTCTGATTGCAGCTTGCCGACGTCTAGCTTTCGTTGCATGTTGGAACGTGCGGCGTGCACTGCGCTGAGCCTAGTGCGTACCTTGGCTGCGACAAGATAGTGGTCCGAGTCAATGTTGGGACCACCTAACGTTCGCACGTCCAACACGCTCGATGCGTGCCTTCCGTCAATCCGAACATGATCAATTTGGTTGCGTGTTTTTTGATCAGGACTCAGCCATGTAGCCTTGTGGATGTTAAGATGTTGAAATCTGGTACTACTAACTACCATGTTCCGACCTGCGGCGAAATCGATTAGCCTCTCTCCATTATTGAAAGTAGTGTCATGAAGGCTAAATTTTCCGACGATTGGGCCAAAGATTCCTTCCTTCCCAATCTTGGTGTTGAAATCGCCAAGCACGATTTTGACATCGTGTTTGGGACAGCGCTCGTACAGGCGTTCCAAGCGCTCATAGAACTCATCTTTAGCATCGTCGTCTTTCACTTCCGTCGGGGCGTGCGCACACATCAGGCTAATATGAAAATATTTAGCCTTGATGCGTATCGCGGCTAGGCGCTCGTCAACAGGTGTGAACCTAGAGACGAGGCCACGTACTTTCCTACTTTCCTACTCACCACGAAACCACATCCAAATTCGTGCTTACTCGCATGGCAGCTGTAGTAGATGCCACAGGATGCTATTTTAGAGCAACCCTGCCCTATCCATCGGATTTCTTAGATTGCGGTGATGTCAGCCTTGCACTTTACGAGGACATCAACCAGCTGGATATTTGCACCATCCTAATTAAGGGTGCGGACATTCCTGGTGCATATCCGTAAATCATGATCCTTATAGCGTTTGCGGGGTCGTCATCAAAGGGGTCGTTCCGAGGCTTCCTGTTCGTATTCATTGGGGGTTTATTTTTTTAAAGTGGCGGGTCCCAAGCCCAGCGCACCAACCCCTTTTTAAAGGAGAGGGGGCCCGTTCGCCTTCTCACGTTAGCTCACCTATGAACGGATGTTCAGGAGATACGTGTCCTAACGGACGTGTGAGTTGCTTGGACCGTTTGACACAAGAATCATTGTTGGCCATTCCCAGATGAATGGCAGTCAACAATTTTCCACACAATGTGCACTTGAGCAAACGAATCCCAATCTCCCTAAAAATAAACATTAAATATCTTAAAAATTACTCTTAAACGCCAATGGCGCAAAAACGAACTTTCAATATATCTAAAAGAAACAAGTAAGGAAATTACAGTCGGGCGGAACCGACTGTAAGAGGCCCTGTACCAGTTCAGGTCTCCTAACAAACACATTAGATGTTAACCTAGCTTATGACCAAGCACATGACCACTTCTCACTGGACGAATAAGTGCTCATGAGGCCCTCCTTTGCAACTCAGTAATAAATAGGATAAATTGTCTCCTGCCTCAGTGGATTTTACAAAATATTGTTATTAACTTTGTGGTGGAGTTCCCTTTGATGCATTACAAACTGTGCGAGAAACTCGCAATACCCTTTCCGCATTAGCCGTGAAGGGTGTAAACACAAAAAGTGATGACTAACCCCTTAGGCTCACCGCTGCTGCTAATACTACTTACAATATGAATTAGTGCTCATTATTGCGCCACGCGACCAAACCCGAGCACAGTTTACAATATGTTCTGTTCTAAGTGCCCTGTGGCCTGAACCTTTGCTTAAAATAAACTCATAATTGATGAATAACCATATGCAATCAAAAAGTTTATCAAAAAATAAAACGTGAACAGTTGAAGGTGTTTCCGCAAGCAAATCTGAAAAAAGAGAATACGACAGGCTTTACAAGATTGAACAAAATTTATTATATAAGTGCTACGATCCGAAAAGAAAAATTTTTCGAGTCCCAGCGTCACTGTAATCTGCACTTCATCGGGTTTTGTTGGGACACAAACAATAAATATCTCTTACATATATACGTACAATATAATAAATAAATAAGTATATAAAAAAAAAATAAATAAATAAAAATGCAACTTTAAATTAATGGTCAAAAATAAAAATGATAAGAAAAACTTTAAAATGATTTTTAAATGCCTATACAATGATAACCAACTTAACATAGTTCGTCGACTTAAACTTTTTTCTGTTTCTCAATATTCTTGTCATTATCAAGATCAAAATCGGTCCACGCGTTTGGTCTCTAGAATGAAACGATGGAACAAACATACATAAATATATATTATTATGATAGGGACAGACACTTTATAAATGAAAAAATAAATGTATATATAATATATATATTTCTTTTTTTTTATATTAATATAATATAATATTATCCATCAGAACGAGTTTCCATCCAACCAACCTGTTCTCACCAACCCGTTTGAAAAAAACATATATTTCGATTATATTTCATTTATATACATACATATGTGTTTTATAGTAATAGAGTGTTTTGATCAATTTATTTTAAATTATTATTTTTATATTATTTACACATAAATCTTCTTTTCGTTGTGCAGTCGGGGAAAAAAACAAGTTTCCGACTTGTCTGGGTGTGTTTTTAAGACAAATAGCCGTATTATGATGGGTTTAATGGGCATAACACCCACAAAATGTCAATCGCTTGATCCGCGAATGCATGGGTATAGGAAGTCAAAATATTAAAATTCGTTGGCTCTATATACCTAGATTTTCCCAGACTTAATCGCGGCAACTCAGCCATATCCAGTTAGATTCAATTCGCAGATTTGATTTGAAATGCACTAATATAATGGCGTTTCAGTTTCCATCATTGCGTTACAAACTCTTTGCTAAATCGATAATCCTTATTTCCGTTTAATTTGTAAATAAAAGCACATTTCAGCATCTATAAACATATAATTATCGTTAAATGTCTACTAAATTAATTGGATTTTGTTTGTTTATTTTTTTAGGTTTAACGCGGCCGGCTTTATATCCGTTTCCCTCAAGTCAATATCCTTACCCAATGTTAAGTCCAGATATGACACAAATGGCGTCATGGTAAGTAATGTGGAATTAAATATTTATTTTTATATTTTTTATCATTAATTTGTAATTCCTTAAGGCACACACCATCAGTATATTCATCTGCTTCGAGTTTCAGAACACCGTACCCGTCTTCATTGCCTATAAATACCACATTACCCAGGTAAATTTTTTAATATAATTATGAGTTATTAACATTTTGCTAATACTACTTTTTTGGCAGCGATTTTCCATTTAGATTTTCACCAAGTCTGTTGCCTTCAGTACACACCTCACCGCATCATGTACTCAATACTCATCCCGCAATAATAACGCCCGGCTCGAAGCAGGACTGCGGCATGCACGACTCTTCCACAACGAATAATCGATATTCAAGGTAATTAGATTTGTAGCAGGACGTTCTTGAATAATGTCTACAAGGTCATTGTTGTCGAACCAGCTCAAGAACGTCGAGTGATAAATAAATTTAAAGCATATTTAAAGAAATTCACAAGATACAAATTGCGCCAGAAATTCATTCGTCTGTTGCGTTGTATTAGCAACGCACAATCAAAAGCTGCTTGCTGCCCTTTTCTGTTAGTTGATGACTTGAAGCAAGCGGGCGGTAGCAAGAAGCGTGTCAGTGTGGGTGGTTGAATGAATGAGGGTGTGCACGATTCACCGGTCGCCATCTTTGATTTCCTTGAAATGACGACCACAACGACGAAGTACTAATACATTCTCTCGACAGATCCCACAGATACAGTTGTTTGCTCACAAAATCTTTGTCCACGTACGTCACAGTTTGGCGTCGGCGTTGGCAAAAAATGCAGCCATCCCATTGGTGTTCTCTTTCTCGCGGCGCCTGCGTCTTAAAACTGACAGGCAAGCCCGGCGAGAGACAAAACGATTTGAATAAATACAGAATGCCAGAAGCGTAGGCAGCGCAGGATTTTTCTTATTGCTCTTGCAACAGCAAAGTTGTCAAAAATGTATAGACTCAAGTATACTAGTTTTGTGGATCAACAGTTGCTAGTGCGAAAGATGGAATGAGGTTCATTAAGCATACTGAATATATTAAACTTTATGGGTCCTACGAGATGACCTACCTGAAATAATATCTTATAAATCATGAAAGATTCTCCAAATTTTTCGTTTCTAGTTAAATAAACAACAAAAACGAAAACATGATCATTCAAAAACACAGAAAGGCTGTATGGGGCTATCACTTTTATTGGTCCGATCTGGACCTAAATGAAATATTTGATAATGGTTAACGTAAGATAACCCAAATGTTGTCATAAAAAAATTCTGAATGAGGAGTAGATTTTCATGGTAAGAGCCAACACAAACACACAACACGGACATGTCTATGTCGACTCGATTTTCGATGCTGATCAAAAATATGTATACTTTATGGCCACGTCTTCTTCCGTCTGTTATATGCATTGGCAAAAACTTAGTATACTCTTTTTGTCCAATGGAAACAGGTTATACAAATTCACATTCATTTTTTGCTCAATAAATATTCTTAAATATTTTAAAAAGCTTAGAAAATAACTATTTGTTTCGGTGGCCCATCAACGTCAAGCACCCCCATAGGTGTTGCATTTCGTTGCATAAGTGTTACCAGAAACCTTATCTGAGGCGATACGCTGAAAGATGGCGATCGTCTACAGATTCATGAAGTATTGTGTGGTTACAAATGGGATGCTCATTCCGCATGAACCTTGGCAAAAAATTTGTCTTAACAAATTAAACGGAATCGATTGAACGGTCATTCAATAGACTAGTTTATGCCCATTTTGAATGATCATGACGGTTCATAATAAAATGCAGCTTTTGGGCTAATGATCATGTATTTCACCTAATCAAAACTAATGTATTTCCAGGTTAAAGCACAAATATTTAACTCCTATTATATATATTACATCAAAAATAGCCAAGCAGCTAAACTTTCCAAAAGAAATTTGATTTATACTAAATCGCAGAAAGAGCGGTAGGTGTGTCTAGATGCTTCCACTTATAAAAGGGTTGTCACATTCGGATGTCTATATTTACTTCATTTTTAATACTGATCAAGTATATAATATATACATAATAAAATTTTATATATAGTATGTATCATATTCTTATAGGGTCTGATTCACCTCCTTCTGCATTTTACATACATTCGGACAAACGTAATATATACCCTTTTACAGTAATTTTCAGGGTATAAAAGTGAGAATATTATTCTACCCTACGGTAGAGCGCTAAGGGAATACAAATATATACAAGTCCGTCCGTCCATAGTTAGTGTGTGTAAATAATAGCACATTTACCAACTACTTGTGTCAGGAAGAACTAAGTAAGGCTTATAACACTATGACATAGCAATGAATGAAAATTCTACACTCACAACGTATGAATGGTAGCTAACCAAGATTTAGTCGATATAGGTCAAAAACGGTCATTCAAAATGAAAAATAATATGAGATATAAGAAACCTAAAGATGGTTTTCAAATACCTTTCCAACGATACTTAACTTAATATACATAGTTAGTCGTCTTTTATTTTTTTTTTTCGCAATTTCGAATTTTGACTACTGTCATACCTTTCATCAAAGTCGACTCTCTCTCCCTCATTTCTTTCGAAACAAATTGTAGAAATGAAGAAAATTGTAGAAATTAGTAACAACGATAAGTTGATTAAGAAGTTCATTTCAACTTTGCTCCTTTGATTTATTTTGATCCTTTCTCCGTTCTTAATTCTTATCCTGCCCTAAAGGTATACTAAGTGTGTGTAAATATATGTAACAGGCGCAAGGAGGCGTATATACTTTCATACTTATTGAGCTGGCCGTCAACCGTTGTTCGGACATGGCCGCATTCAAACCATGCGTGCTGGAGTTCTTCCAGCCCAGTGCAGCCGGTGGAATTTTATGCGCTGGACTATGTCAACCTCATCGTGTAGCTCATACAGCTCGTGGTTAATACAGGACTTAAACTCGTCGCTGACTTCAAAAGGACCAAAAATCCTGCAGAGAATCTTCCTCTCAAAGACGTCCAGTGCCGTTTCGTCTGTCTCAATCACGGTACATGCTTCTGCGCCATACTCCGGGAGTATCAGCGTCTTGTAAATCTAAATTTTCGTCTTTCGAGAGAGAGCTTTACGTCTAATTTGTTTGGAGACTTATATAGGCGATATATTTTCGATAAGCATAAGAGCTAATTTTTATACTATTGTAAAGCAATTGCTAAGTGTTATGTGGTTGTAGTAAATAATTGAAATGAGTATCATAAATGAGCTACAGCTATGTCTGTCTTTCGTAAGTGTAAACACCTAAATCTGAAGGTACAAGAGCCTATTGGGTTTGTGCAAATGTGTGTAACAGGTAGAAATAATGGTCGGAGACCCCCCAAAGTTAGCCCCATAATGGTCAGGAGTGATAGAGGAGTCGATATAGCCATGTTCGTCTGTCCGTCCGTCTGTATGAACGAAAGGATCTCGGAAACGGTAATAGATAGAGACTTCGTGTTTTTTGCATTCGACTAGGACTGCTCCGGAATTTCAAAAGTTTATTTTAAAATTTTTTTTTTTAATCGAAAGCCCATCTTTTTTACTCCAAAAAACAAATAAGGACAAAATGTAGAACATTATACTTACCGAGATACTCGCGTGGTCGCGTCGTTTCAAATTTCGACGCGACCTTGCTCTCATTTAACTGTTGTATCTCGGTAAGTATTATGTTCTCCATTTTCTCTTTAATAGAAAAAAAGTTATGAGCTTTTGAATTTATCGATGTAGTCACCACCATTGAAAAGTTGGGGCAGTTCAGGAATAATGCCCCATATATATATTTTGGTATAATGGTCCAGAATTGGCCATATTCTTCTTTTTTTTAAATACTTCAGAAAAACTTACCAGCATGCTAATAGGACGGTATAATGATGTATTGTTTTCTGGTTTATTTGCAGCCATCCATTTTATCATAACCTGTAGATTTTATTTTATGTTTTTGAGTAGTTTTAGTTCGGCTTCTACTTCAGCCACCGGAGTTTGGGAAATCGAGAGACTCATTGGATAAGAAAGTTTTAACTCTTCGTCTTCAGTTGCCATGTTATTCACATCATTGAGCTGAAATACTGTCTGCAAGTGGCTGGCAAATACATCTGCTTTTTCAAAATCAGATCGACACCCTCCACCGTTGGAATTTAAAATAACAACTCACCTTTTTTTTGCGTCGCTTGAGATATTTTGTAGTTCTCCAGAAATTCGATAAGTCACTTACAACTTCTAAGTGAACTACCTTTGAGGCAAAACAAACAAACACAGCTACATAGGACTTATAAGGCTGTCTTCCTCGGATTCTAAATGTTGTCATAATAGGTCCACAAAAATCAACTCCGCAAATACTAAACGGTCGTATAGCTCGAACTCTGTCAGCAGGTAACTGTCCCATTATTTGTGACATTAACCTCGGCTTATATTTAAAACCAAGTATACACGAACGTACTGTTTTTCAGCATAACTCTTGCGCGTTTACCAGCCATATTCGTTCTCGTAATAGGCTTACCAATGCTCTTGGTCCTGCATGATAATTACGGCGGTGCAGAAATCTCACGTAAGACTTTATAAATTGAGACTTTTTACTGAGCAATAATGAAAATTTTGTATTATAAGAAAGTGAGGAATTGAATAAGCGTCCTCCTACTCTAACTAACGAAAATGATATGCTATCTTCTTGGCTCTCATGTAAAAATGGATTCAATTTTTGAATATAAGGAGGAAGTAACGACTTTTTTCGAAGCTTTTGTATGTCCTCATAAAATTCATAGCTTTGAATTACCTCAACGATTTTATTAAATGCTAATTTCATCTCGTTTGCCGTGGGTATTTTTTGAAACTTGCAGCTACGTTTCCGACATGCCTTCACAAATCGAAGGATATATACAAAAATTCTAACAATTTTTAAATGAGATGAAACCTTTTTAATACAGTCTAACAAATCATTTGATTTCAAAGATGCCACTAAAACCACAGAAGATTTTCTTATTTCAAGATTTTGTTGCTCATCTGTCAGTTCGAAATTACGATTTATAGGCCAATTCTCTTCAGACATTGACAAAAACTGAGGTCCTCCAAACCAAATAGATAAAATAAGTTCCTCAACTATACATCCTCGAGATAATATGTCTGCAGGATTTTCCTTAGTAGGCACATGGCGCCACGTTGCATTGTGCGACAATTCTTGAATTTCAGCAACTCTATTAGCGACGAAAATTGATAACGTAGACGGATGCGATTTAATCCAATGAAGAACAATCTCGGAATCAGTCCAAAATTTAATTTTTTCGATATTTTTAGATTTCATTGGTGCGATTCTACTACAAAGTTGAGCAGCTATATGTGCTGCACAGAGCTCAAGTCTAGGCAGTGATTTCGTCTTCAAATGTGCCACTCGTGATTTTGCTACTAGCAATGACGTTCTACAAATCCCATCAATATCGCTGCGGATGTAAATACACGCTCCATAGGCTTTCATCGACGCGCCAGCAAACACATGAATTTGATTCTTTAACGATGATGTAGTAAATACGAATCTAGGTACATTTATTCGCTCTAACTGTAATAAATTATTTTTGAAATTTGACCAAGCAGTATCGAGACGCACCGGTATTGATTCATCCCAATCTAATTTGCTTATCCAAAGTTCTTGTAACAGAATTTTGGCTTTTGTCACTAATGGACACAGCAAACCTAGGGGGTCAAATAACCGTGCTGAAACCGATAAAATATTACGCTTTGTAGCACGGAGTTCGTATATATATATATACATATATATATATATATATATATATTTAACATCGGCCCATAGTTGTTGGTTGGTTTTGCTGCGGAAACACTACTTTTGACGTCAGTCCAAAGAATTTCGATTGGATTAAGATCCGGTGACTGTGCAGGCCAACCCATTACATCAACATTGGGAGCGGTGAACCACTCTTTCGCTTTTTTGTTGGGATGTTTTGAATCATTATCTTGTTGGAAGACCCAATTTTACGGCATGGTTTGCGAACATAAGTGCGGACTGTCTGAACGCTTGTGTCGATCTTCAAATCATCCTTTAGCTCAGTAGCTGCCTAAAAAGGACTCTTTTTGCTTTCGCGAATCAGGGGATTTTCCAGAAGTGGCGATATTCCACGTTTCCGGCCGCGTATTTTTTTTTTCTCTTCATAAGTTAGAGCATTGCGAATCATTTTGTTAGAGCAGCCAACTTTTCACCCACTCCCTTGTACGCTTTGCCCTGTGATATGAGCCTTTTTATTACCTCGTGTTTTGCAGCTCCACAATGTTTAGCACGACCTATATTGAGGAAAAAAAAATATTTAAAACTCCAAATTTTTAATACAATTGGTTTTTAAACTAAACAAACCTTAAAAATTGGTTCACTTTTTATATCAAATATAAATAGCGCCTTCTCTTCTTGCGATAATGCTGAATAGTGCTATTTTTTTTTCTCATGCTTTTGCGTTTGTCTCATAAATTTATTGCTGTAAAAAAGTACCGTTATATTTTTGTACAAAGTGTTGTTGCTTCCACAATGCGAACACATGGCATAGTTGGAAAGTACACAAACTTTGAAAAATTTGTTCATAGTTTTAAATTTATGAACATCAGTGCTATTTTTTTTCGCAACTATATATACACTTGGCCCTCGCTTAACACGGGGGTTACGTTCCTAGAAATCCTCGAAATCGTGTTAAGCGAAACATGAATTCAAAATTCAAAATTGGCAGCAAAAAAAATGTTGTATTCAAATTTGGTCTGTTTTTATTAAAGTTTCATACATTTGTTCAAAATAAACCAAAAGTTATTATGTATATGCCTTTAATAAATGCATAACATTCATATTTTCAAAATTAAAAGTTGGTATTAAATTAAAAAAGTTGCTTCATATAATTAATTAACAGGTTAAACTTTATAGAAACTTAAAAATGTTAAAAAGTAAGGAGATCATGTTCATATTAAATTTGAAATGCATTTGGTGGCATTTATAGTTTAAGCCAGTTTGTTTCAACATGTTTTCTTTTTTGGTGGCTCCTTATCAAAAAAATCAGTCATTTTCGATTGTTTGGTGGCTTTTAAAGCTTCTTTATAGCACTCCTTATAAGGCAAAAGTATTTATTCCAACTCTCTCTTAAACTTAAGTCGTCGTTCGATGACCGGATCTGAATTTAAAAAGCACGATTCCAAGCTGCTAGCATATGCGAATCCTTCTTGGAGCTTTTCTATCGTTAAACTAATCGGATCGGTTTCTTCAGAGCTGCTGTCATCTGATTTCGAATTGTTTGCTTCATTCACAGCAATCTCAAGCAATGATTCGTCATTAATTTCTTCATCTTCAAACAACTCTTGCAAATCATCATTTGCCATGTCGTCGAAACCTTCACCTTCAATCAAGTGAGCAAGGTCCAATATATCCTGGAATCCACGTTTTGGCACTTCTATTTCATGGCTTTTAAGAACCTCTGGCCATAATTTCCTCCAGCATCTATTTAATGTTGACACCTTAATATCTTTTAAAGATAAGTTTACCAACTCAAGGCTATCTTTAATAGAAAATTTCTTCCAAGCACTGGTAACATCGATGGAGTCAGTTTCAGTTGTATCCAAAATCCAGCGTATAGAGCGCCTGATGTAATATGTCTTGAAAGTGTAAATTATACCCTGATCCATTGGCTGCAGAAGTGATGTTGTATTAGGTGGAAGAAATTTTATTTTGACATTCGGATGGGTTAAATCTTTTGGATGTCCTGGGGCATTGTTCAATAATAATAGTGCTTTAAAGTGTAAATTCTTTTTTTTTAAATATTTTTCAACCTCAGGTACAAAACAATTCAAGAACCAGTCTTTAAATAATTCTGCGGTTACCCAAGCTTTGGAATTTGCTTTCCAGTAAACGGGTAATTTGCTCTTGTCTATCCCTTTAAACGTACGGGGATTGAAAGACTTATAAACAAGCATTGGCTTTACTTGAAAGTCGCCTGATGCATTACTACACAGCAAAAGTGTAAAACGATCTTTTTGTGCCTTAAAGCCGGGAGCTACTTTTTCATTCTTTGATAAAAAAGTTCGATTTGGCATTTTTTTCCAGCAAAGTCCAGTTTCATCCGCATTAAAATCTTGGTCGGGCAGGAATTCCCCTTCTTTAATGAACCCCTGAATTTCTTCTGGGTATGTGGTAGCAGCTCCATCATCGGCCGATACCGCTTCGCCCTTAAATTTGAGGCTATGAATGGAGAACCTTTTTTTAAATTTCTATGTACTAGCAACGAAATCTATGCTGGAAGAGGGCTCTCCATTTTGCTCGAGCAGTCCATAAATCCTGAATGATCCGCTGGCTTAAAGGGATATTTTTCTCGTAGCTATCGTCAATCCAAATGCTAAGTGCTCTTTCCATTTTCTCCAAAATTGGTGCACGTGCTCTACTGGTAAATTTTGTAGATATAGATGACCCAATGCTTCCTGCACGTCGTATTTCAGTTTCATTCTTTTTGATAGTGCGAACTGTTGCCTCATTTAAATCAAGGCTTCTTGCAATTTCCGTGGCAGTTTGCCCATTGTCTAAGCGGTTTAGAATTTGTATTTTTGTTTCTATAGAAATGACTTTTCGTTTTAAAGGAGCTCTGTTCTTTCTTTCTGCCATTGTAAAAGCTGAAATTTATTTATTTTAATTATGTATTCACTTTTTGATTTAATCAAGCTGCACCACCTTTTTACTTACCACAAAATCTTTGACTTTTTATTTACGCGTCTGCAAAGCTCAAGATTTTTGCACCTACTAAAACACGCTTACATCTGACAGATCAAATGTGGGATTCCCCTTTTTCGACCAGCACCCCATGCGGCACTAACGCGTTAATTGACAGCAAAAAAAAATATATATCGATATTTTGCAATCGTGTAAGAACGAGGTTTTTAGCGTGTTAAAAGGGGGATGGGAGCAAATTTGTAACCGTGTAAGACCGAGTTCGTGCTAAAAGAGTCCGTGTTAAGCGAGTGTATATATATATATATAATACATATAAATATATACAGTTGCGAAAAAAATAGATGTTTAAAACTTAAGCAAATGTGGAATAAATTTAAAACTATGCAATATATATATATAGTACATATATAATTTATTATATTGAAAAATGTTAAATCCGAGCTACATTTATAAAACTTTAAAACTGAGGAGAGGAAGTTAAGCTTCGGTTTAACAGGTTTTTGTTACATATGTAACATATGTTATTTCAGATTCGCCGTTAAAAATCGACTATAATCAGACTTGGACGATATTTATCGAAACACGTAGGCCTTTGTCGATAAAAATCGGTTACCATTTTCACGTTATCAAATTGAAGTCTGGTTATCGGATATCGGTCTGATTGTTGTCCACTCTGTTATCTATACACCGCCCAAAAGCTCAATATGAACGAACTTTGTATGTTAAAGTTATGTTAACATACATTTTCATTTTTAGACGTTCGTTCGAAAATAATATCAGAAATTATGTGAATTCCATTATTTTTCTACAAACAAACAGCAAAATTTATTTTATATATCAGGCGTGTTCGTCATTTCAATCTGGTTTGAATTTAAAACAAATTAGAATTCACAACTTCGAAGTAGCTTGTCTGTCTGCTATTTATGTAAGCGGGCTTTGTATACTCTATAACAAACTTAAAAATTGCAGTACAACTAAATAAAACCATTGTAAAAATAATTGTTTAAAAAAGTGTTTTTGCTATAGTTTGGAAACCTTTTTGGATCGCTATAGTCGAACTTTCTGAACAGTACAAATAAAAGAAATAAATAAACATTACCTTCGTTGGAACTGAAGCCTAAATAAACTCCACACTTGAATTTAGTTCATCTTTTAAACTTCCACTAGTTGCGCTCATGCACTAATCATTCATCTCTGCATATATTATTCTTATAAGATTCCGTCTATAGTATAAGAATTATTGAATATATTCAAAACATATACAAAAGCATTATAGAAATACCGAAAAAGATTAGTATTATTCTAAAAAGAGCGTGTGGTTTCTGTGGTTTCTATTGTTATCTAAAAGTTCTAATGCCAAGTTATCGTGTTTGTGCAATCTGCTTATATAGTTCTTACAAAAGGGAACCAAGGAGAACCTGTTAAAGTCCTTAGTGTTTTAGGCTGATATATTTGCAGGTTTTCATTGTTTGAATTGCTTGCCGTTCAGGTACCGGTTTTAAAACTGCTTTGTAGAGCCGAATTTTATTTTCCAATCTAATTTGTAACCAGTGCATCTTTCTGTTTTTTGCTTTCAGCCGCATTTGCTTTGATTTAATGTGAGCCTTGCTAGTAAGTCTCCGGTCTAAGTGCGTTCCCAAATATTTAACTGAAATGAGAGAGCCAATTTAACTAGCTTGGTTTCTCAGTGTTTACCACTATTCTTCAGTTTTTTAACCATTTTTCGACCATACAAAGTTCTTCTTGCAAGTGGTATGATGCATCGGCAGGGTTCTTGCTAGTTGCAGTGATGGCGTCAAATACTTTATAGAAGGTCACCAGCGAATTTATGGGGCGGTACGACGACGTGCAGCACGTTTCCATTGACTCGGGAAGTAGTCTAGTCTAAACATAGCTTTAAATATGTACGTGACCAATCTGAATCTGAAGTCGATCCATAAGTCACGATGGTTGGCGAGTGATCACAGCTCAGGTCAAAGTTCTCATCAATTCGAAAATGCTTTTGCGATAATACAGAGTGAACACCAAAATCCAGTAGGTCTGGTGTTTTTTGGGGATCTGTAGGCCAGTATGTTGGCTTACTGGTATATAAAGTTGAGCAGTTTTTTTAGGCCCTGTACCGAAGGTACAAGAGCCTATTGGTTTTGTGCAAATGTATGTAACAGGTAGAAATAATAATCCGTCCGTCCGTCTGGCCGTCCGTACGAACGAAAGGATCTCGGAAACGGTAATAGATAGAGACTTCGTGTTTTTTGCATTCGACTAGGACTGCTCCGGAATTTCACAAGTTTATTTTAAAAACTTGCCCCTCCCCCCTTTCCCCATAAAATCACCCCCAAGGGTAAAAATTTGTTCGTCACAAAAAAAAGTAAGTATGCCAGTATAGAAATATCATCCTTCTTAGACAAAATCCGAAAAGTTAATCAAAATCGGATAATAACTGACGATTTTTTCGTTTCATACATAAAAAAATGTTTTAAAAGGCACTTAGTCGTGCAGTGAGAAGTGGTCATGTGTTTGGTCATAAGCTAGGGGAACATTTAATGTGTTTGTTAGGCGACCTGCACTGGTACAGGGCCTCTTACAGTCGGTTACGCCCGACTGTGATTTTCTTACTTGTTTTAGTAATGCTTTTGTAGAGCTCGCTACCATATGTACTTATTTATGGTATTGTACATAAAACCGTTTTTGCGCGTAAATTGTTTCGTCACTTACATGGACTGCCGTCCACAGTGATAAAAAATGCACAGTTGAAATAGGACTATTTTCATTACAAAAGTAAAGAGTATTAAAGCTTTGGTCCACCCAAAGCTAGCGCGTTAAGTTTTTTTTTTCTCTCTTTTTCTCTCTGTGAGCTTAGCCCTCCTTCCTGTAAGAATTGTGCGCGCGCAGAACTTTGTTTTGCTCAGCTACAGCTTACACTCAGCAGTTTGAAATCACAACACAATTAAAGCACATTCGTCATATATTGCACAGTATACTATGATAAAGGATATCTTGCAAATACTAATGCGAGTAGCGGCGAGTGAAAAACAAACAGTTAATTCTATAAAGTGATTACTGACAAAACCAGAAAAAATAAAGTAAAATCGTTCGATTTGTTTAAATACAATCAATAATCTAAATCAACGAAAACGCGGCGATTAAAACATTTATTAAGAGGTTCCCTTCGAGTTTAAAATTGGAGTATATGACGCGAATTGATTGGCAGTGCATAAAGTTGCTAACACGCAAACCAAGCCAAAAAAGCGAATTGCTCAAAAGTCAGACAGTATGAAATAATTCAAAGTTTGGAAAGAATTTGGCTTTGGAAATTGACGAAATCTTTTCATGTGATAGCTACTTAAGTTGTAAACTGTGTTTTCGGGCAACATAATTCAAAGTGTTCAAGTGCTAATTATGTCGAAGATGTGTACTTATGTATGCAGAAAAACCGTCGGCAACAACAACAATGAAACATTGATTAGGGAAATTTTGTATCTACATTCAGATACATTTTAATTATATTTCAAATCTCGCTCATATAAATCAACTCTGCAATACATACTACACATACAAGGGACACATTCGCAAATACGACCGCACACACACATATACGGACGCACACAGTCATGCAAGAAAGAGAGGACACAACCGAACTATAAACAGACTCGGAAATATTATCTTAAAATTGTGGACACTGATACAAAAAGAAGTTTCTTTTTTTCTAAACTAAACATGAAGGTCGAAGGATTTGCAGAATAAAATTATAGAAACATTTTTGTGACAATCTCAGGCAATACACGCAACAGGGTGACTGATAAAGATTAAACAGGTGGGGTAGGTCGCGAAGTAATTTTACTGGAGAAGAGTGCTGAAAGAGTGAAGGATTTGGAAAAGGATACGATATGTAATATAAAGAGAAGCAGGCGAGCGAGAGAGTGTTTTAATTTATACTGAACAAATATGAAGGGTCTTCCATCAAGAGGTTTTGTTTTAAATTTCGCGGTAATTTTGACCTATAAATATGATGGGTATTTGACGTTTCAATGTTTCTTCAGTTCGTGACTAAGACAAGCAATTTGCTATTTACATCATATCTTATAGGAAAACCATTAAGACAGCATCCAAAATTGCGCAGCCTTAAAGCTGTGCTTGTAATGAAAAAATCGACATTATCTATATCGAGCCTTTTCACAAAATTTAATCAAATTCGATCCAAGTATAATTATAGGAAATACTCTGTTTCTCGCTCGAATTGTAAATCATAAGTAATTTAAACAGTGCTTCGCTGCCTATTTATTACGAGCGCAATACTGCTAAACGGTTGTCATATTTGTCAATGGAAATTGTAAATTTCTATGTACTTTGATAGTAGTGCGACATCCTCTGAGCCTTAATGATCAAATTTGCTTGTACTTTCTTTCAAAGTACGTATATACTAATTTCACCTTTAGCTGTATTTCATCTTGTCCCAAAAGATGACTTAACATCATCTCTGTGTTTAATCTAGTCGAATTTAAATTTTACTTTGTTCTGATAACTTTAATATTTTTAATTATTCTAAAACAATCGGCTCCATTTGGAATTCTTGTGTTTTTTTTATTTGTAAACCCTGTAAGACAATAACCCTATTATACAATTCTAAACAAAAATACTAACAATATAGCTGAAATTTAGGCTATAGTCTTATGTTATATACTGATATATTGGTTTCACCAAAGATTTTGATAGCATTTGTTATATATAGGGTTATATATAAATCAAATGATTTGGGTTTAACTTCTTTGGAAATTATATACTATCCTACCTTGAACGCCGGATCTGAAAAAGTTTTATTCAATAATATTTGATTCATTTAAAGATGTAGTGTAAATAAACTTGTTATTAAGATTAAAGAATGCATTGTTATGGACCCAAACTATCATATTATTATAGTAAAGAAAGCAAATTGTGTTATTAGCGTTATAATGCTTTGGTCTAAAAAATTGACTTGACTTGCTCGATCATTGAAATTTATTCTTGGGTTGTACTCCACATCATTCTATTCATCCAGATCGAATCGAGCCAGTTTAAAATATGTTTCTACTGTTTGTCCTCTGAAGAATAAATCGAGATTCATATATGGTCTCCGCCTTATGCAATGATGTTCCAGTCCAGGTCAAGTGACGGTTGATGCTCCGATTCCGTTATATATTTTTAATTGGTAACACATATTGTTCCAACTTGCTTCAATCTATATTACTGACATCGCGTTACTTTGTGCCATTATGGATGTCCCATTGCACAACAAATTATTGTGACATGACTCAATTCGCTCTTTTGGCTACATCAGAAAAATATTGTCTCACCATTTGCTCTGTGTCGCTTCGAAGTGTACAATGTAACTGAACACTTCAACTAGACCTTTTTTTGTTTTTTTTTTAATTTAAAATGAAACCTCTTCATGATATCCTCTTATAAGACATTTTAACGAGGATTTGTTACAATTCATTATTATTTCCAAATGACAGCACAGCACAATTCTCTCTCTTACACACACAGACACACATTAGTAAGTATGTATATTTATATTTTGTATCTATACATAGCGTGAGTGGCTTTAAAAGCCAAACATTTTTGACATACATTAAAGAAAGGAACGCATAAAATAAATATACGTAAATGGCATTGGTCTCAGAACTGCCAACGCAGACTACTGAGTGCAATGTCGTCATCAGCGAAAGCAATAGTTCGGCATTGGATGTGCAAAAGTCGCCAAAAACCACTTCAGCGGATGTAATAGAGGCACAATCAGAATGTGCAAAATTTCTGGCACCGCCTCCATTTCCAATCACATCTATTCAAACTTCCAACCCGCTTATTTTGCACCCCGCCGACACGATCGCAAATTGCGGCTTCTTACCGCCTGCCACGAGCTTCTTGCGTAATGACAGAGTTGAAGACAACTGGCGCAGTACTAGTTCGGCAGCATCAGGATCGGTTGGGTATCACCATTCCCACCTGCAGGAACATTATAAATCATTTCGTGTGCCCTCAATTGTGGCGTCAGCTACGACGACTTTGACATCGTCTACCAATACAAAGTCAAGTGTTGGCGAGTACAAATCGCTGGATGCTCCCCACGACAACGATTTTACGGAGAACTTAACAACCAATTATATAAAATTGGATAAGATAAGGTCACCAACAGCTGTACAGCATGATGGCCCGAATTCGAAACTTACCGATATTCGTTACACGTCAACTGTTAATGCTGCTGATAACTACTCAGATTGTTCTCCATATGATAACAATGAAACAAAACTGAAACCCGAAGGTCAATCAAGCTCTAGTGATTTACCCACCACCGAACACGCAAAGCCAAGTTTTCTTAGCAAGATTTTAATAGACAATGGATACACCGCAATAGCAAGTCCTACATTAAAAAAAACTGATTCGAATATTCTGGAGCACATATTCTCAAATTCCACATTGCGATCAACATCACCGGCCACTCGTACACAAGCGCCTTCACCATCGTCACTTTTAACGGGATTACTAATACGTCAACAACAGGACTTGTATCAATGCATGCCGAAACCAATTCCACCGACATCGGCGACAGCAAGAGAAGATTTGCTGGCTCGCTTGTACAACAGCAGCAATGCCATGGTCGAGCAACAGCAGCAACAGCACGCGAATCATCAACAACGACAGCAGCTGCTGGCCACACAATTAATGTACTCACGCTTTTTACAACCATCACTGCAAGAGCGTATGCTACACGTCATCGACTATGCGCACAACTCTAATAAGGATTGCAATGGGATTGCCAACGACATACTTCCTCAGGCGCCGTCATTATCTTCACATATGCAAGACGACAATAATAACAGTCGCACATTAAATCACAACAACAACGATTACAATAGCGGTAATTTTTCCATCAGCGAACAACAACGGTCACCAGATGAAGGTGCAATAAACTGTTTGCCATCCGTAAGCTGTTCAGAGAGTAGCCCCGGCTTGGCGCAACATGCTGACACCAAGCCGAACTTGGGTCAGTCGTATTGTAAACCAATGTCTCAGCTCTTTCGGCAACAACAGCAGATACTAGGTGACGTTAGAGCTGGCTTAGAACTTTTAGCGGGCCTGTGCACCCAGTTTCGTTCACGTTTGTTGTGCAATGACACCACTGGCGAAAGCGTTGGTGATACAAGTCTAACGGCTAGCGTACAGAATCAACTCCGTCGAAATAGCGATATTATACTTGGTCTACTATCACAAATCAAGCCGCTCTGCCGGCAATGGGACAGCGCTGAACTCTACTATTCTCGTAGTTTGCAGCGTCTTGGCCTTTTAGAAAGTAGTAACCCTCTTGCAACTCACACAGTTATGGCTCTAGCGGCAATTGCGCTGTCTGCAGAGAGCGCAAAGTCACCGCAACTGGCAGCGAAAATAGAACATAAAGCTCAGCAAAAGGAAACTAGCTTTAAACAAGAAACAGACATCTGGGAAAATAGTGGAACCGCCGGTACTGCCAACGCAAACCGTAGCACTGAAATGGAAACACCGCGCACGCTGCAAGAGATTGAGGATATAATACTACAGCACGCTTGCCTGCATGCGGCGAATGCTGGTCTGGCTCCGCCATTGAACTCGGTTTCCAGTAGCGATGTAACGCAGTTGACTGCAAATAGCACTTGTGATGACGATGGAGTCGAAAGTCGACTATCGCCAGTTTGTATTTGGCATCCCGAAAATCGCAGCTTACGTGTTCAGGAAGACGAAGTAACAACTGCGGCGGAGATAATACTTGAATGCGCTGCACTGTCTTCCCAACCAAAGACTGTGCTGGGAGATGGGCCTCACTTTTCCCCGGAAAAAAACTTTGTCACAAAAAAAGGGGAAGAGGATGAAAACTTCATAGCAGCCGAGCATTGCCGCATTTTAAATTTGTCGCCCGCGTCCCGTTCAGCCGTAGCCCATGCAGCCCGTGGAGCCCATACGGGGCTTCCTCTCATGGACATTCAGTACCCGCCAACACAAAGCACACCTCCGACTCCAAGCACTCCGCCGACCAGCAGCAATAGCAGTTGTTCAACTGGAGCAACGTCTGTTGCGATATCAAAAACGTCAACCTCTGTTTCAACAAAGCAGCATAGGCGAAAGTCTAGCTGTGCGCGACGAATAGAGACCGATTTTCAAGCCAAAAAGATAATTTTGCCACCGTCACCGCCAAATCAAAACAGCAGTCCTATTTCCTCAATAAATGGACCAGTTGCTGCAGCTGTGGCTGCTCTTCAGGAACGTGCCCTATCCGATATATTCAAGGCCCGTTTTAATGCGTTAACTGCAGCGGCCGCTATCAGTAGCTCTACTGGCCCTATCGCCGGTGACATTGTCGCATCAGATGTTCCATTCGATTTAAGCATCGGGACGAAATTGAAAAAAGTGTAAACATTTTTCTTACGTTTTTATTATAATATCTCGAATTTAATATTATCTTTTGTAACAAAAACTCAAGCATGAATTTTAAAAATCAAATCAGTTATAGGATAAAATGTCTTAACAATAGGATTAAATAGGACAAGTTGTCAGTTAAAATCTTTCAATCTACAGTTAAGGTTAACATGTAGTTTATAATTGAATGGCGCAAATAAAGAAGAGGGTGATAGTACTGAAATATTGGAACAATTTAGTTCACCTAAACTAAATGGTTTTTAAAAACAGTGCCAGTTGAAAAAACATTTCACTGTAAATGTCAAGTAATGCCTCTAAGATTACTTCTAAAAAAGTTTTAAATAGTTAAGTTTGTTAAACAAATAAGCATTACTGAAAGTCGATGTAAGGAAATATTATTAATTGTTAGGATATACATATTCCAGTAAAAATTTAACTAAACGTTCAAAAACCGGTGGTTTTAGTTCTGGTAACTATTAAAATTATTTAATATTGTTGTCAAACTTCAGAAATTGTCTGAGTTGATGTCGTAACCACAATAGTGAAAGGCTACGACGCTCTATCATACCATTTCCGGCAATAATCACAAAATAAACTCAAAAATAACGATAATTTTTGTACTCTGAGCGAAACTCGTAAGTTAAGATGGTTCACCGACCACAATTAAATAATTAAGCGAGGAAACACACGTAGTACTACGAGGGGCACTATTTATGTTTCGGGAATAGCAAAAAATAGAAAAAAATTTTTAACGAAAATAATTTTTGTTGATTTTCGAAATATTGTCCACGAACTTTTGCATTCGCTCAAACCAATTTTCAAGGCACTTTTCTACTCCGTTTGAGGCACCTCCAAAACATGCCATCAACAGCTTTTTCGTGTGTAGAACGAAGTTCACCATGCAGTTTATTTTTGATGTTTGCGAATAAAAACAAATCATTGGGTAAAAAATAAATCAGGGCTAAACAGCGGATGACCCTTCAGTTCGATATTTAAGTGCTCAAAAACTCTCTTGTGTGAGCCGATGTGTGAAAGCTTGCATTGTCATGTTGGAGGGTGATTCCTCTGCGGCGGTTGGTTTTGCGAATCACTTCGAAGACGTGTACCGTTCAGAATTGAACGATCTTCATTGCTCAAGCAGAACAGTGGCTACATTACCCATTCGGCCGAAGTAACAGGCGACCATTTGCTTGTTTGATTCGGCTCGTCTTGGAACCCCGACGTGGTCTATTGATGCGTTGTTTGCTCATACGCATATATTTATGATTCGTCTCTTGTGACGATATTATAAAAGTCTTTTGAAGCACCGCGATCGTTTTTTTGCAGCATTTCTTTGCACCTATCAACGCCGGATTTTTAGGCCCTGTACCGAAGGTACAAGAGCCTATTGGTTTTATGCAAATTTATGTAAAAAGTTACTACCATTATGGTCAGGAGTGATAGAGGAGTCGATAAAGCCATGTCCGTCCGTATGAACGAAAGGATCTCGGAAACGGTAATAGATAGAGACTTCTTGCTTTTTGCATTCGACTAGGACTTCTCCGGAATTTTAAAAGTTCATTTTAACATCGGCTACGCCCGACTGTAATTTTCTTACCTGTTTTTTTAGTTATGGTCAAATTATGAGGAATCCAACGCGAACAAACCTTTTTTTCGGCCAGGCCTGTTTTGTAGCACAACAACCGATTTTGGGCGACCTTCACGGAATTCGTGTGGTTTTTGATGGTGCTTCATCGCCATACAGAGAACTGACTTAATCGACACACTCATGTTGTGAAAATCTACGTCGAAGTTTTGAAAAATAATTCAAAAAAAACTTCCCTTGAAATTTCCATTTTTTGGCGAAATTGATTTTTTTAACTCACTGTTAACAAATTGCGCTTGTACATAAAAACGTTGTGAGTACGTTCGTGCTAAAAAATGTCAAATTTAATTTAAGTATTGCCAGATTTTACCTATTGACATTAGTGTTACCACTTCCCGAAATATAGATAGTGACCCTCGTATAATTTTATCCCGAACTTGGTAAAACACGAAAGGAAGCATCGTAGGATATTTTCTTGATCAGTTTAAAGAGCCGATTGTCTGGTTGTCCCCATGCCTGTCTAAATAAAAACTGATCTGAAATTGGGCTTGTAGACTTGTAGATATGTTCTGAAGCTGATCGTAAGTCTTAGACACCGCGATATGGCCACGAGAAAATGCGGCCCCCATACAAACGCATCAAACCTCAATCAAAGCAATTAAAAAGCAGCAAAAAATATTAAAAAAAATTTTTTTTTTTTTAAATTGGTCTACTTGACATAAAGGGGAATCGAATAATAAAGTTGCTATAATTGAGTTTCCCTTGTTTGGATTTGCTTTAAACAGAAGAATGCAAGGCGCAAATAGCTTCGTTAATTTAAGCTTCACTAAAATGAAAGGATTGCAAGGATAATATTTATGGAAAATAATAATAACTTTCCTCGGCTGACATTAAAGCGGGGGCCATGAAAATTTCAAGACACATTTTGCAAAAGAATACTGAAAACATGAAAATATTGGTGTTATTTGAATCCGAACAAGTGCCGAAGAAGACCATAATCATTATATTTGGTTGTGTATGCATGCATCATAAGTGTTTAATACTAATTACCAATTCCAAGTACAACTATTTTTTCTTTTTGCCTATTTGCAGAAACTTGGATATAAAAAGCTCATCGAACTCACAGGGCAGCGATAGCAAAGACAGTTCAAATGACAAGAAGAAGCCACATATCAAGAAACCATTAAATGCATTTATGCTCTACATGAAGGAGATGCGCGCAAAAGTCGTCGCCGAATGTACGCTCAAGGAATCTGCAGCTATAAACCAAATCCTTGGTCGACGGGTAAGCACTAAGTGAAGCGAGGGAATATAGCTGCAACATTGCTTTATACAATATGGTAGCTTGGTGGTCATCTATGCAGTCAGCTCAGCTAGTGTCAGACGAAACGGTCTCGGTAGTTTTTTTTATCGCTATATGCGAGCTAGAGACATTGAATAAAAAACCGGAACGAATATTGACACTTTAAACAAGAATTTAGCTTTTGTCACCAACGTGCGATTCTTTAGTCAGATCAGTATGGGTCCTTTGAATTTTTCTTAAGATTCAGTTTACGTTTAGTACATCTTGTAGTTATATAAATAAAAAAAATTATGTATCTTTATCTGAGCGGAATGTAATTGTAGTCTAACACATTTGAAGAATTCTTTAACATATACATACAAAATGTAAATCCGTTACAACAAAAAAAAAAAAAAAAAAAAACCAAATAGCAAAGTGATTGATTGATTGATTTAACCAAAAACCAAAACGCATTTTTATAGTGGCACGAACTGTCCCGCGAAGAGCAGAGCAAATATTACGAAAAAGCGCGTCAAGAGCGACAGTTACACATGGAATTATACCCGGGGTGGAGCGCACGGGACAACTACGGTTACGTTTCAAAAAAGAAAAAGCGTAAAAAAGACAGATCGACAGCGGATTCGGGAGGTATTGCACAAAATTACAATTACACAATTTTTATGTTATTATCAGTCTTAATTTTCGTATTTCGTTTTTGTTCGTTTTTAATTTACCATACATACATACATACACATACACACAAACACACACACTTTCATCTACACGCACACCTAGATTATACGTATAACAACTTCATACATAAGTATGTATATAGGTTCATCTATAAACCTATATACAAGTATTGCTAACAATCGCACCTACAACATCACCCACAACAATTGATACAGCATTCGCTAAACAAGCGGCGATTAGACGAACGAGCAAGTGGAGGCAGTTCCATTTATGAGTGAATGATCACATTCGACAGATACAAATACAAAACCAAAAACTAAAACTAAAACACACACATCCACACATAAAATCCCCACTTCTCGTTTGCCTCTAAACACCGCTAAATAATCATGTATAATTATTTATATTAATTATTACTAACTAAAAACCAACGGTTCTTCAGTAGTTTCGTAGAAGCATACGTATTTGTTTACTAACGCTTTTAATTTAATCTTAATTAAGCGTAATTTGAGGAATAATGAAAATCCCTATAGACATGCAATTTGAAGTACATATATCACTAGAAATAGCCTAGTCTAGCAATTGTTCAATGCAACAAAGTACAAACATATATTTACATATATAAACTTCCAAGTTCAATTTGTATAACTATATTTTGCAACAAATAAATATCCCCACCCTCAAGAAAACAGGTAGCACGTGCCATTGAAAAGTTTTCCAAACCAATGTGTGGACTGACTAAGACTTTTTTAGTTTTTTTGTTTCGTTTCGTTTTAAAAATTAGGTTTTGGAATATTAGAGATGTTTAATATAAAAATTAATCAATATACACAGTCGAACCAAATATAAATGAAAACTTTAGAACCCGTTTTTAAGTATTTTCGTTTAAATATGTAGTATGTTTATAAGAGAGCCGAATTTAAGCAATCCTTTAAAGAAATGACGAACACCCTGATTGCCGAAAGGGCATAACTGAACAAACAAACAAACTTACCACACAAACTAAGCAAATAATAAAATATACAATGTGATAAAATATGTCAAATGTCTAAATGCGCATTGTTATGTCACGCCAATGCAAAATACTTGTGCCTTTCTGTGTGAAAAATGTTTTTGATTGCAGTCAATACTAACTTAAAATTGGATGTGGTGGCTTTATATGATATAAGGACGTTTGTCAATACATATATTAAAGGATATGTTCCCCACATTTAGGGGGATCACATCCATTACAAACACTGCGCTTCGTGTGAAAACATTATCGTTAAAGGCAGTAACAACTTGACATTGTGGTTTCTTATTTTCTTTCTTACGAAAGGACGCCGTACATAAATGTCAAGAAGCATTTCAAGCCCAGTTTTATGGGCAGCACCTAAAAAAACTTATTACCCACGTTTAGCTAGACAAATTTTGTTTTATTCTGTATACACAGTTGCTCAGTCCACAATTTGAAAAAATCAACGTGTTTTTGTTAGGTGATTATCTTAAACACAATATGTGATGTTCTTGTTTAGTACCCAAAATTACATTGAATAGTTATAATTAGATATGGTGCACAAAATGAATGACTGTAACTGGTAATTTTAATCATTGTCAAATCGATGTTGCTAAGAAGAAGATATTCTAACTAATGTTTTTGTACATAGTATCTCACTTATTTGCGCAACTATTGACAAATAAATTGAGTTATGTTGCTGTCAAATGCGTTGGGCTGGTGGGGGTATAGCATAAAATAGTATTAAATCTCTCTTGTTTGCTCAATATAGCATTAATGCTGCAACATTGAACTTCATTATATAGAACAGTCTTGTATACATATATACACACAACTTCAATTCTCTTGGCTTTGTTTTGTATTTTTAATTTTTAATTGGTGCTACAATATTTGTATCGTAAGTTCAAGAAAAAAATATGTTTTATTTTCCAAATAAAATCGATCAAATGGATAAAATTAAAATAATAATTCATGAAATGATTTGTTGAGAAATTCTCTCATATAAATGTGATAATACTTAAATTGTATTGAAATCTGAAATATAAACAAAGCATTAAATTCGAGTGAACCAACGCTTACACAATCGAAACCCAAAGCACAAATAAGGTCTGTTAGGTTTACTTAAATCAACACTCGTATTTTGATAAATAAATATGTAATTAAAATAATTATCACATATTAATCGAAATAAGTCCACTCAATAGTTTGATGTTTGAAAAGTTTGCAAGATATATAATAGACATTTTCATTTCGTTTCGCAATTCAAAGAATATAATAGAAACAAATTCAAGAAAATAACACAAATTAATCGAGTTCGTATGTATGATGTTCCTTAAAAGTTATATTTCACATCCATATCCAAAGATTGTTTGTAAATACAGACAAACAAATAGACTCATCGTTGAGCTGTCCAAAATACTGAATGAGGTCTCGTACGCCTCCTTTCATGTGTCACAAACTCAAGACGGGGAAAGAAAATACTTCAATGGAAAGCGCCAATATAAGTGAAATCACATTGTACGCTGTAAGCTATGGATTATTTATACTGTATGATTATGCGTCTATCCAAACATAAATGAGTACAAATGTAACAAAATATAAAGTGTACCAATTTTTGCAATAATTCAAGTCGGATTCACACATGACGTACTAATGTACTAAACGTAGCATGACAAAACCGGACTTTAAAATTAGATTTTATAAAACTTTTTAATCTATGAATTTGTTTGTTATACCATTCTTGCCTAGTGTGAAATCAGTTTATCGGAAAGTTCGTAACGATATAACATTGAAGGAAACGTAAACCCCAAGTATAAAGTACATGTATTATGGGTCAGCTTGACGTGATGCGTCGATAATGAAATGTCCGTTTGGCTGTGTATTGCTGTGCGTTTTTAAGATATCTGCCTGATTTTCGGAAAAAATAACTATTTTTGCCGCAAGCAGATAAAGTATCAATATTGATATTCAATTGCCTTTTTAGGGTAGTCCCCATACAAAACCACCGCTACCGCATTAAAAGTCAATATGGAGGCTAAAAGTCATTATAATGTCTTCTAACGGACACTCAATTCACCTTATTTTGTAGTAAACCTCACTGTTCGCTTTAAAGTTTTAAATATTGTATCTTATAGCTGAAATTTGGAGTGAATGGCTTGAGAGCTTCGGTGCAACCGAATTTAAACTTTTTTTTTTTATACGAAGTTCTGAATCACTCTATTTGAATAAAAACAGAATATGTCTGAATCAAAGAAGAAAAATTATCATATCGCAGTTACACAGAGACGTATAATAATGAATTATTTTATGTATACTTTCCTACTTAGATTCATGATAGCCTCTACACACTTCCATCGAAAGTAGTCCGATCTTTACTATTGATATTTTGAATATTTTTTTAACCAATATTGCATTTCTTGAATTCAATTTTGAAACGAATCTATCGAAAGTTAAAAAAGGAACTTGTTTAAGTGAGCTAATCAAGAATATGCCTATACTCTTTTATTATTTTGTGTATAAAAATTAGTTGTAGTCCCTTGGACTCGTTTGCTTCCGGCTCTTAATTAAAATACTAAAACAATATGCAACATATCTGGCTCAATTTATTAATTTTTTTGGCAGCAACTTTTCGATGGGACATGGTATGAAGTTATTCGAATATACGGTTTAAACTTTTACTTCACTATATAGAAACAAATCACCTAATTAGACTTTACTTTTAAAGGTTCTGATTTTATTCTTTTTCCATAATTTAGAAAATGGTATAATTTAATGTATAGAAATTTTATACAATACACAGTGCAAAAGTTTTTTTTTATAACGTTCTAAAGGAGTAGGTATAAATATAAAAAAGAATAGGTCAGTATATGAAAGCAACAAATGTTCATTTCAATAGGTCTATCTTTTTCTTACTATTGATGACAAGAAATTTAAATTGCCCAAATTAAACAAAAAATTTATTGTAATGTTTAAATTCATCACACGATCAGTAAAGTACTGACGAACAAACGATTAACTCTAATTGGTGTCACGCATACACCCACCCGAACCCGTTTAGATACTCGATCCGTCAAAGCTCTACCAACTCAACGATGATAAAAAGTCACGCTTACTACGATTTACGTACATAGTTTGTTATTGTAGCACATACAGTCGATCGTTATCGGAAGCTCTATGACATCTACTACTAGACGGAATTATTCTATTCAAACTCGGTCGATCTTGAGCTAAACACCTAAAGCCGTTAGCTGGGTCGTTCCGAAGTTTTAATACTCTTCACACATATATCGAAGTAAAATTATCATTTTTTATCATTTTATATAATTTAGACAATTAATGGAAAAATTGTTGTAATGAAAAATTGTATTTAAACACACATAAAAATATAAAATGGGGTTTGTGTTACTTATTTGCACGAATTAACTTTGTATTTTTATTTATTTATGGGGTTTCCAAAGTTTTATTTAAGACGTTGAAAAGTCCGTTGTAAAATTTTAGTATTACGTTTGAAGAGTATAAAAGAATAGAAACCATAGAGCTGACCTTTTGCCAAGATATACATATATGCTGACTATAAATGATTCTAAATACTTGATTCGCTTTAAACTTCAGTATTGACAATAAAAAATTAAAAAGAAAAATTTCCCCAAGTCAACCGATACACAATAAACGCAATGTTCTCCTGTATAAATAAGTACATGTAATAATAAACTCTCATTTCTTTCTTTTTCATAAATGTGATTTGTTCATTTTTTCAAATTCTCTTCGACTTTGAAAAAAACAAAACAAAAAAAATTAAAAATAAATTATTTGCGTTGACTTGAATAATAAAGTGGCATGCTCTGGGGCGTGAAGAACAGGCCAAATATTATGAATTAGCCAGGCGAGAACGGCAACTGCATATGCAAATGTATCCAGATTGGAGTTCACGCACAAACGCATCTCGCGGCAAGAAGCGGAAACGGAAGCAAGATGCCAACGATGGAGGAGGTTAGACAACTTTTGTTTTCAATCAAATTACTACACAAATGCCTTTATGTGAGGCTTTCCGACATAAAAATCGACTACCAGCTTTTTAAATTGTGCAACTGTTTTTACCAATGCAAGATCAGAATTCGATTTAATCAAGCAACTACGTTTCCAAATTATGAAAAATCAAAATTGTTTATGCGAAAAACAGTTGCCGCCTATCCTTGAACAAAATCAATACAAATAAACGAAGAAACAAATTCAAATTCATACATGTGATCATTTAAGACGGAATAGGAAAAACATTTTCATTGGCTTTTTTCGATATTGTGTGCCAAAATTTCTATATATACCTTAATAAATAACAATTTCTAATTATTTTTGTGATAATTAGCTATTTTGCTTTGTTCGCATCCTTTAATTTTCATAGTTTTAATAAAGCCTTGGTATCCATTATACGAATAGTATAAACGAGGTGTGTTGCTTGGTGACGAAATTCCAAAACATTTTTCCTATTTTTTTTAAATGTAATCATTAATTTAAACTATCATAAATTCATATTTGGCAAATTTTTACGCAAACAAGCTGCGTGCGGCTATATCGTTAATTAATGCAAAATATATCGTATTATATACATTCCATTCGAGTTCCTGTGGGTTAAGTTTATTCCTATATTTTATTATTAACTTGTTCTTTTTTATATTTTTCATTTCAAAACATATCGTACCATAAATTATTTATTTAGGTTGATTGCTGCGTAATCCTGTTGAATGTTATAAATTGTTTCCCATTTACAATATACTAAAACTTAATAAATATTATTTAATGATACGTTAACTTAGTTGGCTGTTTTTGTAATAATACGTATATATTTGTAGTGGTATATTAACAAAATATGGAAAGGATAGCCATCGAGAGGTTGTCGTTTTGTTCTTATTTTAAGAGAACGAATTTATGCCTCTATTCACACATGCTATCTCATTTTTCAATCGGTTGTTTTGAGTTTGTGCACATTGTTTCTTTTTCATTATTTGGTGATTTAATACATTTTAGTTCTAATAAAAAGTTAACCTGTTATCGTTCTTACACATATTAAAATAATTAACCACAAGCCGACAAAATGATCCCAAGGTCCATCCAGAGTATACTATAAATATCGAAATTTATGTTCTACAAGTATTTCTAATAATGTTCATTTTATAAAGTATGTAATTGTACATATATGACACGCTAAGGGCTAAAGTGAAATTTACAACCCTGGAAAGCACTCATACAGTTGTTTGACTTTTCCGATCAGCTTGTCATATGTATGTACACAGTGGTTCATCTGAATAGGTTTACGCTTAATTTAAATTAGACCATTATTCGGGTTACATTTTCAAAATAAGTATTCCCTGTACACAAGAGGATATAATAGGTATATAATAAATGTATACATATATATAGAGGCCTGGTAGACCTGGTATAAATATTATTGATCAGCATTCGAAATATATGTCGATATGGCCATGCACATTGGATATAAGTCTGCATGAAAGTATGAAGAATCAAAATTACTACGCGTCTACTATAAGGTTTTTTGTCGATTATATGAATACTTTTTCAATTAGATTTAAAAAAAAAAATTTTTCATTTCATTTTTAATTGCTAAGGAAAAGAACTAGCTGTTTATAAGGGGAGGGTACTCTCAATTTTAGCTATAATAAAAATGTTGAAAACTAGAAATTTTGTTATTTTCTTAGATTTTATAGCGGAAATACTTTATTTAATAAAAAAATAGGCATATTTGGTAGACCTCCCAAAGGTTTTTAATAAAGATTCAATTTTAAATAAATTTTTGTCTACATAAAATATTTCATTCAATACTTTATGGGAACGTTTAAATATTTAACATAATTAATTATCGTAAAATAGAATCTATTCAGATGAGTATCTCTGTATCATATTTTTATTATTTGTATTAAAATTATCCAATCATTTTTTTACATGATTATTTTCGACCACGTCCAGTTTAGGGGCTGGTCTTTGAGTACAAATATGTTTCATTATGCAAGTTGATTTTTGTCGGCCCGTGTGTTAGATATTCACATAACTTAACTAACAATATTGCTTAGTATATAAACAAAAAAAGATTTTATTGTTTTTAATTTTTATTTATTTATTTTATTTCATTTTTTTTTTTTTTTGACATTTCTTAGGCAACAACATGAAAAAGTGTCGTGCGCGTTTTGGCTTAGACCAGCAGAACCAATGGTGTAAACCCTGCAGGTAAGTAACGTAACCATAACATTGAAGAAGGAATGCATAAAATAGTTTTTACTTTATCAACTACGCCATTAGTGCATGGACCCATCAATTGTGAATTATAATTGCTATAACGAACGTGCCAACTGGGTATTTCAACGAGGTTCCTTGAATACATCAGATAGAAGTTAAAACGCGTTCACTTGCATCTCAAAAAAAAAAAATATATTCACAATTAAAACGAAACGATATTTGGTAGTTTCCTAATAACAATTGCCTTGAATTGAAATAGGGCGTGTCTCATAGCTAATTTACGAATGTCCAGCTATTCGTATAATTTTGCTCCAAGTTGAACTACTACTAGCTATGCTCGGTGTACCAGTTCAATTGAAAAATTCATCTCAATTCATAAAGTTTGACTACCTGACACAGTTGCTTTTATTTTTAGATAGTCTAAAAGCCCAAAACTTTTTTGGTCTTACATGTTCTATTAGATATAAAACAAACAAGATCTATTTATAACAAGCTACTGTCAAATCAGCTGTTCGAAATCGAAAAGTAAAAATCATGGCATTGGCAAATGCTTGGAAATCAAAACAATACCAAACCGTTTCTTAAAGTGAATGTTTTGGGGAAATACATTTTTTACGTTGCTAAGTTCAAACAGCTGATTTTAGTTCTGTGTTTATGTAAGTCTACTTGTGGAAGAATGAATCTCAAATGCTAAATACGAATCATATTTTTTTAAATTATTTAAGTTAAACTTTGAGTGGCCGACAAAAATCCCACGTATAGGCTGTATCAGGTAGTCTAAATTGAGACTTGATTTTTTTTTCTTTTCCGAGGTTTGAGGATATTGACTTAAGAGTTTGAATTTAAAAATTACTTAAACTGGATGCAATCGTATTCTATCAAACAATTATACCGCGGGTCTGGATTGGCATGTGAAAAAAATTTAAGAAGAATTAACCTATAAATCGTAGAATATAAAGCACGCCCGTAGGCATTCCTCGCAATGTCAAGATCGATGCTATTTTAGCTATCGGTCCATTTATCACCACCAATATAATTGAGCTATTAAAAAAATAAAGGATCCGAGCCTTATGCAAATATGAACCAACCAAAAGTAATACCAATTGTAGCTATCAAACGTAGAATCTGCACAAGATTTAAACAATTCAGTCACCTGACCCTAAAATTTTCAAATCAGCATTGTTTTATTTCGCTTCGAGTTCCTTTTGATTTGATTATTTTTCATTAAACTCAACATACAAACAACAATTAAATTTTGACACACAAATACAAGTTCGAACAGAGCAGCGAGTGTGTTCATTTGTTGCTGCTTTTATTTTAAATTCAACTTAATTATTACTAATTTTTTATATTTTTTAATTTTATTGTATTATGTGTTAATTGATAAACTTTAATATTGAATAGTTACATTAACACACTCTATAAACATATTTTAAAATCCAAAATAAATAATGTATAAATTGTGCTGATCAAAGCAAGGACTAAAATGAGAAACTTAAAAAGAGATTTATTTCGGTACAACCGAACTTGAAATTCGCTTCATACACACACGATCATCAATATGTATGTACATCGTTAAAAAGAATACCTGTAGTCGAGATGCCGACTATAATATCGATAAGAACACCCTTTATATATTGTTACACCCTTTATAGCGATTAGAAGTATGTGGATGGATAGACTGAGTAGATATGTTATCTGTTTACTTTTTCAAAACAGAAGCTAAAACCCTTCATTCATCCAAGTTTTGCGAACAGGGACGCCTAGATAGCAATTGTAAGCTAAAGTACTAGCTTAACCCGCGGCTTCCCCCGCACATAATAATGCCAATCTTTTCACACTTGTCCAATGGGTCTTGCTTCTTTCGAACCCATTACAATTTATACCAAATCTTATCGTGTACTTCAAATAGAACCAAAGATTTGATTAATTTTTCATCGCTTATAGGGGGGAAGGGCCATCGACACTATGATTTTACCAAATTTCAATCCAGCACCTCAAATGGTTGGGAAAATATGACGATTTTTGTTTATGGCTTATTTGGGAGCGGCGCATCGCTTCTACCGATTTTTACGCAACTTAAATTACTAAAATTACTTCTCCCGATTTCAATAACATATATGTATGTATATACCGATTTTTAGGCCCTGTACCGAAGGTACAAGAGCCTATTGGGTTTGTGCAAATGTATGTAACAGGTAGAAATAATGGTCGGAGACCCCCCAAAGTTACCCCCATTATGGTCAGGAGTGATAGAGGAGTCGATATAGACATGTCCGTCTGTCCGTCCGTATGAACGAAAGGATCTCGGAAACGGTAATAGATAGAGACTTCGTGTTTTTGCATTCGACTAGGACTGCTCCGGAATTTCACAAGTTTATTTTAAAAACATGCCCCTCCCCCCCTTCCCCATAAAATCACCCCCAAGGGTAAAAATTTCTTCGGCACAAAAAAAAGTAAGTATGCCAGTATAGAGATATCGTCCTTCTTAGCCAAAATCCGAAAAGTTCATCAAAATCGGATAATAAATGACGATTTTATAAGCAATTGAATTTGAACGACCCCCCTTTCCTTTTCATTCATATTCGCGCAGTGAGAAGTGGTCATGTGTTTGGTCATAAGCTCGGGAAACATTTAATGTGTTTGTTAGGCGAACTGAACTGGTACAGGGCCTCTTACAGTCGGTTACGCCCGACTGAAATTTCCTTACTTGTTTTTTATTGTTTGTATGGGGGAATGTTTTGGTTGTTTCATCGACACACCACAAATTTTAACCAAAGTTATCATGATTACTTCTCCTGATCCCATTAATATATAAACCAAATTGCATCTTAGTTTAAGGCTTATATTGGGGGCGGGGTATCGCCCCATCAAATGTTTACCAAAATAGATAAGATTTCTTTTCCCTAACCCACTAACATGAAATAAAAATTTCATCTCTGCACCCCAAATGAATTCAAAGATTTGACGATTTTTGTCTATAGCTTACATGGCGGGCGGGGTATCGCCCCCTCCGAATTGGACCAAACTGTTTCTCCCTATCCCATTAACAGGTCTGTCGAATTTCATCTCTGTATCTCAAATCGATGCAAAGATATGTACATTTTTTTTTTTTTTTTTGCTTATATGGGGGGTGGTGCAGCGACCCCTCCAATTTTGTCAAAAAACTTGCCTATAACATCCATACCAATTGATTTAGCGGCTTAGATGTAAGAGAGGAACATACAAACATTCATACACATATCCATACATCCTCACAAACTTTCGCATTTATAATATTAGTAGGAAGTATGATAAAGGATATTAGTAGGATGTCTACTCTCAACTGTTAAACGACAGTGTTAAATAATCTATATACACTACAATAATAACAACAACAATATGCTGCAGTTGTGAGTTTCTTAAATTGACCTACAACAGTTTCGACGGTCGGGGTTCGCCGCTTTGATATCATGCGCGCTGTCATTAGTAATACCAAGTTGACAAAGATCATACAGCAGCATCACGAGTATCAGCATATTATTTAACTTTGATTTTGTTGCATCGAGCCATTGCTCTTATAGTTTTCTTGATTCTTCGCCTGATCTCCAAGTTGATATTGCTGGTTATTTCCGTTACCAGGAAGAAAAAGTTTTCTACAACACTACAAGTTATTTTCCATCGTCATAACCCATTTCAGACACGATAACGTTGTTTGTGTAGTTACCAAGTGTTTGGTCTTGGTCTCATTCACCCCTAATGTTTTTCAACGCCTTGTTAGTTTGCCTTTAATCACGTAATCACGTAATATAGAGTGATGCATGTCTTAGGTTCAAAGAAAATCATAAAAAGTTATTTTCTACACTGACAACAGATTGTCTGTGGGTTGGGATATATATATATATATAGTAGTTGATTTTTTGGTCTGAAACTAAAACGATACTGTCCTATCATTGCATCCGTATGTGACTACAACCGTTTACACAGTACAAGAGACAGAATTTTGTAACATATTGGCGCAAACAGAGGTGTATTTTTATTGAAGATAGCGCAAAGAATACTAAGATGTAAATCGTTAAAGAATATTACATAAAAGTTTTTGCATACTTCTACTATGCTAATTTAATATCTGAATCAATATCGTTATGGTCCGGTGGCTCTACAAGAGCGTCATCAAACTTGTAGTTCTAGTTCATTTCTCTATCAGTGGTATTGTGTGCTACATCGCCTGTAGGTTAGATAGTTGGACTTTTTTCTATTCTCAGTGATTAGTGTACATCTAAAACATACTTCCGCTTTCAACTTGAAGAAGTAACTCAATATATTAAAGCTCTGAAAAGGCTTTTTCTTATTCATATCGCTCTCTAACAGCTCGGTTGCCCCCCACTGCAGAGTTCTTCCTACAGGCAACGTTCTTCCATTGTGCCTACTTTTGTGGGAGCCACCACCGCTCACTAAAGTTTTGTTCCCTTGCTTATATATATATCAACGATTTGATATCGTGTTATTTATTGAATGACGCTTCACGTATCTACACTAATATTATAAAGCTGGAGAGCTTGTTTGGTTGAACGCGCTTATCTCAGGAGCTTCTGGTTCGAATTAAAAAATTCTTTTAGTGTTGGTTAAGTTGGTTTAGTGTAGGCCATCACATTATTATAGTTTAGTCGAAATCGAAGTAGTCGGTGGCCCGCCCACCATATAAACAGTAAACAAAACTCGTCATATCGTTGCATCGATTTGAAGTACAGTGAAGATATTTGGAATACATGTTATTGGGGTAGAAAAGAGTGAGATCCATTGGAACGTGGGCTGTCTATAGGAAGTATACATATTTACAACATTCATTTTGACAAAAGTTTTTTATGAGAAGTATCTATAGGAACCTACCACACAAGATTAATTTAAAAAAAAATACAAAAAATTTAATGGCTGTTTGAATAGTATTGCTCTACCACTATATCAACTTTTTCCCGTTTTCTGAGTTTTTGTATGAAGGAAATCGTTGCTTTAAAAAGAAACGTCAAACTTACATCAATCTTAATGAAATATTTCACGGATCAAGATCGAAATATAACCTCCATACAAACCTAAGATATTATTGCAAGTTTTTTTTACTTTGTGGGTCAAATAATCCATGTTATTAGTCCATCATTAAGATATCACATTTTATTAATCCGTCCGACACCCTTCTGATCACTGTGCGTTATGTAAAATTGTCGGGTTTTGGGCTATAGCTTCTACTTGAAATATTATTTATGTCAGCTCGTAATATTTATTTTATTGATGTCGAAACAAAGTAAATCAGAATTTAAACCCCATAATGACTTCTCCTTCGCTTGCTCAGCCCATCATGTGTGAAGCTTTCATTTGAATATATAAATTTTCATACTAATCATAGATGTACATTAATTCTATGATTTTAATTTCAATAATAATAATTAGTGTAAAAGAATTGTATCGGATTGAAAGTTTATAAAGCATTGAACAATACATCGCAAACTCCACAAAGCACATCTATTTTGATCAGCTCTAGAGGCCGTTTTCTTCACCTTCATGGATTTATAATGCAACTAAATTTTGTGAGTATGGGTTTCCCTACTTCACGAGGTCGCGACTGGCTGAATTTGAAAGCGATGTGGTTGAAGTTCATGGACTGGCAAAACTATCTGAGCAGGCAATAGTCCCTAATTTGCCCGCCAGAATAAATAAGTGCCATTGCAATCTTACTTTTAAACTCTTGCACAATAATCAAAACTATAATCAGCTGTGAATTGAGCAGTCTGGTCACATGTTGAAAACCAAAAATAATCGCATTGTAGGCTTTATAAATCCGTGCACTTCAGAAACCAAATTCACGAAATTACAAATCTAGGTGAGTTTCGATCCAAGTAAAACAAGGAAGGTGAGGAAACGCCCCTAAAAGTCGGATGCTGTTGCGCATTATTTGTATATCAAGTTTTTACATATCTGAGTGAAACCCAGTATGTAAGCTTATTTTGGCACCAACCTCAATCACAATTCATATTATCATGCAACGTCCAATTACATGAACCGATCCAATTTACGACATCATCGATATAATCATAAAGTTATTTAGTTTTTTTCTTAGGACTGGACAAAAAAAAAAAATTTTTTTCGCCGATGCCTCAAAATCGTATTGTTCTGAGATTTTTATGCAAAAAAGAGATTCCTAACTTAATTTGGTACCACCAAAGCTAACCGTTTGCTTCTTTTCATTCGGAAAACTATGTAGTATTAATATTTAAACAGATCAACAATAAATCAGCAAATAAATATGTTTCACGTATACATATATATATATATATATATATATATATATATATATATATATATAAGTATATAAATAATTATATACTCTGCTTTGGATAATTGGGTAAAATAAAATCCCAATCGAACTAAATTGAAAAAAGAAACTATTTATTCAGTGGGGTGTAATGCGACTGATTCTTGCATAAATTGCTGAAAAGATGACTTATAAATTACCACTCTTTTCTTCATAATGCCTTCATTCTGGACACGTTAAAACCCTTTTAAATGTGGGAATGGTTATTTAACTCACCACTACGACCACAACTAATACCAAAACAGCCCCAGTTTGAATGTATTACCAAGCGCTGGTAATACCAACAGCACCGGCGGCACAATCGGAAGTGCCAACATGATGGGCGTTGGGATGCTAGCGCCAGTGAGTATTGGTGGCACTGTTATGTTGCCCAATTCATCTTCATCATCATCCTCTTCATCTTCGACGTCGTCATCCCAAAATCATATGCAACTACTGGGCAGTACTGGCGCATCGAATGGAAGCAGTGGTGGAGGTGGATCGAATCTAGCTGCTGCGACCCTTGGCACACAACAACTCTCACCACAGGCGCCGCCTACATATGTTAACCTCTAAGAACACGCCATAAATCGGTCATACGTGAAGAGATCAGCGATATAAAATATATCTCGACACGCAACCGAATATATACAACAAGATAAATCTGTTTGAATCGAAGTACAAGAAAAACTGAATTTTGTAACAAAACGTACGAATTTACAAATACAACAAAAAAACACATGTAGTGATCTCTCCTGATGCCAAAAATATCTAGCAACAGATAAAGGGGCAAATCCAATCGCCCCACGAATCTATAAACATACTTATACATACATCCGCAGCGCAACGACAGAAATACATCAGCCGGAAACAACCTCAACATCAATGAAACGACCGTACGATGTGTTCTTTTAAAGCAAGTTGAGTCTTCAACTTTTGCAGTTTAGTGAATGTTCCATACATATTAACCTCAACTAAAAACAAAAAAAAAAATTAAAACAAAAAAAGGATTTGTCATTAGTTATTTTGTTTTGTTCTTTCGTTGGTATGTTTTTGCTGTAATTGAGTATTATTGAAATATTACTCCTACGAAATTTCAATTACCACCTAATTACATATAAGAAGCTGTTGAATTAATCGTTAATTGTATGTTTGAATGTTGCTGTTGTTGTTATCTTTTATTTTCATTCAATGCGATGGCGAATAATCCATGTTACTTGTTATTATAATTATTATTATTATTATAATTTTAAATATAATGCTTATTGTTGTGTTATTTATCGCAAAATTATGCAAATTAAGGAGTTGCGTCGCGAACGAATTCAATCGCAATTCTTGTACCGCAGTTTGATATTAATTTGCAGAAAGGATCGAAGTCAGTCAAAAGATATGCCTACATACTCATGTACTCGTGCAAATAAGTAAATTTGAATTTATTTGTGCAAAGAAGGTAGGAAACATTTCCGTTTACTTGAGTAGCCCATCATCAATTAACATTTAAAACCTTCCAAACGAATGATGGCAAAGACTTAATTTAATAAAAATATATATAAAAAATAATTCATAATTTTTGCATATGAGTACATATTAATTTTTAAATAAATTGCAAGAACTTAACAGGTTGCTTTGACTCTCTTGTATAGATCAATCACCCTCAAACAAATTCAGTTTATGAACTGCTAAGAATCAAAAATTCAGTTTTTTGAACACATTTTGGAAGCGATTTGAACAATTTCTCTCTATAATTAACTGAAATGTATCTTCATTCGTGATTAAAAGTTTTTTTTTTGTCATTAGTATATTTTTCTAGACTTGTAATCCTTCCGTTGTGTTTGTCCCTAAACATTCTCTGTCATATTCTGTCAAATGGGGTAGCCAATTCAGAAGCAGATGTTTCGGTTGGTATCAATGTATTTATCTTTCTGATAGGGTATTGTGGTGCATTATCACACTGAAGTTTTATAAAAACGTTTTTTATAATTTTGAAAAACTTTAAAGACATATTCCATGAAGATATATTGAGTTATATTGATGCTAAACATTTTCTGGAAATTGATCACATATAAGTGGCTTTCGTCGGTAAATGCGCCGCCCATTGTGAAAGTAGATTGGTAAATACTCGTACCAATAATTTTTATCATTTTCTAGCATCTCAAGTAACTTGCGGAATTGCAGATATTAAGTATCCAAATGCAAGAATCGAATCAATTTTCGGTTAAATTTTTTATATAAATTAATTTTATTATTAATGTTTTTTCTAATTCAAATAATTGTTGTTTGGATGTTAATTTGCCTGGCTAGTTTTAACGTTGTGCCATCTTTGATTTTTTTTTAGTTGTATGTATATCCATTTTTAATTACTTTCCTTTCGTTTGCATGAGTGTATATGACATATGCCTATTGCATAGTTTAGAAGTAGTTCCATATTTTTTAATGTTTCCATTTCTTCCCTGAAATGAAAGCAAAATAGTATCCCTATTATCGTGCAATATTGCTAATGCGAAACAAAAAAGGCGTACTTACCCTTTCTTTGCTTTTCAAAATAAAATTTACAATTTTTGTTTTAAATGTCCGACAATTGGAATGTGTTTAAAATTTGTTTTCGATATTATTTTTCATGTACACGTATGTACATTAAGTTTTAAATATACGTTTTAAGTAATCGCATCTGTTATCTCTTGTTGTGTGTAGATACCTTAGTGTATTAAAAATGCTCTAACATTTGTTCTGAAATTAGATATTTTTTACAGATTCTAACAAATCGAAAAATACTTGCTATTCTTTTTACTAAAAACCGCAATAAAATGTGTTATTTCTATAGAGCTTATTTTTTTTTCCTTTTCTAATAAAAATTTAAAAATGTTAGAGCATTTTTATATTATGGTGTCGATGTATTGACACAATGGCCAAAATGATGATTTTGATGTTGTTTTATATAATTTTGCACGAATGTGTTGCTATAAATGATTATTAATGCTTGTTCGCAATTTGGTTATTATATATATATATATATATTTCGATTTTAGTTTGCATAATTCTAATCATTTTTTATCTGTCATTTTATTTCAAATACAGGCGCAAAAAGAAGTGCATTCGATACATGGAGGCGCTTATGGGTAGCAGCAAAGAAGACGGAAGCGGCCTGGATGACAACCAGTTAAGCGAGGACGATGATGACGATGATGACAATATATGCGGGAGCGATGATGAAAACAACAAAACGCCAGACTCACCGCTTTCGAGTCCTTGTTTAAGCGGGCTATCTAGTTTGCAAAGTCCCTGTACGAGTTTAGCAAGTCCACTAAATATGCTGACTAGTCCGGCGACACCATCTAGTGGGATGCAGCAGAATATGTTGTCAAATAATTCCGAACCACCAATCTGTCGAACTGCGTCGAGCAATGGATCGACAGGTAGCCAAAGTAATTCGACGAATACCTCAATCACAAGTACGAACTCTCCCGCAACTACTGCGACAACGACGACTACATGTACAATTGCTTCGAGTAATGTCAATGCAGCTGTTACCGATCGTGCAATGCTTCTGGGAAATCGTTTTAGTCATCTTGGTATGGGTCTTAGCTCACACGGTGGGAGTAGTGGGCAGGGCAGCGCTGAGCAAATCTTTCAATCATTAACGACAGCAATGACTACAACCGTTACTTCAGACGGGTATAATGGCAGTGCTATTGCATCGGTAACGCCAAACACTCTAACAAATTCAACAAAATCTGTTCTCATCGCCGGCAAAACATCGTCGCCTATGCCAGTTCACAGAAATCCGATAGGCGCAAATCCTCGCGATATAAACAACCCGCTCAGTATAAACCAACTCACCAAACGTCGAGAGGACCACATTAATGGCTATGGTTATAATCAGGGAAGCGACGGCTCATTACCGTCAGCGTCGAAGGCAGTGAATACAAATGAGCGTGTAACCCACGAACCTTCTTTGCATCATGCACCTGCACCTCACACTTATGCTGCACATCATACGCTTTTCGGTAACACTTTTACGCAACACTTTCAACAACAGTTTGGTCATCATCTAGCTAATGCGGCAGCAGCGGCGGCGGCGGCAGCAGCTGCCTCGCCATTGTCCATCGCTCCAACTGTGACCAACATCAAGCGACGCAACACTACGGATCCCACAACAACGGGCAACGCAGCTAGTGCTGCCACCGAAACAAACGCTATAAGTGTCACGTAGCAATAGCTTACGGAATAGGACTGAACAATGCAAAACTGGCTGGTTCGCTACGCGACTTGAACAGATAAATTAGTTAAAGTGCAATAATACCTATATTTAATGTCGTGACTTGGTTGATTTTTCGAGCCGCCAGCATTATATTTCAGTTTTGAGCTGATTGTAGTATGATATAAAAATACATTGCATCTGTATGAAAGTGCCAAAACAAACAGTACAAGTGAATTACACTGAAAAGCTTAAATAGTTTAGTCTATTTTCCAGAACAAATATTTGAATCAGAGTCACCGTTAAAAAATAATCTACGGACAATTCGATCGCATTAGTTCTGCTTAAATTTTTTTTATAATTTTACCCACCCTTTTCAATATGATTTTCTATTAAAAACAATGTTCGATTTTCAGAACGAATGTATTTATAAAGTGCCAAATTACATGTGAGAAAGTACGAATTTTCTTCTTGTAGTTTCATAAGTTTGCCATTATTCTATAACATATGTTAGTGATTTGTCATTTTTAAAGAGGGTTACATATTGGGCTTGACTTATTTATATTATATTTGTAACATAGTGAAGTGAGCTTAAGCCTTACTTAAAATTTTGTTCTATCGCCTTATCATATAAAAATTAAAAGATACAAAAAAAGCGACGAAATGGTAAAAATAGTTTTAAGAGATCCAAGCTGTCTCCCCTCTTCTTATTTATCTTTCGATAGCAAAGTTTTACAAGAAATGGTTTGTTTTTGTCTTAGACCTAATAGAAGTTATATTTTTTGTGGTTTATTTAGTTCGAATATAATTTTAGAACTCAGCGAATTATATTGATTTTAAAATTTTATTCCAACAATCTGCATCCATCCATTACATTTGTGCCATCAGCTGACTTTAAATAAATAAGCAAATCTAACTATTATGTGTGCGTTCACATTAAAGTACGACAAATCAATAAAACTGCATAATAATAAATATTCTTGTTTCGTCGACTAAAGATTACTAGTCCCCATTTTATCTAGCCGGGTTGTCAGAGAACAATGGAGCTAGAATCACTAATCTTGTCAAGTACGTATAAACGCGATTTAAATTTTCAAAATCTGAATACATTCTTCCAATCAGCGTTACATAGAAAGTTAAATCCCCAGAATTAAGGCAGACATTTTTGATATTTCTTTAATGTTTTATTTTTTTTTTTTAATTATATACTACAATAAATCACGAATAAGTACTTATACTACAGTATTCATGTTGTGTTTGAAACGCCTTAATGAGAAAGCCAAATTATTATAGATATATGATTCGTTCTAGCCATATCCGTATGACTATATGCCTAAACACAGATTCCAGACCATATTCTATTAATTTATGAATGGACGTAAATGTAGTAACTTTTGGCATCAAGAAGCAACGAAACTCTGAAAATTACTGTGATGTGGTCGGTAGAAGGTTACGAAGGTTAATGCAAACAACATTTGAGAAAAAGATAAATCGGTAAGTTTGTTTCAATTAAATGTTTAATAATATTACCCCAGGGTCCCAAATATAGTGGTGAGTTTGACAAATACAGTTTTACTCCCAAATTCCCGAAAACTTTGTGAGGTCGTCCAGAATAGGAAACTAAGCATTGGTATAGTGCAAGTTAATATTCACCATAATAAAAAAGTTGTTGGAACTAAAACTTAAAAATGAACTTTGTCGTTTGTATGGGAGCGGAGCTACCTCTAAATTTTAATAAGAACCTGTTCTTAGTAAGATTGATTAAAAAAACTAGGGGACTCGATCCTATACTCACAGACAGACAAACGGACATCGACTTGTCTTGTTGAAGTGATCAAGAATATAATACTTTACTGGTCTCTGATGCCACTTTACCTATATATACCTCTCACGCTATATATTTTTTACCTTGACCTATAGCAAAGTGGACCCATAAAGCACATCCTTTTGTCCATCTTTAGATATTAAATGATTAAATGAACAACCCAACCGCATTTTTTAATTTCTATTTGTAAAAAAATGTTTATCGTATTAATTAATCTACATATGCCAAATTCGGTTATTCTTGCGTCAATGGAAAACAAATATTGTAAATAGGTCGAAATTTATGGATTAATCAAAGTCCCTTAGAAAAAAAAATAAAAAGTAACACAAAATCATGCACACACGACTGCTGCAGTTATTTTTTTTTTTTTTTTAAGTTACTTTTTATTCACTTTTATTACTTTCAATTTGATTTATTTGATTCCGGTTCACAACAACATCACCTTCACTATGTTACAAACTTTTCATCAAAATATTATTTAAATGTTTGGATTGTGTACGTAGTTCATGCTTTGCACGATTACAGTGCAGAACTTCAAATCTGTTTCCATTAAATGGCTTTATATTTAAATTTTTCGATTGTTAGTTGCATTTTCATATGTTTATATATATATATTTTTTTTTTATTTTATGAAATGATCTAATTGTCGTCAAATTAAGCATACAAAATTTCCAAGAGTTCAAGATAATATTTTAAGCAAAACATAAAGTTGTAATACATATTGTAATTGTATAAAAAGATTAGCATTTAGCACAAAAAGCGAGCAGTTGCGACTGGAAATATAATATAATGAATACTGTTTAATGGTAACAATGTGAATAGTAATTGCCAATTTTGAAAAAAGACTGTTTAATATATGTATATTAATATATATATATATATATATATATACAAATATATGAATATGATATGTGGAAAAAATGTACACACATATATGTGGAACGAATTAAATAATAAGATCTAGCTTAGCAGAACGAAAAATGAACGAAAACGCAATCATAATTTTAATTATTATACAATGTTTAATTGTTTATCACGAGGTATTCAATACAAACAAACAACATACAACACTTTCACACGCAGACACACATGAATGCATGACCAAACAGTCAAAAAAATGTACAATAACACTTCTCTCACTACAAGAAAATATAAAAAACAAAAATGCTGAGCGCGTTCACCAGTGCAATTAGATCATTGATCAGTTGTTAAGAACGCCCTGATTTGTGATCATACTGATTATGATCACTTGCAGTGCCCAATAATATCATATGTAACATCTGCATTATTGTGTACTTTTATATGCATTTGAGCAGTAAAATTTTTGTGCCGTTGGTGAACAACAATTGATCAGAGATGATAGTGCACTGGTGAACGCGCCCGTTAATTTCTGTAGAGCCAAAGCTTTTATCTTCATTCAAGGCAACTTATCTGTTTATGCTTTTCTAAACATTTTCCGTAGTCAAATTTTAATAATTTAGCTTGTCTGAATTAGATTTAAAAAGGATTTGCAGCTGTCTGTGCAGTCATCAGTCTGTCTATTGTACAATATAAGCAGCATATGTAACCAATCGGAAATTTTACTTTAATAACGAATATCAATTTGCCTATCTTCGTACATCGGCTCAACTGCCTAAATGCGATAGCTTTGACATTATTGTCACTAAATTTGCATTACAAACTACACGCATAATTGCAATCTTAGTCACTAACTATTAAAAGAATATAACTACTTTATATTTTTGATTTTTTTTAATTAATTTTAATTTTAACGCATACACACATACATATGTACATATTTACATATAAAAAAAAATTTATTTGTAATCAAAAAATTTAGTTTTTCTTAAGATGTCAACTTACATGCTTCCAAACTACTGTGTTTTATATATATTATATTTTTACTAATTTGTAATTATTTATTGAATTACATTAAAGTAACAATAAACAAATTTTTATTAAGTTTAACTTCTGCAACATTTCGACTTCTCATCTACTGTAGATTGGTAATGCGAGTAAAAATTTTGTGCAACGCTACCAATTTGACTATGTATTGATTTTGCTTAAATATTCAAAATGCATATACTTTGTTTATAGAACTAAGCGAAAAGCATTAAATAAGTGAATCAATCGTACACATCTATCTACTATTTATGCAAAATAGCATGTGTAATGCAACGAAAAGTGAAAATAAATGCACATACTCAAACGTACATACATATATAAATAACTTAAAATTTACTAGCCACAGACACCCGTATCAACCTTTAACATACCCACCAAGCAAATCCTTCTTACGAGCAACAGAATTGTATGCAACATTTTGTCAATAAAATGAAAAAAAAATACCATTGTTTAAAACAAATTTTCAAGACAGGTATAAAAAGATAATAATGTATTTAAATACACACACACATACATAGCTACATATATACATACATACTTGTGTACATAGATCCATTGCTGTGTGCAATTGTGTTTTTATTTAGTTTAGTTAAAATAGTAAATATTAAACTTGAAAATAAATTTAAACGATTGATATACATTACAGATAATAAATGTATTGTGTTGGTAAGTGCCCTATGGGCGAAACACATACAAACATACCTTTGTAAATTGCGATACATTTAATACATTTCGATTATACATACATATATGAATAATTGTGAGATACTATGTTTATAACGAACGAAAGATCATGGATCGGCTCAGTTAACTTTACGTTACTTTAACTTTAGTCTAATATGCTAATTTAGTTACCGTTACTAGAGAACTAAGTATGTATACAATTTCTAAAGCTAATATTAGTTAAGTACTTGTCTTCAGTGTATCGGGGCATGTGTTTGTAATTAGACATTCTTTAATTGTGAAATTGAAATTTCAAGGCAGAACCGATGAGTTATTACGTATTTTTAATAACAATACATTTTGAGATGACTTTAGTACATAAGCATTAATCATATTTATATATAACAAGTATATATACAAATAAACATAATAATAAAATGCAAAAACATACAATTAGTTAATAACTTAAATGTATTTAAAAGAAATGAATTTGAAATAGTGTAAAGACAACACCACCCAACACATGAATAAAAATCCAAATGTTGACAAAAACCAAAATTATGAATTTTATACAGTCAGTTATTTTTTTTTTTTATCAAATAAATTTTACAGTTTTATCAAAGAAAATGGGTGAGTTTACAGTTAAACCGCAGGATAGCTCTCTCGGACCACTACTTTTCTCGTACTTTTAATAAATGATCTTCCAGATATTGTATCTATCTTTAAGACGAAATTAAGGCGGATTAAGTGTCCTTTCCATCGGATTTAAGATTGTGTCGCGCGTATTGTGTAATACTCTGAAGCTTTATACCGATTCACTGATAGGACAAAATCAGTGTGGCTTCAAACCAAAAAGGTGAAAGACTTGTGAGTTTAACAAAGACATACAGCACCTATTTGTGTATTATAATGCCGATACGATCGAAGTTTTTCGACGTCCTGTCTGCACTGGTATCCATATCGGCAAAGATTGTTCGTCTTTGCATGATGACGCTATCATACACACACCTTTAATACCAAGAGAGGTTTCAGGCAGGGCGATGCGCTTTCAATATACTGACGGAATACTTCCTACACCAGTGCCCGTACATACACAATATGTCGGCTTCGGTCTCCCAAAAGAAACTGATACTTCTCGCGTATGCGGATGCTATTGATGATGATTAATTGATATTGATTGATTGATGATAAAAAACAGTCTCGGCTCATGGGTCTAGCGGTGAAAGAGGGGAAGACGAAGTACTTGGTGTCTCCTCGCACGCCGTCATTGCGCCTTGTATGGTATGTGACATTGGAGAATTGCAGCTTTAATGTTGTAGAAAACTTCGTCTATCTTGGAACCGAAATGACGAGCAGCAACAACGTCAGCCTGGAGATTAGGCAAAGAATCACGCTGGCGATTGGATGCTATTTTGGGCTAAGCAAGCAAATTAGAAATAAAGCCCTCTTTTGGAAGACGAAAATCAAGCTCTATAAGACACTGATACTGTATGGCGCAGAGGCATGGACCGTGATTGAGTAAGACGAGACGGCGAGTCTATTAGAGTCGACGTCGAGCCTAAACTCGTCGCCGACGGGACCTAAGTTCCGTATGAGGAAGATTCTCCGCAGGATTTCGTGTCATATTAGAGTTCCGTATGAACCGCGAGCTGTATGAGCTATTCGATGAGATTGGCGCCAACGCGCACAAGACTACAGCAGCTTCTACGGTTTCCTGAATGCGTCCATGACCGATCGACGGTTGGAGGCCAGCTAAGTAAAGTAAGTAGATATTGTATAACATTGTCATAAATTGATGTACGCTGATTATGTAAAGCTATTTCGTTATATAAAAGTTTTGCGGGAATGTAAAGTGCTGTAATTTTGTCGTGGGGATCCTTTAGAGTCGCCATTTAGCTTCGATTAGACTTCGATCGGACATCTTCTTGTCGTAATCCACGTTTAACTCTGCGCATATCCAAAGGCTGTGTTGGCTCCCCCTGGCACCCGCCGCTCACTCGAACTCGCTATTGTTTGCTAAGATGACACTCAATACTGTGAACTTTGACAAAACGCTGGCATCGGCACACAACATCGCTTACTGCTTTACATTATGTCATTAGACAAATCAAAGCAGCAATTTCTAGTGATTAAACGAAAACTTGAAAAACCTTTGTCTCCTCTAGCCAAGAGAAAACGTTCAAACAAGAGCTATGCAACAATTGACAAAATTTCTAAAAATTGTGAAAACTTTAAAAACAGATTTTATGTGTTGGCAAGTACTGTAGAAGAAGATATGGAGGTTTTCGAAAACAGTTTGTTACCCAGCTCTACGAAGTCTATAACTACTAAAAGCGAATCCGATCTACCTACTACCAGCGCCGCAGCTGCTTCCTATTCAGCTAAAAAAGTAATGAAAAATGTTAGCAATAATGTTACAGTATTCCTGCCGATTATAAGAAATGAGCCCCTAAGCCCCCACCTATTGTCTTACCCGGTATTGTTAGTATGAAAACAATGTTGGATACGTTGGAATCATCGAAACTGAGAAAGTAGAAGTTCGATCTATGCAAGGTAACGTAGTCCGCTTATATGCCAAAGATGGTATCGTGCTTTAACTTGATGAGCTCAAAGTCGAGTTCCACAGTTATCAGCTGAAAGAAGATAAACCGGGTAGTGATTAAAGGTCTACATCACTCTACTCTAAATATATTATAACCAACCTAAGCAAGCTGGGACACAAGACACTGCGTATCCATAACCCTAAAAGTCGCTCCACTGGTGAAAAGATGAATATGTATGTATATGCAGTAAGTGTATTCATGCTGTACAACTTCTGTGTAGACAACGTGTGGAGATTGAGCCAACGCGTAAATCATCGAAAATTGTACTGTGTCACCGATGCCAACAATACGGCCACACGGCCAGTTTTTGTCGCAAGGAACACGCTTGTTTAAAACGCGGGTCAAACCATGAACCCGCTGAATGCATTAGGGCTAGGAAAGCCTCCGCCATCTATGTGCACTGCGCGGGTGACCACCCAGCCAACTACAAAGGCTGCGCTTATTATCAATAGTATTCAAAACTCTGCGTAATTGGCAAAATACGAACAAAATAAAGCGTAACCAGCACGTTAGTGGCCCCCACTCGGCTCCAATAACCGCAATAAGTGCGAGTCACGTAAATCATACGCCTCGTTCGACCCCTCAGCAAATTAAACCTCTACCGCAACTACATCACGGCTACCAAGAAGAACGGGATCAAAATTACGGTATGGGGGCTAAGTTAGACGGGCTTACTCTTTCTATAACTGCCTTAAATACATTAATAGAGATTTGTGGATATGCAATCTCAGATGCTTAACATGCAGCGTCAAATATTGGCCCTGACCTTGACCGCGCAGTTATATAAGTCAACGTCACACGCATACTTATCTGGAACGCCAATGGCATTTCAAAAAAGCTGCACGAACGTGATTGTTTCGTGCGAAACATCGATATACATGTTGTATTGTTAAGCGGAGCCCGTTAGTCTGTGGTTAAAGCACCCAATCTCTATGGATTCTGCTCCTACCCCGCTAATCAGCCCCCAACTAGATCTGCCAATAGTGGTTCGGCAATAATGGTAAGACGGACAAGAGTTGGTCAACTACATCTCCAACGTCAACGTGCTTGCAATCGGTGGTCCGACGAGATATCCCTACCGCGCGAACAATTTGACTGAAACATCGATTTTGCCATTTGTCGTGGTATCCCCTCGTAAAAATCAACATTCAGGAACGACTGGACCTTAGCTCTGATCACCTACCGCTAATAGTAACTCTAGACGCATCCGCTGTTGTGTTCCCATCTGTAGAGCACCTTATCAATCGCAATACAAATGGCGTATATCCAAAGGCTTATGTCTTTCAGAGAAGCCTCACAAATAGCATCCATTTGGATATGGAGGTTAAATGTGGTCAAGACATTGACTTTGCTTTGGAGTCATTTTGTCACAAGATCCATAACGCAGCGGAGGAAGCTCGCGTATTAACTGCATCTAGGTCTCCATGTCCGCCTTATGGAGCATATACCCTTACAAGCGAGCTTCGTACTCTTTTGAGAAGAAATAGGCAGTTGCTACAAGATATATATAGATCTCAGCACCCATGGGACAAATCTGCATGGCAAAGTGATTGTAAATTTCTTAAAAAAAACCGCTGCGGGATCAACCCAGCGGCTTTTTTCGCCATATGCTCAAAAGTATGGATAGCAAAAGTTACACCCGATTCTCACTTTGGAAGGCCACTAGAGTTATTAAAAGCCAACCAATACACCACGTTCCCATTCTAGACGCTAACGGTAGATGGTGTCGATCGGACGAAGAACTAGTTTGCAAATCGACTTGCCCATCAAACCTTTTACCTTGCCTGAAGTAAGAAGTTGTATCAAAAAACTGAAAAGGAACAAAGCTCCTGGTCATGTCGGTATTTGCAACACCATCCTAAAGGCTTTACCCGAGCAGGCACTAATTTTTATGGTGTTCATTTTTAACACTATAATAAGGGTGCAGCACTATATTTCACAGTGGAAGGTTGCTATCATATCCATGATCCACGTACCTGAAAAGCCGGAAAATGACCCCAAGTCATATCGGGCGATCAGTCCGCTGCCTTCCATATCGAAGGTTTGGTAGAGACTGATCGTTGCTCAGATTGTTGGCTTTTTGAAAGCCCGGAGTATAATTCCGGACTATCAATTTGGTTTTCGAACTGGCCGTGGTACCACGGAACAACTACACCTAGTCTCCAACCACATACTCAGCACATACGACTTCAATGAATACTGTAACAGTATCTTCATTGATGTCCAACAAGCCTTCGATCGGGTGCGGCATACTTGAGTTCTACAGGGTAGAGCACTGGGGCCTACACTATACTAAATTTTTCATCAGACCTTCCAATTCCTGTCACAGAGACTATGTGTTCAACTCCGGATCGATTTCTCATCGCGTCGTTTGCTGATGACATAGTGTGTTCTACTCTTCAAAAAGCGAGTTCAAGGCTGCAGATGGTCCGCAAGTTTATCTACTTGCTTTCGAAGCCTGGGCTGAGAAATGGAACATTAAACTTAACGGCGATAAATGCACCAATGTCTGATTCACGCTGAAGAAACGTACTCCTCCGGTTATTATTTCTGAGCGGAATATCGTTGCGACAGGATCCCAAGGAAAAACTCTTAGGGCTCTTGTTTGACCGTCGAATGACCTTTAAGAATCTCATCTCTACGGTTGTGGGAACTTGTACTATTTAATAGCAGTAGTATACTCTCACTGCATAACAAAATGTTAATATATCGGCAAATCATCGCGATGGCGATGGGGATTGTAACATATATAAAAGGCGTCGAAATAAAATATAAAAAAAAAACAAAAAGGAATAATTTAACAAACACATATTTTATTCACAACTGTGAATTGGAAAGAGTTTGATACTTTATTGATCCTGGTTAAAAGAGTTTAATTATCCAGTGCGCCCCATTCTAGAGTACACTTCTTGTGTTTGAAGTAAAGATGGGCATGGGCCGAATTTTCTCGGACGGCACGGCACGAAATTTGAAAAGAGATAAAAATCAGTTTGTCGAAAAGTCTGTAACACGTTACCCCATACAAAACACCCTACGGACAAACAGCCTAAGTAATGGTCGCCATACGAACATATGCTTAAAATAAGAACCTTTAGACAGGGTATCGGAGTCGAGCACACTTAGCTACAACTTTTTTCTTGTTTGAAAATAGTTATGACCACTTGTCTAATTCTACAATCGTCGTATCCATTATTAAATAATAAAAGTGGGCGTATTTATATATTTTAGTTTTTAAATATTTGAAATCTTATATCTAAAATGTTATATCTATAAATGTAATAAAAATATTTATATGTAAATATTATATTGTAATTAAAGAAAAATTACGTACTAAAAAGGGTATTTTTGAATATATACGTTTAAGATAAATACATAGTTCAAATCTCTTAACTTAGTAGGATACAAACAATACTCTATATTTTTACATATTTTTATCTAAAAATAAATTTTTTTCCAGGTTTGAGCTAGAATAGTACTTGATGTTGAAAAAAGTCTCACTCGTTGCTGAGCTGGCCGGAATACATAAAACTTTCCTCGCTAACGTTTGGAGCATTTTTAAATCATTTGCGCCCTTCCAAAATTCCAACACTGGTATATCCGGATCCGAATTTTTTGAATAATACGAGTTGTTCAGGCATGAAGCCTGTAATGGCAGACGTTACTGTAGCATAATTTACTTAATAATTCAAATTCAAACACCAACCGTTTAAATGCATTCGATCAATTATCGATATGCACTTTCGTAAAAGGTGAGCTTTTTGACAGTCCGCTGCATTGCAGCCAACTTATCGTTGCACTTTCATTTTAAAAGCTTGGCTTTTGTAACTTCAAGGCAGCGCTGGTAAAAAGCTTTTCCAGCGTGCCTTCGATCTGAACGGTCGCATCATTTGTTGTGCAGCGACTACCAAAGACGTGCTTAACCACAAGAGAATTTGGGGTTATGTAAAACATGTGTTATTAACTAAAGTAATACTCAGGCGCATTTGATAAAACGCTAAAAGAGTAGACTGCAGCATCAGGCGAAGGCACGGAGCATTTATGTTACATCCATATACGTGAATTTATTCAATTATATTCACTTATGTACATATATATGCATTACACTATCTGGATTAGGACAAGAGTGCAAGCGCTTTTTATTGACAAAACGCGCACATCGATAGATGCTCATTAATTGTGCCTTAGCAAGACGCTCAACGTCAATCGACAAATTTGTTTCACCCGCAGCAGCACCAAGGCAACTCCGGCAGCCTTTACATTTTGATATACCGCCGCAACAGCCTCAGCAACAGCCTCTGTTCCGCAGTCAAAACGCCAGCAGAGCTACGATCTCTCCGGCAGTAGAGTTCTATTTTTTTTGTGTGCAATTATTTGTTTTGCAACGGTTAAGTGGCGCAAAGACACTGTGTGCACTTTATTAATTTTTTTTTATTAAAAGTTCAATTTAAAATCTGTTTGCTAAAAGTTTGAATAGTGTTCATTATAAATCGTAAATTTTCATATATTAAGAGTTAAATCTGTAAATTAGTTAAATAACTTAAAATATTCCAGTCTATGTTGCAAATTTAAGATAATGTTACTTTGAATCAATCCATTTCCATAAGCATGCACATTCGTATAGCTTAATTCAATCATGTCTTAGTAAAATTAAAGAAAACTCATAATTGTATAAAATCAAGAATTAGAGTATTATAAGTTAATTACACATAACATCTACACACACATACAACCATCTGCATCGTCACAGAAAGGCCTTTCGGATCATGCTGGGTAAGTGACTGTTCCTTTTAGTCTTTTTGACAACAAATTATGCTGCATAGCATTTATGTACATTCTTTTAATTGTATATCAATACATCAACAACAATCAATAAAGAATTTACAAAAATGCGAAAGCTTCTTTAAAGCATAACTAAAATAACGTAAATTACCTTAATTCTTGAATTTAGTTTGTTTATCTGCTTCATTCTTTTGATATCTATAAAACTACATCTTAAATATTCGAAAAATTAACATTAACTTTCAATTGATACATATTTTTTTTTATGAAAAAACATTAACGATCACATACAACTAAACATAATTTTTTTTGTATAAAAAAATGAATTCCTTATATGCGAATTAAGATCACGATAGTTAGTAACCTGTATAAATGTGCAAACTTATTTAGAAAAAAGAATACGAACACTCGATATTAATTTTATAATAATGAATTTCATAAATTGTTATTTTGAAAATGTATTCATATATTTCAGTTTTTATTTTTGTTTTTAGTTTTCACAATTAAATTGTATAATTATGAAGGTTTAAATTTTTAGTGTTTCTTTCGGCAATGTTTTGATCAGAATTAACTAAAATTGGTTTGGGATTTCCTAATGAACTTTTGGCCAAGGAAATCATGGTAGGGAGGGTTAAGAGGCAAGCTGCAATTTCATCAGCAGCATAACCGGTTTATAGCTTCAAAACATTTCTGGGAAACCAATAATTAAATAATATAGTTTCACCATATTTCTGGGAATTCAATAATTAAATTTACATATTGCAGTTGAGCTATGAATTTACCATTTAAAATTAGGCAAAGGGATCTAAATTTAATATGTACTTGGGTGTGGTAGTGCAAAGGTCAAAAACCCCCCCACCGGCTGTTTGCTAACCGAAACCGAGAGGTCCCACCCGACCCTAGTTCACCAACGCAAAGCCCAAGCGTATCGTATGGAAGAAAAGTCGTTACATTTTTAACTGTGTTGTCATTATACATTTGGCGGTTTTCATAGTTATCGATTTATTACATATTTGGCGCCCATCAAGGGCCTGAATGATAAATGTCCATGCGGTGACATTACAAGCCTAAACATGTGATATGAGTCAAAACTCTCAAAGACGTCCAATAATAGCTCCATCTAAGCGTTGGTATGTAACACTTGACAAGTGCAGGGACTTAATTTATTTTCGACATCGGTTTTAATAGCTTTTGTCCGCGTTGGTTTAATAGTTTCTGCTAAGCGTCTTTTTACATTATAAATAGTTTAGATTACGCTGAGTCCTACAAATTCAGCGTTAGCAATTAAATAGTTTAAGAATAGAATAAGTTTTATGAATAAAAAGGGAGCCACTCGCTAGAGCGGCTCAGTTGTTAATCAACACTCATACAGTACGGGTCTTTTATTGTTCGTATAGAAATAAATGTATATTGAGTTGTACACGAGTCAAGCTCAATTTCAATATCTGACTTTTCTAATCAAATTTTTTTACATTATTATAGTCTAGATATTCGGAAAATTCATTATTGTCAAAGCTTGGATTATTATCTAATTTATCATAATTGCATTCGTTTTCAAGTTCAGAAATCTCCTCCAGCAAGTTTTTACTGTTAAGATACCCTCTTCCATTTTTTTTAGTCGACAGAAAGAGTAGGTGTTTAAATGGTAGATTTAAAAACAGTGCAATAAGATGCAAGTGTGTTGGTGGAAAACGCTTTTGTAAACTTTGAAGAGTTTTGCTTTTGATTTCTTTTATAAGTTGCAAATCAAAAACTTTGTACGAACAGTGTTTTTTTTTCATTTTTCATACCACAGTGGAAGAATGTTCACAATCGGCTCTTTTTCTGAACTTAGTTTTTCAGAGCAAGTTTTAAATGTTTTTAAAAAGTCAATAATGCACTATTTCAGCAATTTTTCGCTTTTTTCCAACAAAATCGCTTGAATTTCTTGAAAAACTTATATGGAATTCCACCTTGTTTTAGCATGTTGTTTTAATGATTCAGTTTATTTTCGGTTAAGCTCAGAGTGTTTAAAATATTTAACAAGTATTTTGGATGGCTCAATCAACGATCTTATTTTTTTCCACTGGCTGATTTCGATTTTTTAATTGCTCCTACCCTCTGTAATGCACAGTGGCCGTAAATCTTTTGCCACGAAAGCGAGTTGCTTACGGGCAAGGTTCTTTGTAGTACGATCTGGCACGATTTTTTTGGAATAATGGTGTAACGTTGGTTGTGCCTTCTCTGCAATCTGTACACATTTGTGGCGGAGAAGTGTGCCACTGCTGCTTTTGGATGAATATGCGTACACAGTTTTGAACTTCTTGTAACACACATAGTCCACAAGTTTTCCGTTGGCTTGGAAACATGTTTCACACACAGAGCTTTTGTTTTTGATGAGCTTGTAAGTAGGGTCGCCTATACGTATGCACTCTTGCATTTTTTTTTTTTTTGTTTGGCTACGACATAATTTTATTTGGTTGTTTCTCCAAGCTACCAGATATGAGTACACAAACGATAAAACGCATTTATCGGACCTAATTATGGTATTTTTATGTACATTTATTAGGAAACGAATCATTTTTGCCATCGCTAGTGACATAAGTGGAAAAGAGAATGCTGAATATTCACAAATACAAGGTATTTTTTAATACTAAGGACATGCATGATTTTTTTATAAATCGTTTTTTTTTTCGTGCTGAATGCTAGGCACGGGCCCGCACGAACACGGCCCGAAACCACGGGCCCACGAGGTGCCACGAAAAAAAACACGGCACATGCCCATCTCTAGTTTGAAGCCCTCAATATGGTATACATCAAACAGATTTAGAATCTGTTCAGAAACAATTTCGTCTTCTTCCTTTGAGTCCCAGCCCAACTGGGCTCCAAATGTTAACTTACCTCTTTATATTCTTCGTCTAAATCTAATTAATCCAACACCTTTGTGAAATTTTAAATTTAACATATTTTGTATTTCCCTCACTGATGTAAGGATATCTATGAAATGACTCCCTAGCATGGTGGGTCTTTGTGACTGTTAGCTGGACAGTCACATATAATGTGATCTATTCTTTCTTCTACCTCGGCATTCCTAAAAATGCTGCACTATTCATGGAAGCTAAAACCTACCTTTGAGGTGTGTCTTCCTATAAGGCACTTAGGCACATAGAGCTTAGAGGCCTTGCATGTATTCAGGTTTCCCCACCTCTGTTCCGCTATATGGATCGATTCTTTTTTAATTATTTCTGACAACTACATAAATACTACACCAGGTACTATCGTTGTCTAAGATGATGTATCTAAAAGCCAAATGAGATTACGGAAAATATACTACAATTTAAACAAAGATGGTCTAATGGAGCGATCTTCTAATCTGGTGTATGGCGGTGTATGGGTTGCATTCAACATTCTGTTATCCAAGTCCTTCTTAGAACTTCTTAGTACCGTTGAGTAGGTATTCGTGAAAAGTGTTTTTTCATTCCGCTTATGTGCAGGTAGTTTGATTCAGACGCTCATTTTATTTTCAATGCTCACAGTTTGTGTTTTTATCTAAGATTTACTCTTTTCACAGGTTAACGTTGGTAATGTATCTGTGATCTTAGAATAAGCATTTTCTTAAAACTTTGAGAATTAAACTTTCGAATATGAGGTTTATTTATAAAACTTCTTTACGAATTTCGAATAGAAAAGTTTGTTAGTTTTATTACATTTGTTTAGGTTAGTTAGTTAACAGTAGACCTCTGCAAGAGTCCACTGAAAAATTGAGTGCATTTCAAAACCATAGTGTTGAATTGAATCAAGTGAGTGCGATGCAAGGAATGAAATGAGTTTATATGAATTTAAGTGTCCCTGTGTGCTAAAACCGGTGGCACTTGAACGATATAAGTTTGACTGAATTTAAATTTAAAAACGGAACGAATGATTAGAATGTTCCAAGTGTTGAGACATTCCATTTTAGTTCTTGTTGGAAGTAGTCGCATGAATTCCATTCACACAAACTCATTTCTACTGAGGCATTAATTCACTCATTCATTTCTGGTGCCATTCATTACCATTTTAGCACATTCATAAAGAGCTCTAGTTAATAGTCATATTCTAAGCCACACCTTTCATTCTTACAATTCTTCTTGCTTGTGAAAAAACGTTCCTCTCTCCGTTTCTCTCGATGTCGGTTTCTAACAGTTAACGTCTAACAGTTAGCGGCATTCTTCTATGCTGAAGCATTTCGACACACCTCGTCATACCAAGAGTTAGTCACAGGTCTTTTATAACCAATGACGTCCTTGGCAGCCCTATCCCTGGAGCGGGTGATATGTCTCCACTGTTCAAATACATCATGAGTAGGCGGAGAAGTTTCCCGGAGCAGTCGGCAGAGTGTGACTGAGAGGGCTTCGTCGGTATGTTTTGACTACAGCTTGCGACGTCCAGCTTCGTTACATGTTGGGACCACGTAACTTTCGATATATAAATTTTTTATTAAAATATTTAGCCTTGATGCTCTACCCATTCAAACTTAACTAATAAATCCGCTTTCTAAGTATTCCCCATACATTTTCTATTGGGTTCAAGTCAGGCGAGTTGGCTGGCCATTACAAAACATTTCTGCTGGAAAGTTTAGTCAACTTCAATTTCCTGATTTAAAAACGGTACCAATGTCTTCTCTAAAACCTAAATATAATCAGCACTTTTCATCAGAGAAGAAACAAATTATGTTTTCAAGATTCCTTCGGAAGAAAATACAGCCTAAGTATTACGTTGCCTCATCCAAATATACGTTTCGATTATGTGAGGAGCCTCTCTTTTGGCATGCCAGTATCCTCGAAAACCATTAGGACCACAAAGGTTATATTTCTTTTCGTCAGAAAAGATAACTTTGATTTAATTTCACTCTTACCAGTTGATAATGTTTTTTAAAGCGATATCAATTCTATCCTTTTCGTGACGGGATGTGAGCTTCGGAACAATCTTTTTTCTTCATGTTCAATTATTTGTGCACCTTTAATAGTTCTCCACGCTTTAAACTTAATGCAGTCTTTGTAACGACGTAGATGAATTGGACGCAGCTCGAATGGCTTGCTTTTCAGAACGTGCGTCTAACTTTCTTTTTCCTCCCGTATTTTTAGAAGCATACGTATCTGGGGAGTTCAAAAAAATTCTAAATCACACTTTTCTTAATTTTTCGTGAATTTTCCCGCAATAAATATTTTCGTCATAAAAGGCGAGAATCTATCCTTTTTCTGTATTGCTCAATGCATTTCGACGTGCCATAATGACATTTTTTATTTAAATTTTATAATTTTTGCGTATTAGCACGATTTTAACACAAGATAAGAAATGAAAGCATTTAAAATTTCAAAAACTGTTGTTGACCTTTTAACCATGACGCAAGCGCATTTATAAATACGCAAACAAAAATACCGTTATCTTCAGACAAGCCGTCGCATGTTTATTTTTTTTCGGAGAGTAAGTAACCATTTCAGTAGAACATTGTGTAAGCATTCCATCATTCCCTTATAAAATATTTAAAATAATCTCCTGACCATGTAATCTAGTTATTTTACTACCTTATAAACATGAAACGCGCCTTATATTGAGAGACTTGTGCTACCTATAATTGTATCATAAAAGAGTCTGTTTGTTTTGAGCGGACAGCGAGAGACCGAATCGTGTGTTACGCTCATCCCGAAACCGAGAACATGAGCGAAAAAATTGTTGCTCATGCAGTTAGCGCTCCCGTTTCATTTTATTCGGTTGTAATTTTTTTGTAATTTTGGTTACGTTACTGGAGTTTTAGTAAGGATTCCCTTTTCTTTTTTTTTTTTTTGTTAATATAATATAGTCTTTTACGTAAACGGCCATCAAACAATATCAATTTAAGCTTTATTTTAACAAAAAATACATTTATACATAATATCGTATTATTAGGAGTTTTAAATATTTTATACACACAATCTGAATTGTCCATTTAAAACTACTTGAATGTTGAGTTGCATTGCATCTGATTTGCAAAATTGATAATATTCCGTAAATACGGTCGCGTTTTAGATTTGTTTTATTTGTGACCATTTAGGTCACAAATAAAATAAATCTAAAAAATATAATTAATACATAGGTAGATTTCCAAAAGCCCCTTAAATTAAACTAATCTATGGTTTATGACGGAGAGATAAATGTGAATTTCAAATCACGAAGTAATGCATCTGAGAATTTCATTAAAATAAACGAAATTAAATTTAATTTTGGTTTCTCAAATGCTTACTGTTTAGAGAGCATTTTAAGAAATTCAAACAAAAAAGTTTACAGTTACTAAACAAACACAAATTAAAGCCCAAACAAGCACGAAGGAAAGCCAGATGTTGCTACGAAAGGGACTTTCAAATGGATTTAGAATCCCATTACCCAATAGCTCCTTACAGGTTTTCCGAGCAACATAAACAAGACTAATCGGAATAAGATATTGTATGCCTGTTCCGGCGTAACTGCCAGTGAATGCAACTAGACTGGTAAGGCTTTCAGTGAAATATGTTATCACAAATGGCGGACAAATAGCACAAAGGGGAAAAAGAATACGTCGTTCGAATAAGTTATATGTCTCGAACCTAGACATGTCTAGAAAAAGACTCTGCAAATTATTTCTTAATGTAATGGCAATTATAGGATAACTCGTAGATAACGTAAAAATTGGGAAAAGTGCCAAAAAGTAGTCAATTATTATAAGAATATTTTGCGTAAATCTACCTTCATTACCATTAAATTCTCCTGGAATGAAGTTTAATGTATATAAGTCCTTGATGTGATCAAATGCAAAAATACCAGTCATGGCCAATACGATATAAAATACACATATAACAACGTAGTCAAGCGACAAAATTTGGCGCACTGATAACTTATCACGAATTGGTGCCAGCAGACTTGGCAGCGAATGATGACACATAAATGAATAAACACAGGCACCGAACAATGCTGGAATGCCATTAAAGTTTACACTTACTGGATGACCCTTGGCACCTTCCATTATGAGCATCTTGATAGCAATGCTGATCATGAATGTGAAAGCTGAAAAAAAAATATTGCTTAGTACAAAAAGGAATACTGCGGTCGTAAGTTCTCAAATTCTTTAAAATGGTATCATTAAGAAAACTTTAAAACTATAGAAAACGTTGGCGTTTCACAGTTGAGCTGTCTAGACCTCTACGTTTTTTCTATATATATAACAATAAATGTTGTATATACATATATATATATATCTAGGTATATATGTATCTTTGTATGTTACTTTTTTTTTTTTTTATTTCCTTAATACTTTATTTTCAAAAACTTAAAGTATTACTCCTAGTTGGAGCATAGGACGAAAACAAATTACCTCCAACGACTTCTATCTGCTGCTAGGGCTCTAAGTTCACTCCACGAAGCCCTGGACCCGATTTCGGAATGGACAGTGCGAATCCATGTTTGCTTTGGACGACCTCTCTGACGGCTGCCTTGTGGGTTCCACTGGAAGGCCATCTTTGCAATATTGTCATCTTCTCTGCGCAGGGTGTGGCCTATCCAATTCCACTTGCGTCTTTTAATTTCGATGTTTATTGGTTCGGTATTAGTAACTCTCCATAGGTCAGCGTTTGATATCGTTTCTGGCCAGAAGATACGGCAGATAATCCTCAAACATTTGTTAACGAATGATTGAAGCTTTCCGCTAATCCTGTCTGAAACCATCCACGTCTCTGAGCCATATAGTAGTATAGGTTTTATACTGGTGTTATATATTTTTAGTTTTGTATGTTACTTACTGATGTGACAATTTAAGGGAATTTCAAAGAAAAAAAAAACTGAACTAAAAATTCAGTTGTGTGCAGAATATAAAATACTTGAGCACCTCGAAGAGTTATAACTACTTATTACATTTTATTTCATTTCCATAATAAATAAGTTTTATGCTGCGGATAGATGACTGACTCAATAAGATAAAATATCATGAAACTTCTCCAAGAATGGTCAAACTAATATATTATTGATATATCGTGGCTAATTACTTGCGAGAAAAAAAGTTGGTTTGGGAAGGGGGTGTTTACATTCCCCAGTTCCCTCCCTGCGGATTCGTCGTTATTCTCGTACATACTTTGGACTGTCATATGGGATTTGGAATATCAAATTCCATTTGACTTTGCTTTATTTACGTATATCAACATTGCTTTTGATGCTGATCAAGAATATTTATATTTTACTATGTGGCACGCTTCGCTGCGTCCGGTATGTATTTAATGTTATAATGCATTTTGTGTCTATGAATTTTTGTATGCATATATGTCCTTTATAGACAGCCAAGCTAACCACACTTTTTTGATGGGTCTTACTTGGGGCGGGGCATCGTGTCATCCGATACTTACCAAACTATTACTATTTTGACGAAATTTTATGTGTGTATTTGAATGGGTCCATGGATGGTTTAAATTCGCAATCCAACACGGTAGGTGGCGCGGGGACGGGGGCTGTGCCCCACCCCCATACAAGCGATAAACAAAATTCAACATATCTTTGCATCCATCTGAGGTACGGGGACGAAATTTATTACACATGTTAAAGGGATCGGGAAAAGCAATCGTGTTAAGTTTGGTCAAAATCGGAGGGGGCTATGCCCCACACCCCCATACAAGCGATAAACAAAATTCAACATATCTTTGCATCCATCCGAGGTACGGGGACGAAATTTATTACACATGTTAATGGGGTCGGGAAAGAACCAAGGGCAACCAAACGGCGTCTAAGAGCCGAAAGGATGGACCAAGCTATGCTGACCAGGCAAAAGGCATAAAAATTGCGGTTCTTCCACGAACTTATCCAGAGGTCTTCCTATCCCGGGAAGACCTAGGTAAGGTGGAAGAAGCTCTAATGGCTGCCATGATGCGAGGCTGGTCAGCACAGCTTGGATTCAATGGTATCCACTTTAGGTCGGGCTTGATACTGATCGATTGTGAAGATCAGGGCTCGGCCAACTAGCTTAAGGAAGTGGTGCCTAAATTAGAAGTGCTGAAGATACCTATGACGACGTGTACTGGGGATGAAATCCCCAGTATGCACATCGTCACAATGTATCTCCCACAAAGCGCTGAGCAGCAGCCCGACGAGCTGTACAAACTGCTCAAAATACAAAATGCAGAACTCAACGTCCATGCGTGGAAGACGTTGAGATGCAAAGAGTCGGGTACCGGCAAGCTGCTCACTATAGGCATAGATGAGCAGTCCATGAAGGCTGTCCAAAGCAGAATAAACTACCATTTTGGTAAGGTCGCTGTGCACGTGCACAAAAAGAAAGACAAGGTTGAAGCAACCGAACCGACGCAAGCAAGGGAGTCGGAGATCGACCTTCTCCCAGGCGAGCTGGACTCGCTGGAGGATACAAGGATAATATCCCTGTACGACGATACGCCGATGTCGGAAGAGGAGGCTGACTCCCTTCCAGACGAGGGCGATGGGTCTATGAGCCCCTTAATATAAAAATGACAACAAACACTATTATAGCACAGGTCAATCTCCACCATGCGAATGCAGCATCAGCTGTGATCGCAAGATTGAACGCCAGGCTGGACCTGGGCTTAGTGCTGATCCAGTAACCCTGGATTTATAAAGGAGGTATAAGAGGCTTAGGCACTCAACACACACAGGTAATTTGGGACGTCAGATCTGACAATCCAAGAACATGTATCTTACTGAGAAAGGATATTACATACACTTGCCTTTTAGAATTCTTAACGAAAGACTTGGTCGCTATCCAACTTAAACTGGATATCGGCGGAGGATTACGGGAGGTGATGATCGCGACTGGGTACCTTCCAGGCGAACAGGCGGACTGGTGCAACACTGCCTATCGCAAAATCTACCGCTGTTAATTGGATGCGATGCCAATGCACACAACCGACACAAATAAAAGGGGTGAGTACTTACTAGAATTTCTGCTACAGAAAGAGCTCAATATATTGAATGTTGGAAATACTCCTACATTTGTCACTAGAGCAAGGCAGGAGGTGATTGACATCACCCTCTGCAATGCCCTTATGGCAAAGTTTGTATTTAACTGGAGGGTATCAGATGAGCCATCTATGTCAGATCATAGAATCATACTGCTAGAAATAGCGGGGCCTCTAACTTCAGAAAAACCATCAGGAATCCCAGACGTACTAACTGGGAAATGTATGAAAGATGCCTCAAGAACAATTTGATAGGTATGAGCAATCATAAGAAAGCCAATTCCCCACTAAACTTAGAATTAATGGTTGATGGGTACAATGCGGCTATTATTGACTCATACCACCAAAATTGTATACAACAAGAAGTTAAGTCAGTAAAAGACACCTCCTGGTGGAACAAAGACTTAGAGAAACTTAGGAAGATAGTAAGGAGCTTATTTAACAAGTGACTGGAGCGCACTGGAGACTGGTCAGAGTACACGACCAGACTCACTGAATACAATAAAAACATACGGAAGGCAAAAAGAGACAACTTCCGAAAATTTTGTAGTAACATTGCTGACACAGCCCCTGCAACTAGAATATTTAGAACTCTCTCTAAAACTAAGACAGTTCAGGGACTTTGTCTAAAGAAGCCAGACGGTACATTCACGAAAGATGAAGAGGAGAAAGCACGCTTTCTACTCGCAACTCACTTTCCAGAATGCATCCCCATACCGCAAGAAGATACATCAGATCACTTGCGGCAGGGCAACACCAGAAGAACGGACTGGAAAATAGCAAGTGCTATCTGCACAGAAGAAAGACTAAGATGGGCCATCAGCTCATTCAAACCCTTCAAATCACCTGGGGTCGATGAAATATTCCCAGCATTGCTACAGAGGGGACTAGACCTCCTAATTGGGCCAATGCTGAAAATGTTCAGAAGTAGCCTGGCACTCGGGTACATACCTATGTGTTGGAGGAAAGCAAAGGTAGTGTTCATCCCCAAGGCGGGCAAGAAAGACCCCTTCTCACCTAAGTCCTTCAGACCAATAAGTCTCACCTCATTTATGCTGAAGACCTTAGAAAAACTAGTGGATAACCACATCAGGACCACATACCTGATTAAAGAACCACTCCATAAGTATCAACATGCATACAGGTCTGGCAGATCTACTGAAACTGCCCTATACCAACTAGACACACTAATTAGTAATGCCATAAAGAACAAAGGAACAGCCATTTGTGCTTTTATGGACTTCGAAGGTGCCTTTGACAACACATCACATACGGAAGTTGCAAAGGCACTAAACAAAAGGAGTATAGATCCTCAACTCATCAGATGGTTAGTACAGCTACTGGACTCAAGAACAGTCGAGGCTAGCCTACCTGATAAAAATATTATAGTAAAGACCACGAAAGGATGTCCACAGGGGGGCGTCCTATCACCTCTCCTGTGGTGTCTCATGGTAGATGAACTATTAAAACTTCTCACAGATAATGGTATCATATGCCAGGGCTATGCAGACGACATAGTTATTATCTGTACAGGAAACCATGAAGACACACTATGTGATCAAATCAAGATGGGCATCAACATCACAAGATCTTGGTGCTTTAAGGTAGGACTGAGTATCAATCCAGATGAAGCTACTCAAGCCAATAAGGGTAAACGGCACGCTGATAGAATTCTCCAAGGAGGTGAAATACCTGGGGGTAATATTTGACAAGCGTACCACATGGAAGACTCACTTAGAACATGCAGTGAGGAAAGCTACAATGGCAATGATGACCTGCAGGGTCATTGCTGGTAGGAACTGGGGGTGTACCCCCAAAATAATGAAATGGATGTTCCTCACAATGGTCAGACCCATAATAACATATGGTGCCATTGTCTGGGCGAACAGAACCAAACTAGCAGCAGCTAGAAAGCAACTGAACAAAGTTCAGAGGTTAGCTTGCATATCCATTTCAGGCAGAAATATATGCAATTGAAAGATGCGCTCAATTCAATTTGAACAGAAGGTACAAAAACCAAAACATCGCTATCTTTTCCGATAGCCAGGCGGCTATTAAAGCAGTAAGTTCGCCTGTGATTAAATCCAAACTGGTCTTGGAATGTATAGGTAAATTAAACAACCTGGGAAGATTTAACAAGATCACTCTATACTGGGTACCCGGACATGCGGGCATACCATGAAACGAGCAAGCAGATGACTTGGCTAGAAGCGGGGCAGCGTCCCCCTTCATAGGCCCAGAACCCTTCTGCGGGCTCGGACCAGGAATAATGAGGATCCTGGTAAAAGAGGAAGAAAAGAAAGCAAGAGACTTTTTCTGGGATAAGTGTGAAGGATTAAAACAGAGCAAAAAGCTGTTAGGACCTTACAACAACAGAAGATCGGAAATTTGCAACGGTCTTAAAAGAAATGACTTACGAATGGTTTCAGGCTTTCTGACTGGACACTGTAAACTTAGGAGACACTTATGCAAAATCGGAGTCGAAAGTGATAGCACTTGTAGATTCTGTCTGGAGGACGACGAAACTCCGGAACATATTTTGGGAGACTGTCCAGCTCTGACCCAAACCAGACACATGTATCTTGGCAATTACCAAGTGACCGGAGGGGCGTTGCATTCACTCAATCCTAAAAACCTATTGGCCTTTTTCAGGGCAGTAGGGCTGGATGAGTTGCTGTAAGTCAACAACTGTTAGGGCACAATAGACCTGTAAAGGTCGCAGTGCTTACTACCCACTAATAATAATAATAATGGGGTCGGGAAAAGTAATCGTGCTATATTTCGTCCAATTCGGAGGGGGCTATGCCCCACCACCCATACAAGCGATAAACAAAATTCAACATATCTTTGCATCCATCTGAGGTACGGGGACGAAATTTATTACACATGTTATTGGTATCGGGCAAAGTATTGGTATCAGAGGGGGCTATGTCCCACCCCCCATACAAGCGATAAACAAAATTCAACATATCTTTACATCCATCCGAGGTACGGGAACGAAATTTATTACACATGTTAATGGGATAGGGAAAAGTAATCGTGTTACGTTTGGTCAATATCGGAGGGGGCTATGCCCCAAACCCCATACAAGCGATAAACAAAATTCATCATATCTTTGCATGCATTTGATGTACGGGGACGAAATTTACTACACATATTAATGGGATCGGGGAAAGTAATCGTGTTACGTTTGGTCAATATCGGAGGGGGCTATGCCCCACCCCCCCATACAAGCGATAAACAAAATTCATCATATCTTTGCATCCATTTGAAGTATATGGATGAAATTTGGCATACATGTTAATGGGATCTGATGAAGTAATCAAGTTAAGAAAAGAGAATAAAGTTTCATAGTTTAAAAGATAAAAAAAAATATTTGATTTATCGGTTTTAAATATTGCTGAAAGAAGTAGAGAAGTGCTTGGAGTCGAGTAGGAGGAGAATATATTGTGTGATGAAAAAAATTTTTACTGGGCACAGCAAAGCGTGCCGGGTACAGCTAGTATATCTATCTATATATATAAAAATGAATCTTGTATATATCTATGTATGTATGTTCCTTATAGGAAGCAAAACCATCCAACCGATTGAGCTGAAATTCACAGACGATTTTCAGTTCATTCAGGAGAGTGTTCGAGTAAAGTTTGGTCAACATCGGAGGGAGCTGTGCCCCACCCCCCCATACAAGCGATAAACAAAATTCATCATATCTTTGCATCCATCTGAGGTACGGGGACGAAATTTATTACACATGTTAATGGGATCTGGAAAAGTAATCGTGTTAAGGCTCGACAAAATTGGGAGGGGACTATGCCCCACCCCTCATACAAGCGATAAACAAAATTCATCATATCTTTGCATCCATCTGAGGTACGGGGACGAAATTTATTACACATGTTAATGGGATCGGGAAAAGTAATCGTGTTACGTATGGTCAATATCGGAGGGGGCTATGCCCCACCACCAATACAAGCGCTAAACAAAATTCATCATATCTTTGCATCCATCTGAGGATACGGGGACGAAATTTATTACACATGTTAATGGGATCGAGAAAAGTAATCGTGTTAAGTTTGGTCAAATTTGGAGGGAGCTGTGCCCCACCACCCCATACAAGCGATAAACAAAATTCATCATATCTTTGCATCCATCTGAGGTACGGGGACGAAAGTATTGGTATCGGAGGGGGCTATGCCCCACCACCCATACAAACGATAAACAAAATTCAACACATCTTTGAATCCATCTGAGGTACGGGGACGAAATTTATTACACATGTTAATGAGATCGGGAAAAGTAATCGTGCTATGTTTGGTCCAAACGGGGACGAAATTTATTGCACATGTTATTAGTATCGGGCAAAGTATTGGTATCGGAGGGGGCTATGCCCCACCACTCATACAAGTGATAAACAAAATTCAACATATATTTGCATCCATCTGAGGTACGGGGACAAAATTTATTACACATGTTAATGGGATCGGGAAAAGTAATCGTGCTATGTTTCGTCCAAATCGGAGGGGGCTATGCCCATACAAGCGATAAACAAAATTCAACATGGATGTAAAGGATCATTGAGGTACGGGGACGAAATTTATTACACATGTTATTGGTATCGGGCAAAGTATTGGTATCAGAGGGGGCTATGCCCCATCACCCATACAAACGATAAACAAAATTCTACATATCTTTGTATCTATTTGAGGTACGGCGACGAAATTTGTTACACATGTTAATGGGATCGGGAAAAGTAATCGTGTTCAGTTTGGTCAAAATCGGAGGGGGCTAGGAGAATATATTGTAAAAAAGTCCTCTGGGCATCAAATAGCGTTGATTTTAATGATTTTTTTTTAATCTATCTTCACAGAAGCGATTCATAAAAATGGTCTTGCAAGGATGAAAAATATATTTTAAGGAAAGTTAGTCCTTTGATTCTATAGTATTTTAGTTCTGGTCCTAACAATAGTTTTGATACCAATTTTGTCAGGATCGGACTAAAAAAACTAAAGATATTGTAATAAAATAAAATTTCAAAATAATAAATTTTCAACTCAAAAAGCGCGGACCAGGAATTGAATTGAATAGAACTATGGTTTCTTGGTGAAAACATCTTAGAATTGTCTATAGTGTCTATAGTTTATAAAAATTGGGTACCATATATATATATATATATATATATATATATATATATATATATATATATATATATATATATATATATATATATATATATATATATATATATATATATATATATATATATATATATATATATATATATATATATATATGTATATATATATATATATATATATATATATATATATATATATATATATATATATATATATATATATATATATATATATATATATATATATATATATATATATATATATATATATATATATATATATATATATATATATATATATATATATGTATGTATATATATATACATATATATAGATATAGATATATATATATATATATATATATATATACATATATATGTATATATATATACATATATATGTATATATATATATATATATATATATATATATATATATATATATATATATATATATATATATATATATATATATATATATATATATATATATATATATATATATATATATATATATATATATATATATATATATATATATACATCTATATATATGTATATATATATCGCTTTCTTCTGCTTTTTACCAACATTTACATAAACTTAGTATACCTTTTTCCCTATGGAAACCGTGTATAAGACGTTAAAAATACCAACCGCTAAGGGCCTTGTGAATCATATAAGGCTTACCGCCACAAACTATTTTTAGTTTATTCAGAAGTCATTACTTTGTATATTTTGTCGAGTTTCAGAATTGTTTTGTTCGTAGAAGTTCAGGCCAAATGTTTTGGTTCAAAAATTGGATCGCGTTCTAAAATTGTTATACTCAAATACGTTGAAAATGCGACCCCACTTTGAAGAAAGGTCAACTTTGTTGAGTTTTCCCTTTATGAATTCAGAAAAAATATCCTATTTAGAATAAAATCCTTACCAAGCCATCGAAAAACTGCAGTCAGCATCTGCAAATATTTAGTCTTCTGTATACTAAATGCGGCAAATGGTCCAAATATAATAGTGAATCCAATAAGAAATAACCTATATACTTGTAACCGAGTTATTGTGTGCTCCTTCCAACAATTAGTATTCCAATCATTGACTGAATTTGCCAACCAAGAGAATTGTTTCCTTACCATGGCATCGTCGGTGCTATTATCGGCTTGACTGTTAAATGAAATGATTGGTGTACTACAAAATGTATTCAATATTAAATTATACATACCAAACCACGTCGCGTAGACTTTTTGCAACTGCAGCAGAATAAATGCTAAGATCGCCATACAGATAAACGACAAAGCAAAGGTAAAACAGAATACGTCCGAAATCGTTAAAAAACAATGTGGCCATTTCTCCAAGTTCAAATTTTCTATTTAGACGATAATAAAATGCAGAAGAGTGCTGGACGTTTAATGGGACTCTTTCTAAATCAGCTGACATAAGCATATCGGTATCGCTGTCACTGTTATTGTCAGCGACGGTATTGACATTCGCTTGCTATATATATATTAGGTAAGATATAAACATTTTGAAAATCATTAAAATAATATTTGCAAACTATCTTACATATGTATCTTTGTACATGTACTTACTCCCTGGTTTCGTGTCAACTGCTGCAAATTCTGCCAGTTCTTGATAGCATTTGCACAGGCCATTGTCTCAATGATAAAGCCACATGTCATGTAGCTTATCATGGCCAATAGCAGTAAAACGAAGAGACTCAACACCCAACCTGCTTTTACGAAAACACCGGGAAGCGTCAATGCGCCCGTTCCAACTACAAGGTTGAATACAAAAATAAAACCAATCTGCAAAAATATAAAAAAGTTCAATATTACAATAAATTTAAAATATGATACAATTTTAATTTAATCTTCTTTCTTTTGCAGAATATTGCATTCATTCCATTTTCTGTAGCCCATTCCAAGCTGGGAAAAAATAAAGTGATTGTATTCTTAGTTTATTGCAGTCAATACAAACCAAAGATGAACACATACCACCATGCTAAAAACTTTATAGCATGGTGGATACTTAAGGTTGGAGTAGCATACATATGAATCAATTGAATCATAAATGCCATTAAAACAAATAAAAAAAATAGATGCATATGTAAGGAAATTCAAACATACCCACTTCGGATAAGATGGTGCAACAGATGGCATTCTTCCAGTGTTTATTTCCTTTGTTCAGTACCAAATACTATTATTAACATCTGTGTAGGATTATTTATTGATACTTAAGGTACCCAATGCAGACTCCAATGTAAAGTTTATTCATAACAAACTGCTGCTATTTCCGTAGATAAGAATTGACTGTTTATGTAGGGTCACAACTTCTTTGTTATTCAAAAACATATTAAATTTCACCATAATGCGAGATGGTACACAGGGTGGTGTGCTTCGAGCTTATAAAAAAAAAAAAAAATTGGAATTTCGTTGAATTACACAAATCATTACATCCAATATGCTAAAGTGAATAACATACCTTGATTCTCCTACAGCACAATCTTCCTTGGTGACTATGGTTTTTTTTTTCACACGTCATGGGCGCCAGCTGTCAAAAGAGTTTGTTGACTTAATTTTCTGTATTGAAATTATATTCGGCATAAAATTAAATTTGCAAAGATTACATTATTGCTGTCCGTAATGTAAGAAAAGTTGTTGACTGCCATTCACTTGGGAATGGCCAACGATGATTCTTGTGCAAACGGCCCAAGCAGCACAAAACGTCTGTTAGGCCATGTATCTCTTGGATAGTTTCTGAACAGCCTTTCGGAAGTGAGCTAACTGTGAGTAGGAGACAAACAACCTCCTTAATTAGGGGTTGGTGCGTCAAGCTTGAAATCCGCCACCGTAAACAAAAACTACCCAATGAAAACAATAAGGAAGCCTCAGATAAAACCCTGTGACTACACCCGCAAACGATATAAGGATCGATTTACGTATATGCACCTGGAATGTTAGCACCTTCAATAGGGATGGTGCAAATATCCAGCTGGTTGATGTCCTCGAAAGATACAAGGTGGACATCACTGCAATCCTATTAATACGATGGATAAGGCAGGGCTGCTCTAAAAAAGCATCCTGTTTCATCTACGGTTTCGTGATGCAGTTTTGTGGTAAGTTGGAAACTATGTAGCCTCGTCTACAGATTCAAGCTTGTTGTCGAGCGCCTGGCCTCAATATGCATCAAAGCTAAATATTTTAATAAAAGCCGGTTTTGTTTGCACTCCCCAACGGAAGAGAAGAACGACGTTGCTAAAGCTGTGTTCTATGAGCGCGATTTGGAAATCGTGCTTGGCGATATCCACAAGGCTACATGGCTGAATCCATATCAAATATCACGTAACCAAATTGATCATGTGCTGATTGACGAAAGGCACGCATCGAGCGTGTTGGACGTGCGAACGTTACGTGGTCCCAATATTGACTCGGACCACTATCTTCTCTTAGCTGAGATACAGGGACTCAGCATGGTGCCATGGATAGGGCTGCCAAAGAGGTCATTGAACATACAAAACCTGTTACTAGTTCCTGGTACGACGAGAAGGGTCGCAATGCTACTGCAGAGAAGAACGCTTCCTATCAGCAAACTTCGCAGTCGGGAGCAACGCGAGCTGTTAGAGAGCGATATCGAGAGAAACGGAGAGAGGAGAAACTCCTTTTCACTATACCGCAGATAGAGTAACAACACTGGAACCACCAGTAAATGATGGTACTATTGCAGAGCCACCGACTATAACGAAGTCGATTCAGTCAGCAATGCTTTATGGGAAATTGAAAAATAGTCTTTACTCGTAACATGAGTAGAAGACGAATTACTTGGTTTCTTCTCACACGTAATTTTGGGAATTCGAAAATATTACCAAAGTCCTAGAAAAGTCTTCCGAAGATGCGTGCTGGAGCTATTTCGTCCATTTGAATTAGTGCAGCAGCTGAAATTTTATGCGCCGAACTATGTCAACCTTATTGAATAGCTCTTACAGCTCGCGGTTCGCACTGGACCTAAAATCGTCGACAACTAATAGGACCAAAAACCCTGCGGAGAATTTCTGGCATTTTAACATTGAAATTTGAATTTTCATCGTCACTTACCTCCAAAACGCGATGACGGCTTTTGAGAAGTCACCAAGAATTTCCTCTTATCCTCATTCAACACTAGACCCTTACCGATAATATTAATATGATTCGCGTACACGAGCAGCATCATTTTCGTTTGAAAGATCGAGCCCGACAAAAAGCGGCTTTATAATCGACAAATATGTGGTGTTTGTCTTTGTTAAGCTCAAGTTTCTATTCCGAGATTTGTCGTAATGTGAATATCTGGTCACTGGTCGACTTTTTGGACTGAAGCCACTCTGATATTGTCCTATCAGTAGAATCTGCATTCATATGCAGCCGGTTACACATTACGCGCGGCAGAATGGAAAGGAGACTTGTATAAACATATTTGCCACCAACAGCGTGGTCTCCTTTCTTAATGATAGGTTAGGAGAACACTGACATACTGTGAGGAGGTGAAAATTATCCCCCTTAATCAGGGGTTGATGCTTTGGCCTTGTGACTCGCCACCGTAAAAAATTAACTTATCTCCAATGAAAACAAAAAGGGAGCCTCGGATAGAACCCTATAACGACGACCCCCAGCAAACGATATAAGGATTGTCCTCACTCATAATTAGAATGGTGCAAATATCTATCAAACACACTCTCTCGACTACTCCGGGAAACCTCTCTGTCTTCTTAAAATATATGTGAGCAGTGGAAACATATCACCCGCTCCATGGATAAGGCTGCCAAGGATGTCATTGCGTATACAAAACATGTAAATAGTTCTTGGTACGACGAGGAGTGTCACAATGCTACTGCAGAGAAGAAAGCTTCCTATCAGCGAACTCTGCAGTCGGGAGCTACGCGAGACCGATATCGCGAGGATCGGAGAGAGGAGAAACGCCCTTTCAGACGCAAGAAAAAGCAGCAAGAAAGGCGGGAGTTTGAGGATGTTGAGATGAGATGTTGACAGAAATGAAGCTCGAAATTTTTATCAATAGGTCAAGCGTCTGACTGAAGGTTTTAAACCCGGAGTAACTTTCTGTAATCACTGAGATTATGGAGGAGTAATTTTTCTAACCTACTCGGACGCGTTGAAGCGCACAATTCCGCCAATAGATAAATGTTCATGATGGCAGGAAGGGTGGGGTGGTGTCGTGCGATTTTTTCAATCTGTTGATGCTACGCCAGTGCCCATATATACAGAATATATCGATATATAAATTCTACTGCTCGGGTACACGGATGACATTGACAACATCGGTACGCAGGAACGGCGAATCAGCAAGGCGTTCTCAGAGATTGAAAAACAGTCTAGACAGTCTAGCGGTGAATGGGGATAAGACGAAGTAATTGGTGTCTTCTCGCACGCCGTCTTAATGTCTTCGAATTTCAGTGACGATGGAGAATTTCAACTTCAATGATTTAGACAACTTCGTCTAAATCATTGAATCCGAAATAATTAGCAGCAACAACGTCAGCCTGGAGATCAGGCGAAGACTTACGCTTGCAAATATATGCTAGTAAGCAAATTAGAAGTAAAGCTCTCTTTCGGAAGACGAAATTCAAGATCTATAAGACGCTGCTACTGTATGGTGCAGAGACCTTGACCGATATTGATAAGATAGTTGCTGAGATTTCGCTTCGTACTGTCGCTACACCGACTAGACTTTCGATCCTGATTAAGAATATATATGCTTTAACAGATTTGCCACGACACCTACTGCCTCTTAAGGCCTTAATAGACGATACATCTGATCGCGATCATTTTGTGTACGTGTTGATCAACGTTTTGCTACAGACGAGTGATCAGATTGTTCGATTTTGTGTTATGAAGTTGTCTTTTCTATGCAAAATGCATACAGACTTCATTCATGCGTATATCAAAATCAAAAAGGAGGGGAAATGATCACGAAAAATCAAATGTGTTTTGATTTTGTCGCTGTGATCGCGATCACAGAGAAAACATGTCTGTGTAACGCATACATGCTTATTTTCACTAAACAATTTTATTTGATCGTGATGTATCGTCTATTAAGGCCTTTAGAGAATTCACAAACTTAGTATACTCTTAGCTCTCAAAAGCATAAAAAATAAAAAAAAAATTGTAAGTTGTAAGTAGATTTTCGTCCAGATTGAACAGCGAGATGGGTGAGTGTTACTTTGAGTCAAACACTTTCATCAGACACTTGTTACGACACAGACATCTGCTGTATCATGCAAGTTTTTAGCCTTTTGACTTTCCGAATCACTTCTATTGGGAAGTGATCTAGAGCGGCAGCACGATGGAGCTTAAGTTTGTTCCCGCAGATAGCATAATATTCGCAAAGATACAATCAAAACGTCGTTAGCGAACTATAGAATGGTCGTATCTCAACTTTTTCAAAATCGGGGTGTAACATATTTAATGAAGATTAAGTGAAAAATAACGAAAGGTCAACAATATTAGAGTGCTTCAAAAGCCTTCACGACAACTGGGAGAAACCTGTGCATCACAATATTTTAAAAAGAATACATTCAGGAATTGTTCAGCACTGGCAAGTGTGTCAAAAAATGTTTCTCCTGACTTTTTAAATAAGAAAAAAAATGCTTCGAAATTGGATCGGGAAGACCCGAAAATAACTTAAACCTTCGCATAAAGAGGTCTGCAGAAGTTGGTCAATACAACCAACAAAGACGCACCTTCTACAAAACTCTAGATGTTATTGTAGAAAGAATACTGAAAACTGTTCTTCGAACCGAACTTTCCGTCATATCAAGATATCTATAAGCTTTACGTCGAATAATGTGAATCAGAAAACAACAAAGAAAATGGAAAATTAAAGCTATCGTATTCGGTCTTTGCAGACATACTTATAAAAATAATGATGAATCCAGTGAAAATTTTGCAAAGCATAGAGAAGAAATAGAAAAGATGAGAAACACATCGATATGCAAGCATTCAAGTTAGTTCCTCAACTAAAGGCAAATGCTGCATATTACAAAATGAAATTACTTTTTTTCTTTATGATTAAAAAAAGTTTATTTGACTATGTTAAGAATTCCACTAAAGGAACTTTATACATGTTTCTGATAGAATTGACAGAAAGATAATATTAATAATTTAATATAATTGTAATTAGGTAATTAGATTGAAGATTTGAATTTTGAAAGTATTCATAAGCGATATACATCGATTCGACCCTGCAAAAAATTTGTTTTAACATAAGATACTACATAAAACTAATAGAAAAATTAAACTTAAATATTAGGAAGAAGAAACGAATATAAAAGAAAAATATTCAGTCTAACAGCAGAGGTCTAAAATGATATGTCAAACCCGGATCTCTGCATCGATATCAATCACTAAAGTGAAGTGGATCACTTGCAAGAACTGAAAAAGTTGCTAGCTACTGACACCATTTTATTACAACTTACCTTTCAAAACATAAATATTTTCGTTTAAATTGTATTTACCTCATTAATAGTCTTTACAATATTTTTATTTAATTTTCTTTGTATTTTTAAATTGAATAATTTTTATTTTATGACAACTAATTATTTAATTCATTGTAATAAGCCCTAACTCACTTTTCTCGAAAAAAATCAAATTGAAAGGACGAAACACGTAAGAAAACAACACAAAAAACCATAAAATTAAATAAAATCTCCTCAGATTGAAAACTGTTGACAGTTTTTATAAGGAATTGCAGCAGATTTCCGATTTTATATACTTTCTTTAAATGCGAGTTACGGCCTTCCTATATTAAGCTAACGACATAATCTTACAACCTCTAAGAAACCCTTAAGTCACTCTTAAGATAGGTTCTTTACAATTTGGATGCGTTTGCTGTCACTCCTAGTTTTTAAATATTTAAAAGTACATATTTCCAATGCAACAATAAATGTTCCATATATCTGGCACTGTCCAAATATGCATTTACTCTATAAATATGAAAAAAAAATCACGTTTTCTTCATTTTTGGTTTATTATGTAGATGTAATCATATAGATTTTTTTATTAGTTTTTAGTATTTTACACAAGAAGTAACTTTTTAAGAATATATGTATATAAATACTTGCTAATTAAAATGCGCGATTCTTTTTTTTCTAATTAGTCATATTCTTAAGAACTATTAATTATTAAATGTATTTATGATTATATAAAATTTATGTTCATATTTTCAAATTTGTCAATGGGGCCTTAAAGCAAATTAATATTGTTATTACATATACTGTGTATAGATGTTTGCGAAATATACTGGATACATTACATAATAAAAATGCTGAAAGCCTTATCTAATCAGTTCAATTGCCTTTTCTTCATAACTCTATATGTGTTTTCCATAAATATAAATATAAGTTTGCATCTTTTTTTAAGTTTCTAAGCAAGACCTTACCAGATACATAGATCTTGTGGACTTTTTATATAAAACATTCGGTTCAAGTAGCATGTATCTCATTTATACTACCGCACCCGTTCAATGTAAATAATAGACTGAAAGGAAATTAAATTGGCTGTGCAAGTGTTTTCTTGTATTTTTAAAGGTGTAATTTACAATGTTTTCGCAATATTTTATTCTTTGTGAGTTATAAGTTACATCTCTTAGCTAACCATCTTAAAATAAAAATTTTCAATTATTCGAGTCTTAAAACTGTGGGTATATATTTAAAAAAAAATTGAGCTGCATTAGAGTTTATATAAAAATGCATTAAATCTTAATGAATAATGGGCAACGAATAAAAATGTATTTACATATAATATATTATGTATTTTCTAAAGTCCATTTTGTCTTAATAAAATCTAATTTTCTGTACAAAAAGTTTAAAAATAAATTTTTTGCTATACTTCTATAAAAAGGGGTTAAAACATATGCTTGTAAAGAGTGTTGTATTCTTTACTATGATATAAGCAGCTTAGCGAATTTGATATCAATCTGTATTTCAAACGAAAACGTATTTATTTTTATGCATATAATGTTGTTCTTTACTCTACTACACTATGTAGGTACTAATTTCATTTAGTATAATACATAAAATCAAGCGTGCGTAGGTAGCTAAAACTACAGTCGAAGGTCACTGACTTTGTTTGGGTTACTTTTCTTGGCCAGGATTGTAAACTTTAACATAAAATCTTTTTTATATTTTAATGGAAACATCCAATTTTCCATACTATGTAAAATATTAAAAAAAAATTTTAAAATAATAATAACAAGAGCTAACTGTAATCGCGATACCGACCATATTGTACCATGCACATCAATGAATGAGTTGTATTTTGGAGGGTACATATTATAGAAAATAATTAAAAAATAAAAAAAAAATATTTTAATTGCTTACTATTCTGGGTAAACAGTTGAGGAGAACAATATTTTCAGATAAACTTTATTAGCTAAAAGTAATACGGATAAAGTGACGAAAAGAAGCCATGAGTTAAACGATTCGAGTCATAACGTAAAATTCAATCCGGCAAAGAACCTTAATGTAAAGTTGGATTCCAAATACTCACTTCAGTTAATGAAAAGATCGATAATGGTTAATTTTAGTCTCAAATTAGTCCAATTGAATTTTTTAAAAACCGTCGTAAATTCTTAATAAAATTATTCAACATAGGTGCTCTACTTTCACTTTGGATTTTTGTTATCGTGCTATTATAGCATTAAAAAATTTCAACTACCGGTATGTTTTTTTTTTTTTGTAGATATAAAATTTTTTCTTAAGTCTCTGAACAGACATAAAAAAATATCCAAACCAGTTAAAATGTAAAAATAAAGGAATAATAGACCGATTTAATGGAAACTAAGAAAATTAAGTTTTTATAGTTCAAGCTTTTAATTACCACTTGTTAGCAGACATTTTCAAATTTGAAAACTGCTTAAAATATTATACTAAAAATAATTCGATCAATTGAGGATTGATATTCGCAATGTTCTCTATATAAAATTTAGCTTCAAACGAAATTTTAAATGGTATTTCAGTTATATTTGAATGGGGCTTTTTTAATGACAAAAATAATTTCTCCGACGTGCATATCTCGATCAATTCATTTTTATTTTGCTCATTCAAAATCTGAGAAACAATATTTAGAACAGACAACACGCGATCAACAAATATCGTCTTAAGTACCTTGTTTACCCCGACATTTCTACAATCTCTTTGAGTGCAGAGTGTAATAAAATTCTTTTAGCTGCACTAATATATACAAAATAAAGTACTTGGTAGTAGGTTAAAAGATTCTTATTTATACAATGTGGTATTTTATCAAAAGACAAAATAAGTTACATTCAGCAGTGGATTGAAATTGTAATGTGCAAGAGTAGGTATGTGTGATAAATATATCAGTGTTTACATATGTATATGATGTTAGACTTTTTATAAATAAATTATATATGTATCAAATAAAATGAAATACTCTGTTATTTACGGATAAAGTTCATCTCTTCTTTTTCAATATATCACAAGTGTAGAGAGTATATAGTGGCAAATTGGCTCAAATGGTTTCCCCAGTTTATCAACATAATATTAATCATCATCAACGAAAAATGTATTATTCGATTTCCAAAATCCTAACGTTATAATCTTATTATTTAGATTTTGTTTAGCAATTAATGCCATTAGTAGATGCAGTGGTAGAACTAATTTTACTTGGCGCCGGGCCGCGCACCGCTTGTTTTCGTATTGCTGCATTGTGAATGCCAACTCCTTGAGCATTGTTGATGTCGTCTAAGGCCCGAAAGCGAAGAAATCCCTGCTCAGTTACTAGCATGCTCTCAGAGGCAGTCGAACTAGACGCCGAGTTGCACGACGCTGGTGAGCTAGTTTCATTCTCAGAACTGCACTTTAAATTCGCATTACTGTGTTGTTGATTGTGTATTGAATTGTTTTGTAAATGGGTTGCATGGGAATGTATGTTCGCGCTAAGCGACTTTGAATTCAATGCCGGTGTAGGGCAATTGCTTTGCTGCTCGGTGATATGGCTAATAGCTGAAGAAGTGTCAGTGTTATTGTTGCCATTTGTTACACCAGTAGAACTATTACCACCCTCACTGGTTATCAAATTCGTACACTCTACATTACTGCCTGAAATCATGTCGTCTTCCTCATCAGAATTATTGTGATGCGACAACTGTCGATTGTGGACATCATTGTTAGCATGTCTTGTAAATAAAACATCATTAATAACAGCTGATGCATTTCGACCACTACGACGCTCGTTACGCTGATGATAGTTCTGTCGTTCGGATAGAGCCAAGGTCTGCACTCCTGATGTTCGTTGAGCGGAAACTCCAGCAGCAGTTGGATGAACGATACCGGATGTCATCGTGCGGCCATGGATTATGTTGTTGCTGCTGTTGTTCACAATATTGTTTAAGGTGCCACTTTTGCGCACTCCATTATTGTAGTAGTCACGATCGAATGAATTGTAGCTGGCGTACCTGCCGCCACCGCCTATATTCGACGTGCCTGAATTTGTTGAGTTGGAACTGCGGCGTTCAGGATTCTCATATGCACTACGATCCAACGTCATGTGCGGCTTGCGTTCACGAGTTCTATTCGATGCTATCAAATGCTTGTCATTTTGTGACCAACATTCCCCAGCAACGCCGTTGGCACCATACGGCGGTTGTGAATTTCCGCCACTATTGCTACTATTATCAGCCCCAAATATTGGACGCTCGAAGTTGTTGAATTCATAACTTGAATTTTCCTGTAGTGGTTCGGAGTAGCAACTGTCGCTTTGTAAGAGTAACATTTGCTGCTGTGATGCAGCGGATGAACCTGAACCGCCGCTGCTGAGAGCAGCAGTGGAGCTAGTTGAAGCTTTGCCAAATTTTTGAACACCATGATGCGGATTTATGGGCACAACATCACCAGTCGAACGTGCTGATCCGGCCCCAGACGAACTGCCACCACGTAAATCAAAATTTGGGTTTTCATAGTGATCTGTCGTAGCATCTGTCAAGTAGTCCTGATATTGATGGTGCTGGTCGTGTGAAAGCTGGTGATACCGATGGCTAGGCAATGTTCCTTGTGCACTGTACTCTGACATATTGTGATGCACTGCGCTGTGCATTGAGCCCGTGTCGTAAGGTCGCTGATAAGTTGGTTGCTGCAGCTGATATTCAGCACAATTGCGACCACCAGCAACCGACTGAGTGGTTGTTCCAGATTGTGTACTAGGTCCAAGCGAATTCAATGCGTAACTATCATCATAAATTAGTTTGCCAGTGCGCATGGTGTACGTGTGTAGGTTAGTATTAGCGTTGCAAATCGCTGGGTAATCAGTGTCAAATTGTTCTTGACTTGAACTCGAAGTACATGGTAAAAAGAAATTAGCTACATTTGAATGTCCTCCAGTATGTTTTTCACGATTACCCATCGCACCTGCGACACCACCAACGTTACCAAAAACATCACCGACTTGACCTCCAACACTGACGCGCATATCGCCATTGGCCCCTACAATACCAGCGTTGCCACCACTGCTCACTTTAAGACCAGTTACCCAGGATATAAGCGTTATAATTGCAATCTCAATCAGCCGCAGCGAGAATTGGTAGCCCCACTGCAGCCAGTCAATCTCAGCAGTACCTTGAGTTACCATTGGCCGTGCTGTCGAAAGGCTTATAGCGCCGAATATTTGTAGCGCCGCCAATAATACAAATAGTAGCGCAGTGGCAATGGTTATGTGTATAGCATATGACAAGTTCTGATAGCCATGTATGTAGTTCTGGGATTTGCTGCGCAATATTCGCTTTAATATACGATATAAGTATATGTAAAGTAACCCCAAACTGAGGCATATGAATATGTAGATAATCTGGCAAATAAGTGTCAACACTCGAGGCGGAGTTGGCGGTGTTGCGAGGCTTGCTGCCGGGGACAGCGTTGCGTGTATAGACTGGTGTTGCATTAATTGTTGCTGTTGTTGTTGCCTGCGGTAATATTGCTGCTGTTGCTGTTGCTGATAGTAAAGGTTTTGATTTTGCAGCGTGTACGATTCGACATAATGCAGTGTAATGCAGAGGACAACGTGTACGCCACATCCGACAATCACTGTTAGTGGTCGGATAAGCGCAGAATAGCGGTTGTTCTTGTGGTTTAACGATTTCAAAAACAAAAACAGTATAAGTACGGAAAAGGCAACTGTTAGGAAAGTGGCTGGAAGATTTAGCAACAGTTCTGCCACAAATATTTGGAAACTAGCATGAATATTGTACGCGTCGTAGCATAGATAAAATATCCGAGTGGTGCATATGGATATTAAAATTAGATGAATGCAGAGAAAATATGATTGGGAGAACAGATGAGTTAATTTGTTGTAAGTTACCATCTTATAGAAAGAATAAACGGCTAAAATAGTAAATAGTATAGCTGAGAGATAAACGTGTATATTCCAAGCAATGGTCCACGTAGTATGCGCATCTGCTGCCGCTGCAACTGCTGATCCGGTCCCAGATGGACCAATGCTGCCAGAAGACGACAATGTTGGAGGTTGTTTTATGTTAGATGACGACGAACTAGTCGTTGCGTGAGCTGATGAAAAAGTAGCTGCCGCTTCTCCAATTGCAGCCGCTGCCGAAGGTGTAGAGCTTACGGCCGGAACAAATTCGTCAGCGTTGCCATAATTAACAGACGTCTTTGTCGAAGTCTTTGTTTTAATATTCACATCTGACAAATCAGTGCCATCGAATTGATTCGATTGCTTACTTTTGTTGATATTTGGACTCGATGATGAAGCAGTGTCTTCATTAAATTCTTTACCTTGTTGTTCATTGCCTATATTATCAAGAAGCACAACAGGCGAAGACGGAGGCTGATGGAAACTCAGCATAGGTCGTGTTGTTACTTGTTTCAATAAAACTTCCGGTATGTCTCCCTTTTTACCATTAGATCCACTCAAAATACGTCGAATACTGGGCAGTACTTCCTGGTGTTTATTGTTAGTTGACTCTCCGTTGACAAGTGATACATCTTGACGGTTTGGTTGGCTGTTACCATTACTATTTGCATCATGAAATTTATTGTTACTTTCTGAAGCGTCATTGACACGTGATGGAGTATTAAGTGCTTTCTTGCGATCGTATTCACTGAGTGTACTTGTAGCAGTTGTAACTAATTTTTTTGAGTCCATTGTGACACTAGAGTTTAAAACGCTTCCTCCAACGGATGCAGCCAAATCGGGTGGACGAAAAGGAATTCGCTCATGTCCCGGCATTAAGCTGGGAGGAGGAATTGGTCGTCTATTTATATAAGCCCCAGAGTTTGCTACAATTCCTTCGTTATTGGTGCCACGAAGTGTTGGCTTATCTGCAAAAGGGTTTTGGTATTCTGGCGGCAATGGTGGAGTAAAAAACGAACGTGATGGTGGTGAGTACGATGGTAAGTCGCCAGGGTACATTGGTACTGTAGGTAGGTGCTGGGCCCCGTTGGTTTTTTTTATTAAATTTGGCACTGAAATTATTTAAGATTATATAAGTTTACGTTACAAACTTGTAATTGACTGCTAAAATGTTGGTATTACGAGGTTTTTAATGGGAAGTCAATATACCAAATTATTAACGCTTGTATTAATGCTACTTACATGATGGCAATGGTGTAGAGTTATAAACGTGACGATGACGTTCCCGCTCGTGACTATGATGCCGATTTGGATTTGGGTAAGTTGGATTGCTATTACTCTTCAGAATGTCTGCGTTTGGTGCAGATGTTGGTAATGCATGATCTCTCTCCAAATCCAATTCATAATTTCGATGATGCAAATTAACTTGTTGTTGTTGCTGATGTGGAGATTTATCCAAATATCTGAAATAAATTATGTATTTAGATACCGTTCTATGATTTAATATAACGTTTGTAAAAAGCTTACCGCAAAGTCGTCAATAAAGGGGTAGCGACGGTGGTCAAGCTAGGTATATAGCTATTATCCGGTATACTTCTCTTAGTTGTTGATGTTGTACCGTAAGCTACCTTAATGAGAACCGCAGCCACACTGCGCTCTAAATTGTCTAAATTGTCGAGGTAACCATTTGCGGATACGGACGACGACACTGTGTTGCTTGCAGCTACACTGCTAACAGACTTTAATGCACCGCTACGACTGGTTCCGCGACTGCTATTGTACATTACATGGTCAACATTCGTTTCGTCCGCCAGACTAACAATTGTGTGCTCGTCTACAACTAACGCATAAATTGGGTTCCATATAACATGCGAACCCAAAACCAACAATATAAGTAGGAAGTTCATTATACCCCGTAGACTTGTAAATGTGTTAAACCAAAAATACTGGCACAAAACAGTCACTCTTTGAGTTTTCATACTAAATATACTATTGGCACATTTTTGATGCGGCTTCGACACTTTCATAAAACTGTCCTTATCAACACAAAATATATTTCGATATTCGTCAAAATTGTTAACCATTTTCTTCCCAAGATCAATGGACTTTGAGCGTAGCAATTTTTCAAGATTCATTTCTTTTCCATTATTTTTTAATAGTATTCAAGTGCTTAAGACGAGAAAATTGTGTTTTTAGCTCGATGAACACGATGAATTTTTATGGCCAATGTATAAACATTTTGATCTGGAAGAAAAGAAGCATATATATAATTAATTAATAAGGCGAAGTTATCAACTTATTAATGCATAATCGTGTTTACTCGAACTTATTTCTATTGTCAATTGCCAATGGCGAAAATTAGTCTAAGTGTATTTTTTGAGTTTGTATGCTGGGAGTAATAGTTGGTACTATTAAACTGTTTTCATAAATTTTTATTCATTTGCACATCTGGCAAGCAATCACTGTGGCCGTACTCTAATTTCACGTCAGTCTTACCATGCACGTAACGACAGTACATTGGTACATTCTTGTAGGATATGAAATAGATCCCACATGTTGAATATATTTTGTTCTTGAGTTCGGATTGAACTGGTCATAAAAAAAATTGTAAGGAATCTGGTTAAACTCTTCTAGAGGAGGGGATAGATCAACAGACAACCTCAAAATAAGTGGTGAAAACTTGCTGATCCTTTGACTAGCTGAGTAGATACCACGACCTTGCTTAGTGTATCCCCAGCGCGGTAAAAATGGCGTTTTTTCAAATCATCACTGTTATTCCTTTGTTGTCGAAATGTAAACCAAATTGTTCATGAGGGGAGCTTTACGTTGTTGACCTTGTTTAGATGAACTCTGCCCAGGTGCATTAATCACTTGTACGCCCTATGTTGTTTTTTTTTTTTAATTGTTGATTGCCAAAGTTTTTGAATTTCCGATAACGCGGGATTTCGTCCGGTCTACCATCTACAAAGATGATTTGATTTATAAGGTATGATAATGAAGACACTGATAATAATGATTCGAAATCATAAGCATGGGATGTGTGTCGACCTAAGATAATCAACACCTTCATTACCGAAACAGTCAGGATCCACGCTGACGCTGGAATATACATTAGGTTTACATTTAGGATTCTGCATTCCATGTGCATTAAAAGAAGTCTCTCTCTTTTTACTGCCGGTAAACCTATTGGTACACGGGCCTTATCGTTTTCAGAGATTACAAATACCGGCTGCTGTCCCAGAAGCGACTTGAAACATTGCAAGTTACTGATTGTAGCAGTGCAGAACTCACCATTCTTGTGCTTTTTGTGCGTTTCGGTCTGTGGTCTCGCTAACCCTACAGACGTTGGGTGCGTACGTGCCATCTTCCTTCTTGAGTTGTGAAAACGCGTGGGAGTAAATAAACACATGTTCCATCAACAACAACAACAAAAGAGTGAGACAAGTACTAATCATCTCTGTTCGGCGACGTTCATCAGCAGCGTTGCCATGAATGGCAATGATAATTATTGTCTCCAGGAGAGCAGGTTGCGAGACAGAGTTGCGTTGACAAGTCGGCATGAGAGCCTTTATAGACCAAGAACAGCTAATGTTGCAAATCTTCCTCTAGTGAGCGCAATTTAGTGTGACGTCACTTTAACAACACTAACTACAGCAATGTATTTCTGCGGTTACACTAAAAGGGTATTAAACTTGGGAGATCTTAATTCCCAAGTTTCTTATTTAAATAAAACCAAAAAATTGCAAATTATAAAAAAAATAGTTGGAAGCAGAATTGTTGCAATACAAAAACTAACAATTCGCTACAATTACCATAATCAGCTGATTTGTCGTAATACGCGAAAATAGGAATGTAACAGCAAACTTACCTATTTCTTTTTTTTAAAGTTTTTTTTTTTTTAGAGTTCTGCAAGAACACATTGCACGTAAAAATTTTATCATTTTGTAAAAAATCTAAACAATGCTAACAAAGAACAATTTTGGAAAAATATTAATTTTTTGATTACACCTTTACCAAAATTTATTATTTTTTATTGCTTCGTTCAAATCCATAACAAACTTGTGTACTAAAGAAAGCTGTTTGGGTTTTTAATTTCGTGTGACGGAATCATGAGTTATCCTGACTACCGGATGGACATTTTTTGTTCTCCGACCCTGCATGCATGTGCAAATAACCAACTGGTTGATTTCCTCGAGAGATAGAAGACCGACATTACTGCAATCCAGGAAAGGCGATGAACGGGGGTTGGTCTAAAGCATTTTGTGACATGTACTATATCTGATTGGGAACGAAGGAATTTTTGCCCAACCGTCGGAAAATTTAGCTTCACTATAGTAACCTTCATTAATTGAGAGTGCCTATTCGATTTCGCCGCAGTTCGGAATATGGTGTTTAGTAGCACCAGATTTCAGATTTTAACATTCACAAGGCTACATGGCTGAGTCCAAATCAAGTTATCATGTTTTGATCGACGGAAAACACGCATCGAGCGTGTTGGACGTGCGAACGTACGTGGTCCTAACATCGACTCGAACCATTATCTTGTCGCAGTTAAGGTACGCACTAGGATTAGGGTAGAGCACGCCACATGTCATAACGTGCAACGAGAGGTAGTCGTCGGCCTGCTGCAATCAGAACATGCCGCCGAAGCTTTTTCAAGACCGGCCGCGAGGTGTTGCTTAGGAGCATGCACCAACTTTTATGCAAGAAATGTTCTAATGAACGCATAACCAATGACTGGAATCTCAGTGTTCTTTTTCCTATCTTCAAGAAAGGAGACCTCGCTTTTTGCGGTATCTACCTCAGAATAAGTCTCATTTCCATCGATTATAAGACATTGTGGCGCGTATTGTGTAATAGGTTGATGAGAGATAGGACAATTTCAGTATAGCTTCAGACCATAAAGGTCGACCAGTGACCAAAATTATTCACATTACGATGAATCATGAAAAAAAACACGTGAGTTTAACAAAAACACACACCACGTATCTGTCGGTTCATCGGTGCACAGGGACGTCAAGTCAGCGAGGCGTTCTCAGATATTTAAAACAAAATTTAGGCGGTCCAGCGGTGAATGAAGACATCATCGCGTGTTGGACGTCGGTGAAATGGATAATTTCAACTTCAATGTGGTTGAAAACTTCGTCATTTCGGATACGAAATGACAAGTAAAAACAACTTCAACCTGGAGATCAAGCAAAAAATCATCCTTGCAAATAGATGCTATTAGGTCCCGCTGAGCTAGCAAATTAAAAGTAAAGCCCTCTTTCGGAAAACGAAAGTTAATATCTTTTAGACGCTAATAGTCCCGGTCCTACTGTATGGCGCATAGACCGTGATTGAACCTGACGAAACCGCGTTAGCAATCTTTAAGAGGAAGAATCTCCGCAGGATTTTTGGTTCTATTAGAGTCGCCGCCGAGTTTATGTCACATATGAACCGTGAGCTGTATGAGCTATTCGATAAGGTTGACATAATCCAGCACATAAAATTCCCTCATTCGGTGAAAGAGCTCCAGCACGCATCGTTTACATGGAGTACCCAAACTTACATGGAGGACGACGTAATAGAGACAATGACCGATCGAAGGTTGAAGGCCAGGTAAGTAACTACAAACTTCAATAAATTGTAGTTTCATCTTTTAATTTTCTTCAGTCTCTTGATTTGTAATTACGGTGGGTTAACAACAACAGGTCCGATTGCCCGTAACCTACCTTTCTCTATTTAGTAATAAGATATTCTGTATGGTAACTTACTTCAAAATTAGTTTAAAACTTTTTTAAAACTGTGCTATAAATGAGCACTTAAAATCTGTCCAAAGATGTTATTGCTTTATCAATTTGTTTACACTAATAACTTTTGGTGTGGTCAGTTAGAAAATGTGCTCTAAACAGTGTGTACCATCCTTAATGTGTAAAAATTAGTAACATAATAGTTAAATTATTAATTGATCATATAACTACAAACTTAAGATACATTCGATGCATTATGATAAATGTAATACTTCATATAAAACCTTCTGAAACAAACTTCAAAATAAAAAAAATAATATATATTGCAATATATAATATAAATGCCTATTGATGTAGGAAATGTTTGTGTGTGCAGGGTGTAATATTCTCGGACACTTTAAATAAATCTTGTTTTCCCTTTTGATATAAAAATAAAAACACTTTTATAGAATATTGCTTTATGTTCCGGATCTCAATTACGAAATGGAAGGATTCTTTCATTTCATTTCAATGATTTTTTTTATATTGCATTATTTTTTTTTTACGCACACTTGTACGCACCACATGATGCGTTGTGTATACATCGTTTTAATATATATATATTATGTGTGTATATATTTACACATTCATATATACACGGAAAGGCACGGCATACACATGCATACATACATGCACAGCTATAGTACATACCTTGTTGAGAAAAAGCATCAGCAGCAGCAAATCCGAATATTCCATTAATTGATGTGGTGAAAATTTTTTAAAACCACTTATTCGCTTTTCAATATCACAATATCTTCAACATCACCAATAAAATGCTGAGTTTTCATTTTCCAAAATTAATTTTCACTAGTTTTTATTGCACGTCACTCTATTACATTTTTTTTCTTCTCTGAAAACAAGTTTCTAAACACAATACACACACATCAAAAGGAAGAAGCAGCACAGCACAACGCGCTACCAAAATTCGGGTGGGTGTGTACTTTGTCCTATTTCTTCAGCATTACATTTTTTAGTTTATAATTATGAAATAACTTTTTTTTTATTATATATATGTAGAATATGTAGTAAATTGGCAAGAAATGCTTCAATAACTAAATGGCAATGTCAATTTTCACAAATGAAGAAGCAGCACCCACCATCTTTTTTCTCACGGATTACACTAGTTGGGACGATACTGGCATATTTGTACAGATGACCGCTTGGTGCAAGCAGCAAAACTATATATGATCTTTCCTGCACTCGCTGGTAGTGTAGCCGCTGTGGTATTACTGATAGGTATTTATCGATAGCTTAAAATAGTCAGCACAAGTACTAGTTCAATGTGACCTAGTCGGAAAACAAAATGACATTTATTTTGAAATGATGTGTATTCTAATTGCTTTCAATTAAAACTTCAAATTTAAATATGATAAAAGGCGTCAGCCGTTGCCCTCAAATTAGATTCATTGTCTGTCGCCAGATTAGACTGGGTGCAGCGTCTGTCGCTTGACAAGAAGATTGTAATGCGCCGGAATAGGAGGTGTGTCGACAACAGCTGACATTCATACGTCGATTATATATCTTATTGCTGTGGTACTACGCAGTAGATTGCATCCACAATTTTCGTCCTCAACACGCAAACTATTTACAATGATGAGTGGCGTGGGGAAAAGGTAGATCCTGGGTTAAATCTACATATCAATGATGCAGTAAGTGGCAACTCGAGATACAATCTCTGCACTAAAAAAAACCAGTTTTACGGAGGAGCGTTAAATCAATGACGATCGTCACCGATGCAGCTGGGATACCAGGTACATCTTTTGTAATTGCCGAGCACATCGGCAGAATGATTTTGCATCGCACGAATATAATTTTGGGCTGCAGTGCATTGGTATAAGCTCGCAGGCGCTGCCCGGCGAGTATCACATACAGGCCCCCTACGAGGGCATCGCGCCTCATTTGTCGGTTGCTACTGTAGCAGATTAGTAGCTTTTTCAAATACTTTGACTTCCAACAGTTGTATCTGCACATTTGAGATACTATATTTAAATAAGAACAGTGCTTAATGTTATACTTTCCAAAGGTTCGCGAGGTCTTACAATATTTTGAAAAACCAACAATTTTGAGGGAACATAAATATCATATCTAATTTGTGCAACACCCATCTTCGGAGAGAATAGGGGAAGTTTTAAGGAAGTATGTACCGTGCCTTTGATGCCGTTGCCATGGAGGGATTTAAACTGCAATTAGTGGGCTGACGTACTTGCCAAGATAAAAGCTGTTATAATTGTGTTTTTTCACTTTAATATATAATATACTAGCTGTACCCGGCACGCTTTGCTGTGCCCAGTAAAAATTATTTTCATCACACAATATATTCTCCTCCTACTCGACTCCAAGCACTTCTCAACTTCTCTTTCAGCAATATTTAAAACCGATAAATCAAAAAACTTTTTTAATCTTTTAAACTATGAAATATATTCTCTTGTCTTAACTTGATTACTTCATCCGATCCCATTAACATGTACACCAAATTTCATCCACGTACTTCAAATGGATGCAAAGATATGTTGAATTTTGTTTATTGCTTGTATGGGGGGTGGGACATAGCCCCCTCCGATTTCTACCAAACTTAACACGATTACTTCTCCCAATCCTATTAACATGTATACCAAATTTCGTCCCCGTACCTCAAATGGATGCAAAGATGTGTTGAATTTTGTTTATCGCTTGTATGGGGGGTGGGGCATAGCCCCCTCCGATGTTGACCAAACTTAACACGATTACTTTTCCCGATCCCATTAACATGTGTAAGAAACTTCGTCGCCATACCTCTAATGGATGCAAAGATATGTTAAATTTTGTTTATCGCTTGTATGGGTGGTGGGGCACAGCCCCCTCCGATTTCTACCAAACTTAACACGATTACTTCCCCCGATCCTATTAAAATGTATACCAAATTTCGTCCCCCGTACCTCAAATGGATGCAAAGATGTGTTGAATTTTGTTTATCGCTTGTATGGGGGGTGGGGCATAGCCCCCTCCGATTTCTACCAAACTTAACACGATTACTTCTCCCGATCCTATTAACATGTATACCAAATTTCGTCCCCGTACCTCAAATGGATGCAAAGATGTGTTGAATTTTGTTTATCGCTTGTATGGGGGTGGGGCATAGCCCCCTTCCCCTCCACTAAACCTATCCTATGTTACTCAGAGTGAATGTAGCTTTCCAATGGTGAAAGAATTTTTGAAACCGACACAGTAGTTTTTGAGTTTACTCCTTACAAACATTTCCTCTGTATATAATAGTATAGATTGACGCCAGGTGTTTTCGGTAATTTGTCTGGTAAAATAATTCACGCTTACAATCGTCTATATAATGACTGTAAATTGCAAATTATAAAATTATGAAGAACGGCGGGAAGATTCACATTCTCTTAAAGCTGCGTTGCTGTCGCCAGTCCCCAAAAGAGTCGGTTGCAGCTGGGCAGCGCAGTCCGTGAGTAGGCCAATTTCTTACCTCGATTGACTTGGCGTACGGTGGTCCGAATCATATCACCGAGACTCTCCAGCTCATCCTGCCGCCGATGCCCTATCGAGAAGAACACCCGTGACGGCAATACAGTCGCGAGGACCTTTTTGAAAGTTATCAAAGTGGTGACTACATTTTGGTAGGCTTACAAGAGTACAGTAGAAGATAGTATGAAGACGATGCTGACGCGGTTTTTTAGAGAGTCGCGAACCAGTTGTATCACACATTAAGTTCGTTGAAGACGAGGAAGCAACTAATTAGACGGACCCCGAGATACCTTCTAATTTCTTCGGCATACGAAGAAAAAAAGTGTGATGTTTGTATTTCATGCGGCACAACGTAACTGGAAGGGTACAAATAATGTCTCATAATACTATTTCGAATTTTATTGCTCAACAAAGTACCTTTGGAACAACGCTTCCTTTTGGTTTGTCTTCAGCTGAAAAAGAAGCATACAATTACATTTAACACATTTCTTAATTGGTTATCTACACGCGCGATTTATTGACAACCCTCGCCACTCGAAGACAGTATCAATAACCCCACACTTCGCACTAGCACAGCACATTTTTTAGGCCCTGTACCGAAGGTACAAGAGCCTATTGGGTTTGTGCAAATGTATGTAACAGGTAGAAATAATGGTCGGAGACCCCCCAAAGTTACCAACATTATGGTCAGGAGTGATAGAGGAGTCGATATAGATAAAAATTTCTTCGGCACAAAAAAAAGTAAGTGTGCCAGTATAGAGATATCGTCCTTCTTAGCCAAAATCCGAAAAGTTCATCAAAATCGGATAATAAATGACGATTTTATAAGCAATTGAATTTGAACGACCCCCCTTTTCTTTTCATTCATATTCGCGCAGTGAGAAGTGGTCATGTGTTTGGTCATAAGCTCGGGAAACATTTAATGTGTTTGTTAGGCGACGTGAACTGGTACAGGGCCTCTTACAGTCGGTTACGCCCGACTGAAATTTCCTTACTTGTTTAACATTAAAATACTTCATATCGTTTTATGCGATAGGTTTTGGCACCGGAACGTAAGGGACGATATATAAATATATATATATATTATATATACATATATATATATATATTATATATCCTATATTTATATATACATAGATATATATATATATTTTATATATATATATACAATATATATATATATATATACATATATATATATATTTATATGTATATACATATATATATATATATATAAGTATGGTGTTGCAAATGAATTGTTGCATAATTTAATGTATTATATTAGGTAGGTTTTGCAGGCTCAAGGTCCAATCAAAATAAAAACAAAAAAGTTTTTAATTTTTATTTTTCCAATATATTTCGACCCTCTTCGAGGATCGTCTTCAGGGATTCTAAAATGTTACAAACAATTATTATCACAATTAAAACAAAAATAATTTTTAAAATTTAAAGTTTAAAATAACCAATAATACATATATAAATCACATACATTTTTACACGCGACAGCGGTGAGTCCGTCTCCTATGGCGTGGAGTTTAATACTAATTATTTTTTAGAACAAAATTGTCTATATATATGCGCAATTTTCTCTGTATCACTCTAATGTGATTTATAGAGTGCCTTGTGGTGGAGACGGGTCCAACATATGCAATCAAGTATATGTTGGTACGACGAAATCGAAATTAAAGACAAGGATTTCCGCTCATAAATCTGACCACCGTTGCCGCAGACTGAAAGACCATAAAACGGCGCTTGCAGCCCACTGTGCGAGCACAGGTCACTCTCCTAATTTCGATGAAGTGGACGTATTACAACAAGAGAGAAATTATGGGAAGCGGTACTTGTTAGAAATGCTGCACATTATCAACACTCCAGCGGATCGGAGAATAAATTACAAAACTGATACAGAGAAAATTGCGCATATATATAGACAATTTTGTTCTAAAAAATAATTAGTATTAAACTCCACGCCATAGGAGACGGACTCACCGCTGTCGCGTGTAAAAATGTATGTGATTTATATATGTATTATTGGTTATTTTAAACTTTAAATTTTAAAAATTATTTTTGTTTTAATTGTGATAATAATTGTTTGTAACATTTTAGAATCCCTGAAGACGATCCTCGAAGAGGGTCGAAATATATTGGAAAAATAAAAATTAAAAACTTTTTTGTTTTTATTTTGATTGGACCTTGAGCCTGCAAAACCTACCTATTACATATAAAGGTCGCCAAAAATCATCAGTATTAATGTATTATATTTAAAAAATAATAGTTATCTGAAAATGTCGTGTTCGCTTGTTATTTTATACAATACAATAATGATAGGATAGACATTTACAATTTGAAGGCAAAGAGAGAACTTCCTCCGGAATTTCCTATACACATACATGTACAATTGAATTTTTTCAGTGTGCATATTCATATTGAAACAGCAACTACATAATTAAATCTAATTATTTGAAACAATATACATTAATCTATACATACTTAAAACTATTTAAGGAAGTTGCGACCATTCAGACCCGGTGAAGTAATTTTTGTTTAGCCGCCTGGTTGTTCGATTGCAACCCTTCTCATAACTTGGCAGTTGTCCAAGCGGGCGCAACTTCTTTTTAAAATAAAGAAACTGAAAATCACATGTTGGTTGAATAGTGACTGGTACAGTATTTTTAACAGAATTTAAATATTAATGCGCTGAGCTAGTTATTTATTTGTAACTCATACAAATATTGCTGGCCCAAAATGCCCTTTGGGGGGTAGAAAGGTAATGAAATGAGGAACATTTTGGGGTATTTAAAAAAAAAATTGAAGGGGGCACAAAGGGTTAAAAATTGAAACAAAATTTTTGTTCAAATTTTTTCTATGAAATATTAATTTTAAAAATTTTTACGATAAACAGTTTTAAAGTTTTAGAAATTGTGCACAAAAAAATGTCGTGGTGTTTTAAAATCCGTTCATTCGTTTAAAAGTTATGGGGATTTGAAAATGTGGTTGGAAAAAAGTTTGTCCCCTGACAGTATGGCAACCCTGCAATACACGGACCTAATATCATATTTTTTTTTTAATTTTCACATGTACTACAAGATATATAATCAGAAGTCAGAAAAAATGGAGAACTTTTTTTTTCAGTGTCATTTTTTCAGAGAATGCCTCATATGTGTAAATGATAATCTAAATTCTACCAAATTGTTCAGTGTGACAGATGAGCCTATTTAATAATTATTTAGAATAAATTAAGCTTTTCCGCCTGCAACTGCTGCTCCCATTTCTCCATTATTCTGGTAGATAATTTCCCGGCCACAATCGTCACAATAATGACTATAAATTGCAAAATTATTATAAAATTAGAGCGGAGAGACTAATATAACAAATAAATGAAGCAAGCAATAACTTAACAATTCGAAATCAAATTAGAAAGTGTAGCCTGGCCGGCGTCTTCAAAAAACCCTTGGCGCTCATATGAATTTTGGAATTTAACGTCTATAAAATACCGACAGAGAGCAAACGAATAAAATAATGACAAAATTTAAAAATAAATACTAGAAATGCCTTAATTTTCGGCAATTCACCAAAAAAATACCATACTTTTTAACAGATATAATTTTTTCTCAACTTTGGCAACTTTGGATTCTTTTATTTTTATTTTATTAAAATTAGAAGTATAAACATTCAAGTTGGTTCAATAATATAAAAATAAACTTTGAATGCATAACCAACAAATATCAGAAAGGCTATTCTTAATAAACGGGTGATTGCGAAAAGTCTACTACCATTAGAGAAGCGAAGTAGTCATTTCCTTTCTGGTAAGTTTCATCATACATGTACATATATACATATATTTAATCATTAAAAAAATTGATGCCACAGGATATCCGCCCTTTTTTGGTTGAAAAATAGAATTTCGGCACATAAAGTAATTCATGGAGTTATGTTTCTTATTAAAAAAAAAATGGGAATTTCAACTCTACATACTCAACTTCATTTGAAACATTGTATTATCAATGTGCAACATAATGCAACCAATTACTTCCACGATTATTAAGGTATGACCTTCGGACTTAATCTAATAGTTAAGTTAAATTTCAGGAATGAAATAGTTCTGAAAAAACAAGACAAGTTTCCGAACGGAATGGCCCTGTGTGCTCTTAATATATTACCTTCTAAGTAAGAAAAAACTTGAAAAAAATGAACATATGAAAACTATTCTTCCCGGCGAGCAATGCTACGCCTTATTTTGATTATCTCTCATTTCCAAATAACATCGATCTGTGTCAAACAGCGTATGGAGTCTCGATAAAGCACATTTATATTTAGATTAATTTGATTTGTATGGGGGTATACACTGATCTGAATACATGTACATATATAAATGACGTTCTTTTAGCATAATAAACAATATAGCAAATATGTATTGGGACTAAATCTTCTAGTGGTTTGATCTCGACCGCAAAGGAATATTTCATCAAATTTGTAATTTCTGGCTAAACATAATTGTCCTATCTCAGCAGATATTTGAGGCACGCTCCCATATAAAACATAAAGGAGCGTGCCGCATGGTCTGGTTGGGTCCAGAGCTACAAGGGAGTGAATTGTGTTGACCTACTACAGAATTTATTGGTGTTATGGGGCTAGGAATACTAGACCAGAGTAATATCCGGGTTTGATTCTCAAGTGGTTTAGGTTCAGCAGAGTAGCCTGCTAAGCGGGAATTTCACTGGGTTATATCACTTACTATAATCGATTATAGGTGAAAAAATTACATGCTTTTATAGACCATATAACGACTGAATGGTGTTCATTTTATTCGTCGGAAGTGGCTTCCTATTTGTATAACTTAATAGCGTACCCGGTTTGCGTTGCTACGCAGCCTCCTCTTTGCATTCCTTATGGATAGGTGAGGTATCATTGAGAATGCCAATATTCAAGTCTAATTTAATTGAGTTATCATTGCATTCTTCGATTTTTAGTTGACCCCGCGTGCTCTGCCAGACCACCCTTTGCATTTCTCTTTTAAGAGACCACATGTATCTAGTGACAAAAGATTGTCCTGATACCTTTAGTCGCTTTGGGTTGAGTTTTGAAATAATCCAAACACAGCATAATATTCTCAGAGCATACTCTTGCCGACCACACTCTGCGCCGATAAAGTTCTGCACAATCATATACTTTCCCCCTCTAATAATCTATATTGCTCTCTCGCCATTAGATTTATCTTTCTCTCACCTATTATCTCGAATAACTTTTGTTGCGCCAATGACGAAAATTGAAAGCATTTATTGTATTGCTAGATAAGAGTCAAAAAATGTAAAGAATGTTGTCCAATTTCGCTTGGCTATTTGCGCAAGACAATCCAGGGGCTTAATTTTGACGCATGCAACCGCGGCGCCTGTAGAACCATGATCGACCGCGACAAAACCCTAAACGTTGCCAAACTCTAGTCTTTAACGAATCTTTTTATTTTCTTTATAGAAAGTTTGCTCGATAATTGAAAATTGATCTACTCTGGTGCTATGAATACGAAAGGTCAATTTAGTTGAGAGGCGTTATTAAGAGCAAAGAAAATCAGAATAAAAGAAATGGACACATTTGACGTATCAGATCGAAATAGGTGAGTACAGTTTATGTTTATATGTTTATATGGGTTGTATTAGATACATTATATACATAAAGATAAAAATATCTAACCATATCTAATCATATAATCAAAAATAGAGTGCATGCTTTTAATAATTGTACATAAATGGGTGTACATACATACAATGTGCACATTTTTTAAATATTTGTCTGTCTAAATGTAATCTCCGAAACGGCTTAACCGATTTTGACGGAAATTTCCCTGCCTGATAGTTGATGTTATAAGCAGTAACTTAGGCACATTTATTTAATATTGGAGGGTATCAAGGGTATACGAAATTCGTCATATCTTTGCATTTATTAAAGGTACGGAGATGATATTTGGCGTACATTTTAATGGAATCAGAAGAAAATCACAGCATGAGTTTGGTTAAAATGATAATCACAATTCGTCATATCTTTGGATGGAGGAATGATATTTGGTGTACATGTGACTGGGTGAAGATCACATCATGAGTTTAGTCAATAAAAAAAATTCAACAAATATTTGCATTAATTTGAGGTAAGGGGATGATTTTTGCTTGTTTGCTTAAGTGTCCGTCAATAGTTGGTCATGTCCGCATTTAGGAGGGTGCACCAGTTGCTGTAGTCTTGTGCACTGGCGCCAGTTGTTATGAATGCCAATTAAGTTGAGATCCCCCATACCTGGCCATTCCAAAGCGTGCTTGTTTGACTCTATTTCGTCATCCACCAATCACGTTTAGGTCGCCATGTAAACAATGCGTGCTGGACCTCTTTCAATTTATCAAATGAGCTAACTAGCCCATTGCCGCCGATGTAATTTTATTCGCTGGACTATGTCAACTTCGTCGAATAGCTTATAAAGCTCGCGGTTCATACGGAACTTAAGCTCGTCGCAGACTCAAATAAGACCAAAAATCCAAAAAAAAGTCAGAGAGGAACCGTTTACTTTGTGTCTAAAGTAAAACGGTCTGCGCTCAACAAATAACCGAAATTGTTATTTCTCTTTTGTTCGGGGAATTCGCTGACGTTTGAACGCGAGCGAGAAAAATAAAAGTGTTTTGCGTTTGTGCGAATAATTTTCAGATTACAGATTTTTTGCAACATTTATACGCAACCGAGCGTGCAATATTGCCAACAAGGCAAAGTAAACAAAACAAAACGACAGTTTGCACTGAGCATTTAATTTTTTCGCTCATCTGATGACTCTCAATGTGCAAGCGATCAATCGAATCGGTATCTCTAAAGTGTTATTGAAAGACCGTAACACGCATAGCTCACCCGAAACACTCAACCGAAAACCAAAACGAAGTCAAACGAAGTGTTGTGCTCAGAGCGAGAGCGAGTGTGCTTTAAATTTTCGGTTAGTTAGTGAACAGACCGCAAAGAGAAAAACGGTCAACTCTTATTTGCGAGCCCTGGTCAGCACAAATCTCGCTTATATTCAAATAATAAGCCGCGGCTAGGCGCTTGTCAACAGACATGAATCTCCTACTTACAAAAAAATCGCTTACTTTCATGGCAGTTATAGTAGATGTCAAAGGATGATATTTTTAGAGCAAGCCTGTCCTATCCATTGTATTTCCTGTAAATTTTTCGCGCTGAACACAAATCCAGAACGGTATTATATAGTAGGCATTCTTAGCTTTAAAAATTGCTTTACGATGATTTTTAAAAAAACTAAAACGTACAAGAATCACTCCCGACTTTTCTTGTAACTGACAAAGCTGTGACTTTGCAAACTTTGCTTTTGATATCATGTCTATTATGAAAGGTATTTACGGTATTTATATTATAATTTAATCAGTACGGACCAAAACTTTTAACGAGGAAAATGTGTTCCCTTAAGACAATATCATATAACTGTATATTTTGCGGATACGAATACTGCAAAATTTCATTTTCTTGGTCATCCTTTACGAAAGGGTCCGCGACTACATAAATACATTATTGATTGTATAGCAAGCCTTACCGTAAAACCTATTCGTGTTAAGTTCGTTCAAAGTCGGAGGAGAAGATTCGTTTCAAGCATTACTGGCTTAAAACTTCATATCGTGGTTTCTTATAAACATGGGCTTTATATAAATATCTTTGTTTACAGCACCAGCACCTATGTGTAATCATATAATATCATTTTCTACGTATTTTTATTTAGTTCATTTGTTATTATTTATTTATTGCTCTATATACCACTATAAAATGATAGAAAACCGAAAGTAGCCCTAGATCTCAATTCGTAGGAACGACCGAAGATATAGTTCGACCCCTGTAATACTTATCCTTAGCATAATCTTTGCCCTAATTTCGTCCTGGTGCTACGAAGTAGAATTTTTTAAATATTACCAATATGTGGCTGTCTTCCGGATATAAATAGGCACTTCTCAACTTATTTTCGAGGTTCGAATCGAGAAATTCATGTATGTTTTTCAATGGCATTTTTGCCGTTAGGGTTTAATTGCATAGGAAACTTGAAGATTCAAATAATTCAGTAATATTTTGGTCAGTGGATGTGTCCTTTGATGATGACAACTAAAGGTATTATAAGTATGTTCGACTTGGAAAACTCAGCGGCGCTATGACAATATTTTATTCTCTTATCCGAAGTTGAGACTCTATTTGAAAGATGGGTTGCAGGATATAAACGAACTGCATCTTGATTCATTGGTTAATATAAAAAATAACGAATAGTTCAGCTAATATACATTTACAACTTTATAATATATATGAATATACAATAATATATTACTTGCAGTTGGTACTTTGGACCAATGACCAGACAGGATGCTACCGACGTTCTTATGAACGAACGAGAGCGTGGTGTATTTTTGGTTCGCGATAGTAACTCAATTGTCGGAGACTACGTTCTTTGTGTGAGAGAAGATGCAAAAGTCAGCAATTACATTATAAACAAAATTCAGCAGCAGGACCAAATTGTCTACCGTATAGGTGACCAGTCATTTGAGACATTACCAAAACTACTCACATTCTATACGTTGCACTATTTGGACACAACACCATTAAAAAGGCCGGCTCCAAAACGAGTGGAAAAAGTCGTTGGAAAATATGATTTTGATGGCAGTGTAAGTAGAATCACAAGTCTTCACAGATGTGGCACTTAACACCAGTGGCGGCTACTAATTTTATTTATGAATTGTAATTGGTTTTATCTATTCTTTTCTATTCTATTAGGATCAAGATGATTTACCTTTTCGTAAGGGCGAAGTCTTAACTATTATACGCAAAGATGAAGATCAATGGTGGACAGCCCGCAATGCATTGGGACAAGTTGGCCAGATACCAGTACCTTACGTACATAAGGTAATATTAATACATTTTGTCAAGTTACAATAACTTTAATTATAACATAACGAAGGAACTAAATACATTACACAATGAAGGTCATTTTCGAATTTATTGTCCTTCTTTACCGTCTCTTTTTTATTTATGCGGCTGTAAATTGATGGGGTAGTGTACAGCTATCGATGGGTTTTGCTCCACAGAGACATTTGTATTTAACTTTCATAAGTGTAATGTAATGTTTTTTAAGTAATTATGCTGTTTAAATGGACTACAGGGTATCTTAAAGTAGACTGCATAACAAATTACACGTTATAGAAAAAAAAATACTTTAACTTCGATTAAACATTAGCTTTAAAATCATTGACACGAAGTTTCAATCGGATCTAAATGAAGAGTACGATACCTTCTTTAGTTATCTGACACATTTCAGATATCATATTGCATGGAAAATATTTTTAAATATTTACAAATTTCAATAAAAAGTGACAAACAACTCAATGAAACAACTCAATGCATAAAAGAAGAAAAGCAAATACGTCATATATTAGCAAGATTGTCCGTACCACGCTCTCATATAGTAACAACCCATGAATCTTAATAGTTTCGACACTTTTTAAGATAAAACTATGAAACTTATCACAATTAATGTATGTTTGGATAAAAACGTATCACTTATTATATAAGAAACAAAAAATTCTCCATATGACATGTATGCATATATTTGACATTGGTATTATCTGAACAATTACATTTTTTTAATTAAGATCAAATTGCGATTTATTGATTATTTTATTTGGGTAGAGAGACAAGGAGGACTCTAGTGTGAACAAAGAATTAAATCTATCTTACAAAAACAATTTTAAACAAGTAAGGATATTACAAAATTTCAAAATAAGCTTGTGAAATTCCGGAGCAGTCCTAGTCGAAGGCAAAAAACACGAAGTCTCTATCTATTACCGTTTCCGAGATCCTTTCGTTCATTCGGACGGACAGACGGACAAGTCTATATCGACTCCTCTATCACTCCCGACCATAATGGGTAACTTTGGGGGGTCTCCGACCATTATTTCTACATGTTACATACATTTGCACAAAACCAATAGCCTTCGGTACAGGGCCTAAAAATGCAACAGTCTTGAGTTTAAGACTTCAAAATACCCTGCTCTCTGCATTCTGAAGACTTATGCCAAGAGTGTGCTACTATTTGCTCGTTCTGCGCATGAATGTCAAATTAATAAACAAAATTCAAGTGTGAAACTTAACAAATGTTTATTGAAAATGACAGCAAATTCAATAAAAAGAGAATGTGGCGTCACCATTTCGAATTTTTTTTAAAACATTTCGTTCTATATTGCATGGCAGTTGGCAAAAGAAAATGTTTATATTAGAAATTAGTCCACATTATATTATGGCAAATAAAATTTTAAAATTTTCAACAGTTTAACATAAATATTAAATCTTTTGTTTACCTTTTCTCTTATTATTTAGTACGAAGATAATTTAGATGAAAACAATTTCGAAAGGCCATCGTCTGGAAGTAGTAGCTGCGGCAACAACATGCGTTCGCCCCGCTCATCCAGCGGCAATTCCGACTCCGTCAATGTCTCAACAAACAGCCATCAATTAAGCAGCAGTTTGAAGCGCACAGATTTAAACGTAAGTCATATTCTTTAAGCCTCTTGAAAATAAAAATCTAACGTATTTTACTTTGCGTACAGCGCAAACTTCCAGCTTATGCTCGTGTTAAACAATCCCGTGTGCCAAACGCATATGATAAAACGGCGTTAAAGCTTGAAGTAGGTGACATTATCAAAGTTACTAAAACCAATATCAATGGTCAGTGGGATGGTGAGCTAAAAGGACGCAAAGGACACTTTCCGTTTACTCATGTCGAGTTTATAGAAGATTGTGATTTAGTAATGCATACCGTCGGTTCCGAACCCTCTGAACAACAAGCAAATAACTCTAGCGTCGATTGGGTTGAATAAGGAAAAGGTGGCGATATTTTCTAAAATACAAATGAAATAACCAAAAGTGTACAACACAATCACACACAGAGACCAGAAGATTACTATCGACAGACAGGATTTATAAATGTGGACAGAGATATGGTGCATGCGAATCGGTTAAATAAAAATTCAAACAAATTATAAATTTTATCTGTTAGTAAATAAGTGTGCTACCTGTATATTTCCACCTATTATGTAAGTTGTCGTTGTCATCGTCAAATATAATCGAATCATGCAATGCATCCCTGGAAAATAAACACACATTAGACTATTTTTTACATATAATGTCAAACATTGCAAACAATTGCGTTACTTAATTCCTGATAAGTCAGTACAGGCCAAAAGTGTGAACCTAATATTATAGCGTCATTGCAGAATTTCACTGCGAGCAGTTTTAGAGCGCCAACTATATCTTCCGCCGTCCAAAAATCAATCAATGTTCAATTAATCGTTTTGGTTTGTGTTGCTTGTATTGTATTGGAATGTTGAATCGTTGAAGCGTTTAACAAAGTTCTAGTCTGCTTCCTGTCGCCTGACCTTGGTCGTGATTCAAAAGTGATTATGTATTTCAATTCTTTTCTATTCTATGCTAAAACTACAATAGCTTCTTCAATTATAAATAAAAAGATTTACCGTTCCTTTGCTTCAACTTATATTGGAACGGAACGGACATGATTTATAGGCTAATACAGTTTTTTATTGAACAACGGTTGAAAATAGGCATGCCATGATGATTCATCGTGTCCCATGGTTCCTACGGGACAAAATGCCGGAATAGACGACATCGGGAAACAGACTAGTTTTATGCAAAAAAATAAAACATTTATTCGATGGGCTAACGGTAAATTACGATTACTGCTTTCCATCAAAATTAAACTAAAAGTGAAAAGACGTTTGCGCTAATGTAGCGATAACATTTGAGTACTTGTATTTAAAATCTTTTATATATATAAAAATGAAAGTATGTTTGTATGTATGTATAATATATTCCCTATAGACTCCGAAAACGCTCAGGCGATTGAGCAAAAAAGTCCACTGGACCATATGTCTACGGTGAAAATCGAGCTTGCGAGTTTTCGCTTGAAGTTTTCTGTTCGGACTTCATATTCTTAAGAAAATGGTACTTTTTGTCATGCTCATATTTCGTAAACTAACTGAAAATTTCGATTTACTTTCAAGAGCAAAGTTGTAGCATTTGATACGGCCTACAAATTGTCCCTGTACAGCAAGTCAAAAAAAATTCATTTTCATGGTGCAAAAGATAAAAAATGTCGAGAAAAACGCCATTTTTTCGATTTTCAAAACAAAACGCATAATATTAATAATTGATGATTCATTGAACTCAAACACAAAAAAGACAAAAGAAGATATGTAGTAGCATGATCTAAGTAATAAGGTCTGGCCACTTGACTGGCTGACTGGTTGACTTTTTTTTTACTTGCGCGTGGCCAGACGTTATTACTTAGATCATGGTGTAGTAGTACATGATAACGAGTAGCATTTGATTTGATTCAGTTGAGAGAGACAAATTATATATTGAGGTCATTGGAAAAAAAAATATCATTGCAAAATTGGGTCGATTACTGAACAATTACCGCAGAGCTTGTAAGAATCAAACACAACTTGATGGTAAATTCCAAAAATTTTTTGATAGCACAAAGGAAATCTTTTACATTGGAAAATGTAAATGTCAACTCAAAACGGCCCGATGTAAATATCGACTGTTCCACCAACTTTACATACGGGTGCATCATCTGATCCAACATTTCAAGCAAACATATCACATTTGTGTGACTTCGAATTTCCTTCTGCTTCGGAAATCTGTGAACCAACCGTGCGCTCTTATACTCCACGATATAGTACACCAAAGTTTGCAATGATGTGCGATCGTTTTGGAATATCCGATCGATTAGCATCTTGTTTGGCTTCAGCTTTATTCGCTGACATAGAGCAAGGCACGATGGTGAATCGTTGATCGCTTTTTCGTTTGATGGCCGCAAAAATGATTCATTAACTCGTGAAAAAATTAATGAAGTATATCACACTACAATGCAAAAAGAACCACACATGGTAGTATTACGTGAACCACATTCGTCACTACTCGGCTATGTGAATTTAGAAGATAAAGGCGAAACCTCCAGAGTGAAACAAGCCGAATTGATTGGATTTTTCGAATCTAAAAATCTCTCACTTGAAAATTTAATTGCCGGCTGTAGTGACGATGAGGTGGCAAATACAGGCATAACTGGAGGTGTATTGCGTCTCATCGAATGCCATCTACGTAGACCAATACACTGGTTTGTCTGCTTACTTCATTTCAACGAATTGCCATTCCGCCATCTGTACAACGCTATCGAAAAATCGGTCACTACTGGACCGAAAAGTGGCACTGGAACGTTAGCTCAAAGTATAGAAATTTGCAATACATTACAAGTAAATATCATAGCTTTATTTAATTTTTTTTCTATAAGCGATATAATTTTGAAAAAACTATTATTTTTCAGGTTATTGAAAACTTTGAAGCAATTTCACTTGAGCACATGCCTCCAGAATTGAATGAAGATGATAGAAAACAACTTTCCACGGACGTTAAATATCTATACGAAATTGCCGAAGCCTTTTCAAATGGTAGTTGCTCAATTAGTCTTGCAAACATCAAACCTGGACCGGTAGGACATTCGAGATGGATAACAAGAGATAGTAGATTGCTCCGTGTGTATATTGCGACAAAGGACCCATCAGAAAATTTGAAAGTTTTGGCAAGATACATCATGAAAGTGTACGTTCCCATGTATTTCAACGTGAAATACTACAACTCGGCTGTATACGGTAGTGCTCTGCTTGGAAAATTCATCCAATGAACGCAATATATGCCGAATCATTTACGTGGCATAATAAATCCTGTAATACAGAATAATTGCTATTTCGCACACAGTGAAAATGTTTTGTTTACCATGTTATTCGATGATCGCAAAGAAATTCGTCGATTGGCACTCAAAAAAATATTGTATTTTCGCGACAACTTATGCGATTCAACTATGCTTCGCGAATATGTAAAACCAAAAATCAATTTTGATTGTACGGACTACGTTCACATGATTGATTTAGATAACAAAACGTTGTTATCTGAACCGCCATTTACCAGAAAAATTCCGTATGAACATTTACAGCAATACCTTGAAGATGCAGATGATGAAGATCCTCCATTACCAGATCCATTAGTACCTTGCCATATTCAAGGTACGGAGCGTCATGTCCAACTATTAGCTAGTGTTGCTAAGCGCTCAATCGACAAAAATCGTGAAGGTATAATGGCATCTCGAAAAGATTTCGAGGGCAATCTTTGAATGAAAAATGTTTAAAAATAAATTGTTGCTAAAGTTTGCCACTTTCCAATGGCAAAAAATGTATCAAGGAGTGGTCCAACATGTTCAAAGAAGTTGTAGATCATCCAGTGGGCTACAATTCTTTCATTAACAGTTTCATCATATCTTCAATCGATTATGAGTTATTGACGGAAAATAAAAAAAAATCGAAAAAATGGCGTTTTTCTCGACATTTTTTGTCTTTGCACCATGAAAATGAATTTTTTTTGACTTGCTGTACAGGGACAATTTGTAGGCCGTATCAAATGCTACAACTTTGCTCTTGAAAGTAAATCGAAATTTTCAGTTAGTTTACGAAATATGAGCATGACAAAAAGTACCATTTTCTTAAGAATATGAAGTCCGAACAGAAAACTTCAAGCGAAAACTCGCAAGCTCGATTTTCACCGTAGACATATGGTCCAGTGGACTTTTTTGCTCAGAATAACCCCCGAAATCGGAATCTGGACGCGCCCGAGATGATTTTCAAATCGCCACACCCTAATGTATATATATATAGACAATATGTATATTAATTTTTTTTAGCTAAAGGCCTCAGTAGCCAATGTTATTTCTTTAAGCTAGATTTCTAGATTAATCTAAGATCTCGGTATACTTAGTTACTTAAATGACCATCTACCGGTCATGGCCGCATCTAGGAAGGCGCGCCAGCCTCCATAGTCTAGTGCGCGTTGGCGCCAGTCGTTTTGAATGCCAAGTACGGAGAGATCTCTCCATACCTGGTCATTCCATCGTGTGTCCGGTCGTCCTCTATTTCGGCGTCCACCATGTAAACCATGCGTGCTGGAGCTCTTTCATCCATTCGAATGAGGTGCCCAGCCCAGTGCAGCCGCTTGAATTTTATGCGCTGGACTATGTCAACCTTATCGAATAGCTCATACAGCTCGCGGTTCATACGGGACCTAAATTCGTCGCCGACTCAAACAGGACCGAACATCCTGCGAAAAATCTTCCTCTCGAAGACTTCCAACGGCTTTTCATCTGACTCAATCACGGTCCATGCTTCTGCACCATACAATAGAACCGGGAGTATCAGCGTCTTAAAGATCTTCTAATTTGCTTGCTCAGCCCAAAATAATATATATTTGCAAGAGTGATTCTTCGCCTAATCTCTAGGCTGACGTTGTTGTTGTTGCTGGTTATTTCGGATCCAAAATAGATAGACTAAGTTTTCTAGAACATTGAAGTTGAATTTCTCCATCGTCGCTGACCGTCCAAGACGCGATGACGGCGTGCTGGAACTCATCAGGTCTTGTCCTCATTCACCGCTAGACCCATGAGCCCAGACTGTTTTTCAATCTCTGAGAACGCCTGGCTGATTCGTCGTTCCTGCGTACCGATGATATCGATGTCATCAGCGTAAGCGAGCAGCATCACTTCTTTTTGGAAGATCGAGCCCGACATACTCTGTATGTACGGGCACTGGCGTAGGATGTATTCCTTCAGAAGATTGAAAAAATCGTACGATAGAGCATCGCCCTGCCTGAAACCTCTCTTGGTATCAAAGGGGTCGGAGAGGTTTTTCCCCACCCTGACAACGCTTTGTGTGTTAGAAAGCGTCGTCATGCAAAGACGGACAATCTTTGCCGGGATACCTAGTGCAGACAGGGCGCCGAAGAACTTCGATCGTATCGGCGTGTCGAAAGCGGCTTTATAATCGACAAATAGGTGGTGAGTGTCTTTGTTGAACTCACGGGTCTTTTCCAAGATTTGGTGTAATGTGAATATTTGGTCACTGGTCGACCTTTTTGGTCTGAAGCCACACTGATATCGTCCTATCAGTGAGTCGGTATATGGCTTCAGCCTATTACACAATACACCCGACAGAGTCTTTTATCCAATGGAAAGGAGACTTATTCCGGCGGTAGTTAGCGCAAACAGCGGGGTCTCCTTTCTTAAAGATAGGACAGAGAACACTGAGATTCCAGTCATTGGTTATGCGTTCATCGGACCATATCTTGCATAAAAGCTGGTGCGTCTCCTAACCAACTCTTCGCCGCCGGTCTTAAATAACTCAGCTGGCAGCCCATCAGAGCCTGCCGCTTTGTTATTTTTCAGCTTTTTAATAACTGAATCGACCTCGTTATAGTCCGGTGGCTCTACAATAGTGCCATCATTAACTGGTGGTTCCGGTGTCATTTCTCTTTCGGCGGTATTGTGCGCTTCATCGCCTCCAAGTAGGTTGGAGAAATGACTCCTCCATAATCTCAGTGATTCCTGTTCATCCGTTACCAGATTTCCATTGTCATCCTTACAGAAAGTTACTCCGGGCTTAAAACCTTCAGTCAGACGCTTGACCTTTTGATAGAATTTTCGAGCTTCATTTCTGTCACGTAACATCTCAACATCCTCAAACTCCCGCCTTTCTTGCTCCGTTTTCTTGAGTCTGAAAAGGCATTTCTCCTCTCTCCATTTCTCTCGATATCGCTCTCTAACAGCTCGCGTTGCTCCCGACTGCAGAGTTCGCTGATAGGAAGCGTTCTTCTCTGCAGTAGCATTGCGACACTCCTCGTCGTACCAAGAATTCTTCACAGGTTTTGTATAACCAATGACATCCTTGGCCCTATCCATGGAGCGGGTGATATGTGTCCACTGCTCACATATATCTCGAGAAGTCGGAGAGGTTTCCCGGAGCTGTCGGGAGAGTGTGTTTGAGAAGGCTGCGGCGGTCTGCTCTGATTGCAGACGTGAAGGCTAAATTTTCCGACGGTTGGTCCAAAGATTCCTTCCTTCCCAATCTTGGCGTTGAAATCGCCAAGCACGATTTTGACATCGTGTTTGGGGCAGCGCTTGTACAGGCGTTCCAATCGCTCATAGAACTTATGTTTAGCATCGTCGTCTTTCTCTTCCGTCGGGGCATGCGCACAAATCAGGCTAATATAAAAATACTTAGCCTAGATGCGTATCGCGGCTAGGCGCTCGTTAACAGGTGTGAACCTACAGACGAGGCCACGTAGTTTCCTACTCACCACGAAACCACATCCAAATTCGTGCTTACTCGCATGGCAGCTGTAGTAGATGCCACAGGATGCTTTTTAGAGCAACCCTGTCTTATCCATCGGATTTCCCTGATTGCGGTGATGTCAGCCTTGCATCTTTCGAGGACATTAACCAGCTGCCGGAGTTCAGAATTCACGGCTGACAATGCTAGGAACTAGCATCGTCAATATATATAAAGAGTTTCTAAATATATCTTTACGATCGGACATAGCAACTATGCACCTAAAAGAAATACTAACAAATATTTAGAAAGTTATCTAACCCATCTGACCCCAAATTCAGATACTAATTTCTCCCTTTGGAAGGCTACTAAAAAATTAAGACGAACCACAATGCGAAATGCCCCATTAAAAAAGGCAGATGGTAGCTGGGCAAAAACAGAGTTTGAAAAGTCAACACTTCTAGCTGACTTTTTTCAAAACACATTTAAGAATGACCCACAAAACTGTGAACATATGTCAGAAAATTCAAGCAGTTCAATTCGTAATATTCCAATCCGGTACGTATCTGCTAGGGAAATCAAAATAATTATTGACAAAATCAAAACAAAGAAATCTCCGGGCTATGATATGATAACTGGAAAATTGCTGAAAGAACTTCCAAAGAGAGCTATACTATATCTCCGAAATTTATTTAATGCTATAATAATAATCAAATATTTTCCAAAGACTTGGAAGGTATCAGAAATCATAGCAATACCTAAGCCTGGCAAGATACTTCCAGTGCAGCTTCCTATCGACCGATAAGTCTTTTGCCGATTTTATCAAAGGTGTTTGAAAGAATATTAAATAGCAGACTGCAACACATACTTGACAACGTTACGTTATACCTGACCATCAATTTGGATTCCGAAAACACCATTCCACAATTAAACAAATACATAGAATAGTTTATAAAATTTCTACAGACCTTAAAGACAAGAAATATTGTAAAGGAGTTTTTCTCGATGTCGAGAAGGCATTTGACAGGTCTGGCACAAGGAGATTGGTATTCAAACTACGATCTCTCCTTCCGCAGGATTTTTATCTTATGCTAAAAAGTTACATATCAGATAGACACTTTCATGTAAAAGTCAAAGACGCTTTCTCGTCAATCAGACAAATAAATGCTGGAATACCCCAAGGGAGTGTATTAGGACCCCTCTTATATGTTCTTTATACTCAAGATATACCACACCCGAATGAGCCCTCTTCAATAATTGCTACTTTTGCAGACGACACAGTCCTGCTCTCTGCTCATAACGATTTATCTTTAGCTTCTAGAAACCGTCAAGGTACTCTAGATACCTCAACTACTTGGTTTGAAAAATGGGCTTTAAAAATTAATGCAAACAAGACCACCAAGGGCGTATCCAGGGGGCCACGGTCCCCCCTAACTTTTGAAAAGTTCGTTAAAAAATGTATTTTACTACATATTTCGCACTTTTGCCTACTAAAAAAAAAAACAAAGTCGGCCCCTCTTCGGAGACAGTGGCCGCCCCCGACGAAAGCTGGATACGCACTTGAAGACCACCCTAGTAATATTCTATTCCCCTAAAAAAAAAACAATGTTGAAATACCCATTGCAAAATAAGAAAAAAATTTAGGAATACATTTAGACAGTAAATAAAACCAAATAACGAAACCAAATAAAAGAGAAATTTTATTTATTTATTTATTTATTAATAATAGCAACTACATGGCTAAACCGTTGCTTTAAACTAATTACTTAAACCAATATACTTACTTACTTAAATGGCCGTCAACCGTCTACCGGTCATGGCCGCGTCCAGGAAAGCGCGCCAGCCTCCATAATCCTGTGCGCGCTGGCGCCAGTCGTTCTGAATGCCAAGTACGGAGAGATCTCTCCATACCTGGTCATTCCATCGAGTGCCCGGTCGTCCTCTATGTCGGCGTCCACCAATCAAGTTTGGGCCCCCATGTAAGCCATGCGTGCTGGAGCTCCTTCGTCCATTCGATTGAGGTGCCCAGCCCAGTGCAGCCGCTGGAATTTTATAAGCTGGACTATGTCAACCTCATTGAATAGCTCGTACAGCTCGCGGTTCATACGGGACCTAAGCTCGTCGCCGACTCTAATAGGACCAAAGATCCTGCGAAGAATCTTCCTCTCGAAGACTTCCAACGCTGTCTCATCCGAATCAATCACGGTCCATGCCTCTGCGCCATACAGTAGGACCAGGAGTATCAGCGTCTTATATATCCTTATTTTCGTCTGTCGAGAGAGGGCTTTACTTCTCATTTGCTTGCTCAGCCCAAAAAACATCAGTTTGCAAGCGTGAAGTTTTCTACAACACTGAAGTTGAAATTCTCCATCGTCACTGACCGTCCAAGACGCATTGACGGAGTGCGAGAAGACACCAAGCACTTCGTTTTGTCCTCGTTCACCGCTAGACTGTTTTTCAATCTCCGAGAACGCCTTGCTGACTCGCCGTTCCTGCGTACCGATGATATCGATGTCATAGGCGTAAGCGAGCAGCATCACTTCCTTTTGGAAGATCGAGCCCGACATACTCTGTATTTACGGGCATTGGCGTAGGATGTATTCCATCAGGAGATTGAAAAAATTGCACGATAGAGCATCGCCCTAACTGAAACCTCTCTTGGTATCAATGGGGTCGGAGAGGTTTTTCCCCACCCTGACAAAGCTTTGTGTGTTAGATAGCGTCGCCATGCAAAGACGGACAATCTTTGCCGGGATACCTAGTGCAGACAAGGCGTCGAAAAACTTCGATGGTATCGGCGTGTCGAAAGCGGTTTTGTAATCGACAAATAGGTGGTGAGTGTCCTTGTTGAACTCACGGGTCTTTTCCAAGAAATTTGGCGTAATGTGAATATTTGGTCACTGGTCGACCTTTTTGGTCTGAAGCCACACTGATATCGTCATATGAGTGAATCGGTATATGGCTTCAGCCTATTACACAATACGCCCGACAGAGTCTTATATCCAATGGAAAGGAGACTTATTCCGCGGTAGTTGGCGCAAACAGCGGGGTCTCCTTTCTTAAAGATAGGACAGAGAACACTGAGATTCCAGCCATTGGGTATGCGTTCATCGGACCATATCTTGCATAAAAGCTGGTGCATACTCCTAACCAACTCTTCGCCGCCGGTCGTAAATAACTCAGCTGGCAGCCTATCAGAACCTGCCGCTTTGTTATTTTTCAGCTTTTTAATAACTTAATCGACCTCGTTATAGTCCGGTGGCTCTACAATAGTGCCATCATTAACTGGTGGTTCCGGTGTAATTTCTCTTTCGGCGGTATTGTGCGCTTCATTGTCTCCGAGTAGGTTGGAGAAATGACTCCTCCATAATCTCAGTGATTCCTGTTCACCCGTTACCAGATTTCCATTGTTATCTTTGCAGAAAGTTACTCCGGGCTTAAAACCTTCAGTCAGACGCTTGACCTTTTGATAGAATTTTCGAGCTTCATTTTACGGAACATCTCAACATCCTCAAACTCCCGCCTTTCTTGCTCCTTTTTCTTGCGTCTGAAAAGGCGTTTCTCCACTCTCCGTTTCTCACGATATCGCTCTCTAACAGCTCGCGTTGCTCCCGACTGCAGAGTTCGCTGATAGGAAGCGTTCTTCTCTGCAGTAGCATTGCGACACTCCTCGTCGTACCAAGAATTCTTCACAGGTTTTGTATAACCAATGACATCCTTGGCCCTATCAATGGAGCGGGTGATATGTATCCACTGCTCACATATATCTCGAGAAATCGGAGAGGTTTCCCGGAGCAGTCGGGAGAGTGTGTTTGAGAAGGCTGTGGCTGCTCTGATTGCAGCTTGCCGACGTCTAGCCTTCGTTGCATGTTGGAACGTGCGGCATGCACTACGCTGAGCCTAGTGCGTACCTTGGCTGCGACAAGATAGTGGTCCGAGTCAATGTTGGGACCACGTAACGTTCGCACGTCCAACACGCTCGATGCGTGCCTTCCGTCAATCAGAACATGATCAATTTGGTTGCGTGTTTTGGACAGCGCTCGTACAGGCGTTCCAAGCGCTCATAGAACTCATCTTTAGCATCGTCGTCTTTCTCTTCCGTCGGGGCGTGCGCACAAATCAGGCTAATATAAAAATATTTGGCCTTGATGCGTATCGCGGCTAGACGCTCGCCAACAGGTGTGAACCTAAAGACGAGGCCACGTAGTTTCCTACTCACCACGAAACCACATCCAAATTCGTGCTTACTCGCATGGCAGCTGTAGTAGATGTTACAGGATGCTTTTTTAGAGCAACCCTGCCCTATCCATCGGATTTCTTGGATTGCGGTGATGTCAGCCTTGCATTTTTCGAGGACATCAACCAGCTGGATACTTGCACCATCACAATTAAGGGTGCGGACATTCCAGGTGCATATCCTCAAATCATTATCCTTACAGCGTTTGCGGGGGTCGTCATCATTCAATTCCTTCCGAGGCTTTCCTTTAGTTTTCATTGGGGGGTTTTTTTTAAAGTGGCGGGTCCCAAGCCCAGCGCACCAACCCCTTTTTAAAGGAGAGGGGGCCCCTTCGCCTTCTCACGTTAGCTCACCTCTGAACGGATGTTCAAAGGCTACCCAGGAGATACGTGTCCTGACGAACGTGTGAGTTGCTTGGACCGTTTGACACAAGAATCATTGTTGGCCATTCCCAGGTGAATGGCAGTCAACAACTTTCCACTTGAGCAAACGAATCCCAATCTCCCTTAAAAACAATATACATATATTAATATAACGTTAAAACTAAAGACGGAAAGTTGTGACCACACAGACCATTGTGCATAACCTAACATATAAACAGTAAAGACCTATCTCTAAATGAGGAAAGTTACGACCACTCAGACCCGTTGGAGGGTTTTTGCTTGGCCGCCAAGTTGACCGACTGCGCCTCGACTGACAGTTATGGATGTGGTCCAAGCAGCCGCAATTACAAACAAAAGGTTGAAAAAAATGAAAAATTAAAATTACAATTTATTGTAGAGCAGAGGAGAGAATAGCTTGTTTTATATAGAAGAGTCGAAAGAAAATAGATACGAGAAGTTATTATAGATAAGGCAAAGAGACCGAAGTGAGTCATAATAGGCATAATTTGTTGTGCAAAACGACAACCATAATGGCACATAGTTCCAATTATGATTTTATGAAGAAAAACCACAGCGAGCATCGACCGGCGTGCAGATAGAGTAGGAAGATCTATTAATTTTAATCGATCCATACATGGTGGCAAATGTACATTTGTAGCTCAATTTAAGTTTCTGAGCGCAAATAACAGAAATTGTTTTTAAAGAGACTCGATACGATTTCGGTGAGTTGCAGACACAAGATGCGAATTCCAATATCGGACGAACGAGTGACGTGTATAGAAGTTTAGTAATATAAGGATCATCAAATTCTTTAGACCAACGCTTTATAAAGCCAAGAACACCCCTCACTTTATTCACCATAGATACAATATGATTATTAAAGCTCAACTTAGTGTCAAAAATAAGGCCTAGATCATTTATACTAATCTCCCTCCTAAGACTATGAACATTTAAGAAGTATGTCATTGTAAATGCCGATAATTGTACTGGGTTATGAACAGGAAGTCTAAGCTGTCGATGTTCAACAGAATATTATTATATAAAAGCATTATTAAACCTATCTGGACTTATGCTCTCCAGATATGGGGTACATCAAAAACATCGAACATTGATATTGTTCAACGGCAACAGTCAAAAATTCTTCGACAAATTACAGGAGCTGATTGGTTTATTTCTAATACAGCGAGACCTCAACATTCGAACAATAAAAGAGGAAATAGTAGCAGCAAGCAGAATGCCTCACATCAGAATTATGGCACATTCCAACACATTCCATTATTAGGCCCTGTACCGAAGGTACAAGAGCCTATTGGTTTTGTGCAAATGTATGTAACAGGTAGAAATAATAATCGGAGACCCCCAAAGTTACCCCCATTATGGTCAGGAGCGATAGAGGAGTCGATATAGACATGTCCGTCTGTCCGTCCGTCCGTCTGTCCGTCTGGCCGTCCGTATGAACGAAAGGATCTCGGAAACGGTAATAGATAGAGACTTCGTGTTTTTTGCATTCGACTAGGACTGCTCCGGAATTTCATAAGTTTATTTTAAAAACTTGCCCCTCCAACCCCTTCCCCATAAAATCACCCCCAAGGGTAAAAATTTCTTCGGCACAAAAAAAAGTAAATATGCCAGTATAGAGATATCGTCCTTTTTAGCCAAAATCCGAAAAGTTCATCAAAATCGGATAATAAATGACGATTTTATAAGCAATTGAATTTGAGCGACCCCCCTTTTCGTTTCATACATAAAAAAATGTTTTAAAAGGCACTTAGTCGTGCAGAGAGAAGTGGTCATGTGTTTGGTCATAAGCTAGGGGAACATTTAATGTGTTTGTTAGGCGACCTGCACTGGTACAGGGCCTCTTACAGTCGGTTACGCCCGACTTTGATTTTCTTACTGGTTTTAAAGTGTACTAGGTGTCTAATAGACAGACGTATAAAACTATGGGAAATAAAAAAAAAATAAAAAATTCATCACAGTAGCTCAAATTATTGATATTGGATATAAGGCACTTTCAACTTGGTAATTGCTTGATGTTTGAGACTGGTAACTGTGAAAGCTGGGCAATCCTCTAAGATGTGTATCTTCTAATCAGAATCTACAGTTGCTGTCATTTTCAGAACCTATTTTACCTGTGTCTTCCGAGTCGCAATATCCAGTCAGAAAACCTGATATAATAGTTTTCGTTGTACAAAGATCATAGCATAGCTCTTTTCTCTCTTCTGTACATTTGGACTTGTTAAAAGCCCTCTCCCGGAAAATCAATATCTTAAAGACTGATACCCTCCGGTCCTACTGTATATCGCAGAGACATGGACCGTGATTGAGTTAGACGAGACGGTTTTTGTAGTCTTTGAGATAAAGATTCTCCGCAGGATTTTCGGCCCTATTAGAGTTCGCGACGAGTTTGATTCGTTTGATTCTTTGAAAGAACATTATTATGAACATATTTGGCTCCAATACAATAGCAGCCCTGTTTCTACTTTTTCCGCATTTATGCATCTATTTAATTACTGTATGAACTGCGCTGTTTGTTCGTAAATTTGTTATGTAAAAGTTTTAGAACCCAATCGGATTGAGCTGAGTTTGGACATACATCCGATCCGATTACTACACAATAGTATAAAACTTATGAAAACGTCTACCTTACCATTAAGGTAGGAAGCAGTCAGGATCTGGATTTGACATCAAGTACTCGAAATTAGAATGTATGCATCACTAAGTAAACCATCGGTTCCACTGAAGCACACTATCTATGCAAATCAAACAAGAACATTGAAAATTCAAACTCCTTTTTTATTATTATTTTTTGCAAAATTGTTTGTTTTAATTTATTTTTACAGAAATTGATGTACATACATACAAATATAGTATATTAATCATTAAATTGACTTGCACTTTTTTGTTTTTGTTGTATAAATTCGAATTCTATATTTAATAACTTTATTTTATTCGTTTCATTTAAAGTTATTTTCATTCTTAAATTATTTATATCTCAATTATAAACAATAAATACTGTACTATTATTTAGTCTAAATTGTGTGCTTACAAATCGTTTAAGTTTTCCTTAATAATACGATTTCAATAAAATTACTCATTTAAAATAAATCATAAAATTCTGTTGGTTTCAACAAATGTTTTTTTTTTTTTTTTTTTTTTGTATTAAGTAAGTAATCTTCTAATGATTGCTTTTTACACTTCAGGGTTATTTCGACAGCAATAAAAATCGATGATTGAATTCGTTGGCCAATCCTATATATATTAAAAATTAATTGTTTAAGAGCCTCTATGAGCTAACGCTAAAATAAATAAAATAATCACATTAATTTCGGAATATGTTCAAAATGCATGAAAATCGATCCGCTCTGCTCTACTTTTTGAATTACTTATGTAGACTAACAGAAAAACACGGACAAGGTATAATTTACATCCATATATCATCATTGAGCTATGTACAGCCTATTAACTAAATCGTACCCAACGTTATTATTATTTTTTTTTTTTCATAAAAATTAACTGAATAGAAATTTGTTTGCGAATTGAGATTTTGTTCGTCGAACTTCACACACTAAACACACATACTTATGTATATATGTACATTAATACCTATGCATACGGTTCCATTTAATTATTTATTATTTAATAACAATTTTATAATAACATCTTAATTAATAACACACTTTGCTGCAATATATTTTCGTTGTTTTATCAACATGGTGAGATGCAATGACGTCGAATAGAATAGAATGGAAAACCTCTCTCTTACCTTCTGTAAAAATGTGCGTGTGTAAACTACAGAAGTTTTAATCATTTGGCGTTAGGTTAAAGTAAGTTTAGGTTAAATCGCAGGTTGCAGTTGCAGAACACTGAACTATGAATTGAGGTATGGGAATTGTTTTATTTGCAACGGCTTTGAATATGTACATGTGCGTTTTCGCAGAATATTCTTTGTTATTTAGTTGATATTTCGAGAGTACACAAAATGCTTTATGATTTATGAGACCTGGTTCATTTGGGAGACCTGGGAAATTAAAGCACATATTTTTAATATTTGAATTCTTCCATAAAACAGTCCAAGGAAATTGAGCTTTGATGGATAGATATATAGACACATGTGACTTATATGAAAAAATGTATTGCTGTTGTAGCGATGGGAATGGCGAGTATGGCGTACTTTGGTATTATAGCTTATAATATGAAATGTTGCTGCTCAGAATGGTGGTGTTGAATCTGTTGGTTTTGGAGGTGTTGAATACTGGCTATCATAGTTGGCGCCAAAATTGGCGACGGTGCAGTATTTGCAGGTGTTGGCGAAGCTCCACCGGTTACTGCTGCAGCAGCGGCTTTCGAGAGGAGTTGCGTTGGTAAATTGAACAACGAGGATCACTGAAGCCTTGGCCAGTAATTGCCACCAGCCAAGTCACTAACACTTTGTGCGGCGATCTGCACAGGTACAGACACTCCAGCCGATATGACACCTGCAATTGATCGGTAAATTTATTTAGAATCGTCTACTTTTATTCTACAAGACTCTTAACCTGTATTTGCGGATCCAACAGTTGGACTGCTGCTATAATGCTGCGGTGGTGGGGGTTGTTGGTGGGCGGCTGCTGGATTGCATGATGCATTGCGGGCATGCGCTGCATATGGTGAACCAAGCGACAAGGGATCATGAAACATGTAGGGATAGCTGTCTCGTTGTTGCAAGCATGTTGATGTCATCGAACTCAGCGATGAGGCCATGGGACTGTGGAATATAAAAAAATGTTTATGTAAGAATGCATTTATGCATTTATTTATATATGTATATATACACAATTAAATATTATGTGTATGTATAAACACATGTATATATGTATGTTGTAAGTACTTGTAATTTTCAGCCATGGTAGCGATGGGTTGAGGTATTGATGAGTACATAGCATTGAAACCGGTGTTTAAAGGCAAGCGGGGGTGTAAAGGTGGAGACGCAGAGTTCGGATGGACGGAAATGCCAACGCCTCCAATTCCGACATCGGACGCAGTACCACCGGTTCCGCTCGAGTTTTCTGTAACAATATTGTTGCCGACAACGTGACTAGTTCCAGTGCCGGGCAGATCACCTGCCGACCCTGCACTTCCGCCACTCGTGCCCACTCCAACTCCGTTATTGGCACTGCTCGCTGCACTCGCTGATTGAGTACCTACGCTATTTCGCCCACTGGTACTGTTTGCCACATTATCAACAGAACGACGCTGAGTTCGAAGCTTTTCCTCTCTGCGCCATTTGGCACGACGATTAGAAAACCATACCTATTAAATAAAGCAACCATTAAGCAATGAAAAATCGATACGTTTCTTTATACGCCTCAATTTAATAATTTAACTAAAATAAATAAATATACTAAAAATTATATACATATGTGGATTGTCGAACTTGCACTATTGAGAGACACTTAGACCAACACTCTTATGAAACATTGCTGTAGCCTGATCAAATTACACAAACGATTAAGTTAAATGACTGTATGGCTCGCAGTATTTTTTATTTAACTTGTTGTCTTAGTTTTTACATTCTTCATACGTAGTTTGAAGTTTGATTGTCTGCCCACCTGTTTTGTGACCGTTTCACAACTGTCTGTATGAATTAAAACTAGATCCTCAAATGTTTAGATATCGATGTAAAACAGGGTACGGAAACTTAAGTTCCTACGCTGAACCTATATGTCACTATGCAATCATATAAATACATTGCAACTAATCTTCACATTAAATATAGCAATCGCTCTCGCGCGTTTCACCCATATGCATAGGTATTGAAGACCATATGATAAATTTAGACTTCCATATTCTCACTTCAGGTAAACAGACAGCTTTTCCGAGTTTTTTAATTAGACTAGAATCATTCAATTTGCTGTATAATATACATACAAATATATATGTTAAATTCGGAACACTACAGAAATACAAATCTATGGTACAAATAAATTGATTAGGATAGGTACATGCTATCTCAATGTCGAGCACACTCGACGGAGAGCTCCGACGAGTGCTTGCAAAAATCTGTTGTCACTCGTTTATAGACTACATTACTACGGAAACCTTTACTGCAGCATTAGGCGCGTGTCTCTTTTCAGAAGAATTCGAAGAGTTCGAGTAGGTTTATCAAAGGTAACCTTTCCTCTTCTCTTGAATAACATTGTGATTAATTTTAGATTCAAGTTGCAGCTCTGCACTCTGTCAATCCTTAAGCAAACAGTGGCCGTTTCGACATATGTAGTCAAAGTTAAATTAAAAGCAAAACAAATAGGAAAAAATCCTTGTAAATGTGTAATGCCAACAAAGAAGCATACGAAACTACAAAAACAAATGTCATTAGAGATGAAGCGACATTAATAAATACTGAAGTGTCACAAACTGTTCAAGTCATTCAAGAATAATCGTAAACACTCGAGACTGCATGTCGATGAATAAAATAGATGGGGTAGTTGGATGGATGTGTGCTTCGCTGTAGTCTGGTCTGCGTAGTACATAAATTAGAGTTTGGGATGTAAAGCAAAGGGTGAATTAGGATTATAATATTTGTTGTGCTTTCATATTTTAGTCTGACATTTATTACTTTGTCGCTTGGCTTTCAGTCTTGTATCCTTTTTGTTACATTGCCATCCTTCTTTGTCAACCACTTTTCAAAATGATGTGAAAATCAACAACAGTTTCAAGTGTTTTTACAGTCAAATTGTTTTTATTCGCTTAAACGAAAAAAAAAACGAAAAAAGTATAAACTGAGCGGAACTATGTATTATTCTGATGAAATCATTATTGCTGTGTTGGGGTGGTTCATTTCATCGGAAACTTCACAGGGGCTGAATTTCAAACATTCAATTACAAAGCGTAACTGTGAAGAAAAATTGATTTTCATAAATGTTTTTATGTTAATCTGAGCGTCTCTAATTGAATGACAAAGTTAAAATCTGTGTGTTACAGTACATTCGAAATGTTTACGGAGTTATGCCACCAACGTTCATGGGATAGCGCCTCATTGGGAGCCTCTTCATTTTGTGGTTCAATCTAACAAATCTAAGCAAGTCTAAGTCATATTGAAAAGATGACATTTAGAAACAACTACGGTTAATGAAAAAGGTATCGGACGTCCCACGTGTACATTAAACTATTATCGCATTCGCCAGATTTTTCGTCTTATATTGTATTGCCTTTAGTTGAAGTGGATCAAAATTTAGTATCATGATTTGAACTTCACATATTGAAAATTGGTTAAACAAACACTGTTAAGAAACTGAAAACGATCGAAAATTAACTTAGTTATTTAGAAACAATTACATTATTAGAAATAAAATAAATCAAACTAAAAAGAACAAAAATGAAAGACAAACCTGAATACGTGCCTCAGGCAAACCGATTTTTTCAGCAAGTCTTTCCCTGGCAAAGACGTCCGGGTAGTGCGTTCTTTCAAATTCTAGAGTGGAAGTAAGCGAAATGTATGAAGGTTATGCATCAACTTAGACTGCAAAGATTGTAAAATGAGTCGATATACCAAGTTCCAACTGACCTTTTTCCAAACTATCGATTTGCTCATTTGTAAACGATGTTCGATTTCGCTGTAGTTTTCGCTTAAGACGCAGGCGCATCTGGGAATCCTCATCACCCGAAGAGTTATGTTCAGAATTACCATCTGAGGTGCTTTCATGTGAATTGGGATGGGATACTTCGCCCGAAAAGAGTTCTGTAAATGCAATAAAAAAAAATATGGATAAAAACAATAACTAGAAATAAACAACTAACAACTAACCAAATGAATAGCATAAATACCAATTTGACGCCGACCGGTAATCTTTACCATATACTCGTACAACCTGTCACAATGGCAACACCCCAATATAATCTTCTTGTTTGTGTGCCGACATAAAAAGGCTACTAATATAATTCAAAAACCTCTAAACACTAAGTGAGCCATGACAGCAGGCATGAAAAGTGTGGCTGTCAACGCCTGCCGTGATTGGAATTTAAGACACGTGCTTTGCGCATTCGAGTTGCCAATACGAACGATTCTTTTTAATACTTTGATAATTTTTACACCCTTCATAAATAGTTTTATAGTTTAGTTAAATTGTTTGAATCTCCTTAAATGAGGCAACGGACATATCATAATGTATATACTTAGTCCAGATCAGCCCGACATGGTAAGTAGGTCAAATTTGTAGTCGTTATTTTGAGGCTATTCAAAGTGAAACTCAATTCAAACTACATCTATTCAAACTTTTGATTTGCCTTAGGTTAAAAACTTGTATTTTATAAAAATTTTGTATTTTATAATCTCACCAATAACAATCAAATTTAAAGTGCACCCTTGTATATTTAAATTTGTATAATGTTTCAAATATTTCTATGAAGTGTGGATCACTTAAAATTTATGTTGTGAACACTTTAGTTTGAAAGCAAACTAAATATTCAAAATTGTTCCAAGTCAGACTACTAGAAGGCATAGCCTACATACATGCCCCACCCCCATATAAGCTATAAACAAAATTCAACATATCTTTCCGTCCATTTGAGTTACAGGGATGAAATTTGGTAAATGTGTTAATGGGACTGGGAGAGGTAGTCCTAAGTTTGCTCAAAATCGGAGGGGCGATGCCTCACCTTCCATATAAGCGATAAGCCAAATTGAACATATCTCTCCATCCATTCGATGTTTAGGAATGGAATTTGGTATAATTGTTAATGGGCGATGTAATTTTATAAAGTCATCGTTGCATGTAATGACAATTCAATTGTTTTAAAATTAGACTTGAAAAATTTTATTCTCGGCGATACCTTATCCTTAGAAAAGGAAGACAAAAAGGGGACGTAGCAACGCAAGCCGGATCCGTAACTTATATTGTAAGATATTTTAAACATTATAATTTATATTGTAAATTCATCATTATTTCCATAGCCATTTAACAAATACATCACACAGTATAAAATGCATTTCGCGGAACACGTCACGCATTTCGAACTGATGCAGAAGCAGAACTAAAATTTAATGGGTTTAAGTGTGCCAATTACCAATTTATATCTCCGTATCTCTATGGATACGCACCAACAAGAAATTCGGTTTTCCAGTTCAAAAGTTATGATTTTCTCTCTCTTTCTGTCTTGGCGCGGAAATAAAATAGTTATTTCGCGTGTTTATTTAAATTCTCTTAGAACAAATAAATTTTGAATGCCGAAATTTATTACACGCCAAACTAAAAAACTTTTGATATACAACTTATTTTAAAATAACGGAGATCACCTTTCAGCAGCGCTTGGCGTTGCTCAAGTATTACTTAAAAAGAGTATAAATGGAAATAAAATTATTTGTCGAAATTAGACCACAGTTTTTTACTCATATAATACATTTATATATTTGTGGAATTGAATGCAATTCAGAATTTCTCATGTCGCAAATTTGTTTAGTTGCTAAAAAAACTGTCAAGCTATCACCACAAAATTGATATCAGAAAAATATCAGTGAATATCAGAAGTATTTTGAGTTTTAGGTGGTCTTTAATCACTTGATAATTCCTCGTCAATTGTTTTTTTTTTTCATTGATTATAAAATTTCAAGTAGTCCGATGCACTCGTATGTGAAGCCATACTATTCGCATATTTATCGTTGCTTGCATTTGTTTGTGTAGGATGCTGTTAATTTATTCATTTCACGAACATATATTACAAATTAAATATGTATTTACGAGTTATAAACTATAATATAACGGTTAATAACATACATATAACAGGATAACGATGGGGTTATTCATGGAAACATTTCATGAAAGTAAAAAAATTGTATTATATTATAGCGAATTTTTTTTCACATTCACATTTTTTCATGTGGCAACACTGTCTAGCGGCAAATGATGGCTGGCTATACCTGGTTCCTTATCGCGGATCCGACCAAGAAAAATCCTAAAAGTTTAAATCGAAGATTATTAGCTATTCATTCGCAGTAAATCGATTAAAAATGTAAAAAAAAGCTAGTAAAGTAAATGGCTTAAAATTTAGCCTCGAAAATAGGTTGTAACCCAGTTTGTCACCTCTCTAATTATGTAAACAAAAATTAAAAACTATTTATTTTTATCTTTTTAGACATTACAAGTTATTCACGAAAACGAATCCGTGTTCAAAAACATTCCATCACGGCAAAAAGACGGATTGTACCCTTAAATACATTGTTTTTTTTTTTCATTTTTGAATTTGTGCATCTAAACCCTGACGTGCTATAAACTTTGCTGATATCAGATATCGCCGGAAACCTCTGTGATGTTTCATTGAAATGTACTGAATTTTAAGTTCACATTTTTTTCTTGCACCGCTAGATATAAACACACTCCCTGCTCAGGTTGGCAAAATTTAATTCGTAAAATAAGTTACGATTTGCGTGGTGGTATAATATTACTGGGTATTTAGTAGACATCGACTTCACGCGTTCAACTTAAATTTCATCTCCATTACCTCTGTTGAAGTGGTTTCAAATTAAAGTCACAATTCGTAAAAAGTAGTTGGCACGGTGCAATGGAGTTTATACTACCAAAAATATACGCAAAAAATTTCAAAACAGCCTAAAGAATATCAAACCATTTAAACTTTTAAATTAATTGGTGGCACTATTCACATCTTCTACATTTTCTGTAGGGCATAAAATAATGACTCTTTGAAATAATTTTCATATTTTAAGTCTTACTCCACGTCTCAGTTAGAATCGCAATTTATTTATTTGTTTACTATACGCGTAGATACGAGTTTATATACACGAGTTCGTTTCACAACTTACGAGCCATTGCATAACAATAAAGAGGGGCTTTTCAATGTTTTACTAATGGCCGACCACTTTTCAGACGAACGCCCTAAATAAACAACGTCCCTGCTGAGCAGTTGGGGGTATTTGTTGCGAAAAAGTGGGTGCAACCATGGGCGGACATAAGCATCAAATTAGAAACATATGTAAAATAATTTGCACAGCCTCCTTTTGAGAGATCGTCCAATTATCGTTTAGGTTGTGACCTTTTTGAGTGATAGCCAGTCGCTTATGGATGACATGATAAACGTTTTTCAAATTGATTTCAAATGACCTCATAGAGTAGGTAGATTTTGTAGCGTATATTACACTTGCGCTTATAAAAATCTTTAACTCGTTTATTTTTTAGTCGACTTTTTTATGGCTTTGGAGCGAAATGTTTTAAAAGATATGCTTATGCATATTGTCCTTATAAATCAGTTGAAATATGTTATTATTTTTTAGAAGAAAGTGGAAATTTCGACATATTTTCCCCATTTCCCCATTTATTTCATTTAAATGTAAAGTTATTTAGTGAGCCAAAATTTGTTAGTAATGAATTTTTAGCAGGCTTATTGGTCAATTTACATGATAAACATGCTTGTACATGTTTATCAATGTAAAGAGAGACAATTATTAACAACAACTTGGAACATTATAGTAATGCAACAACAAAATTCATAGTTTGAGTAAACTGCTCACTGCAAATTTCTACATATACATATTGGAAATTTCTCTCAAAATTACCATGCAATGCATATAATACATAGGGGACTTTTCAAATTGTGCATGTTTATAAGCAAGAATTTGTATTGACACAGCCAAGCGGACTGATGAGATTTCATAGCAGAAATCGAAACACATGTGTATCCGTTGCTCTTCACTATAATGTTCCAAGTTGTTGTTAATAATTGTCTCTCTTCACATTGATAAATATGTACAAGCATGTTTATCATGTTAATTGACCACTAAGCCTGCTAAAAATTCATTACTAATTTCATTTAAATTAGTTGAAAGCTGTATAAGTTACTAATTTCTATATCAAAAAAATAATTTCTGCGTAGGCTTGCAGAGATTCATTCACCACCGTAACGAAGTCGATTTAATTTTTGATTCTCAGAAAATTCTCGCATCTTGCATCGCAAGCATCATCTTACCGAGCAAATAGTTATGAAATTAAATTTGCAAAGTCCAATTTGGAAATTTCTAAATTAGGTATTGGAGGCACACCAAACCGAAGTTCACAGTTTTTTTTCCCACACTATTTCTTTCAGCGTGACATCTCTCTTTCGCATATATCCGAATATTGCATTCAACATTATTTCAAATATCAACAAATTTCAATTAAAAATTAAAATCAACTCAACGAAAATGGTTAGAAATTACTTTACTCGAATTAATAGTATTAAATATAGCAATGCAAAAGTGAATATTTACTGTGAGCATGCCGCTGCGAATTCTTCATTGGTGATTTTAATCTACCAAATATAAGATGGTTGCATATGATAGATTGTTCTATGCTGATTCCAGCTTGTTTTGACATACATATTTATGAATAAACTTTAGAAGATAAAACTCTAGAAGATAATCACCATCTAACCTTGGAAGTTTTATTTGACGTTGATTGTATTTTTTCTTCACAGGTTAGAAAAAAATGTCTTCGACGTTTTAGATGTTTTAGGAAAACTGACTACGATAAGTTGAATCACCTATTTTTAAGCACCGATGGGTCTGCTTTGAATTGTTGCACAGATAGCATTGAATATTTTTTATTGCACCATTTTCAATTATTCAGACAGATGTATTCCGTATACTTTTATTTTAAATTCTCTATTCCAACCATTTTAACATGTGTTTTATCCAATAAATTTTCCTTCCTACATGAACCTTATAACTATCCGAGTAGTTTTCCCTTTTGTTTCTATTTATCGATTCTTTTCAAGCTATCTATAATGTTATGCAGGTTTCCATCTCTATGGAGAGAATCTTTCATTATTCCACTTCATAAAAAATTCAGCAAATCTGATATATCGAATTAAAAAGGCATTGCTAAGCAGAGTGCTATACCAAAACTGTTTGAAAAAATCATTACGGACCAATTGCAACAGTCGTTATAGTCTGTTGTCCGTCCTTAACAACAAGATAATATTGTTATAATGATTTGTGTATTATTATGAAACCCAAAATTATTTGTAAGAAGTACATTGGGTTAATGACAAACAAACCCAACTCCTCTATATCTCACTTTTCCGCCTTATTTTAGAATTTGGCTCCTGTGGAATTTGGAATTCTTACTATGGTATTCAACAAAGCTTCATCTTTTTGCTCTTCGCAGTCTTAATTGGGATACTCATGTAAATCTTCCATCTTATAAGGCCAGATTGAAATTAACTAATCTTCGAACCCTTTCATCACGCATAGGAGCATAGGCTCTTAGTGGTTTTTCTCCATAAAAATATTATTGGTGATATTGATGCCCAAACTTGCTTCATTTAATCTCATTAAAAGTCCCTTTCGCTTTCCATTTCGCCATTTTGTGCCAATAAAATTGCCTTTTTGCCCGACAAATTACGCTATCAATAGCTCACTTCGAGCTCGCTGTTCCATCTACAATAAATTGTCCCATTTTCTCTCTTCATTCGTTTTTAAATTCTGTTAAAAATGCTGTACTAACCAATCACTAAACCAATTTGTGCGCCCGCGTAGACCACTGCCAAACTGTTGGTCAACCAGGCGGCCAAACAAAAATTCCTCCATTGGGTCTGAGTGGTCGCAACTTCCAATTTATAGTTTTAAGTTACTTTAGATTACTTTTTTAGTTTTAGGCGAATGTTTTATTGTGTAGTCTCTATTTTCAATAAATAAAAATAATAAATAATAATAATAAAATACGGCATTATATAAAGTTTGAAAACTCTTAATTTTTTAGATATGTAATTAATACGTTTAATGCATTTGAAAGTTTGTTTATCAAAACACAAAAAGAAACAATCAGCCAAATAGGAATCTGGTAACGACAGATTGCTATCGTTCGAAGATACTTTGCCCCGCACCCAAATAGACTGGCACTGCACACGATGCTCAAAACGAAGGACATATGTCACAAACAATTCTTGGCAAAACACAAACAAAGTGCAACACTAAATAAACGAATAAACGACAATTCAGAAGCGATATTCAGATACTCAATTAGATTTAATGGCAAATAACAAATGACCAACAAATTAACTATTTGTTTGCTTTTTGTTTGATCATCTGTGACAAAATGTCGTTTGAAGAAGGGTCGCTCGCTCCTTTGCTACTCACAGCTCGCCGTACCCAGTGAAGCGTTTATGATATGCCCGATTTGTTCTACATATGCGATCACAAACTCGCAGGGTGGTGACTCAACAAATCCCAAAGACAACGGACTCGTTTCATTTGATTTTTTCTTAAATGTAGTGATAGAAATTATTGAATTGAATAACTAGATCAAGATATATATGTACGTATGTATATAGGACATGTTCTGTTTAAATAGTGAATCGGCGTCAAAGAAAATGGTCCAGTTGTGTTTATTAAACAACTTATTTCAAATTACTTTAAGATTGGTTCGATTTTTTGCAGGGTGTTTACTGAAATATGTTGTACTAACCACGCTTTTGCAGTTCATCTCTTGTAATTTGTCCAGTTAGGTTCGTTGCCGCTGGAGCTGGTTGCAGGGAGGCCAAATGCGCAGTTGTCGTATTGCTTGGGTACCATGCCCAGCCGCCAGATTGGCCGTTGAACATTCGCAACTTTTCGTAAACTGATTCATTTTGATGCTGAGACTGTTGTTCCTTCTGAGATGCTAAATTTCGTAAAACGCGATTTATTGAGGAAACCTGTATTGACGACAATGAAAAAATAGTTTATTAAAATAAATATAAGCAAGTAAACGCTATAGTCGAGTTGCTCGACTATTTTATACCTTGCTCACTCCATATTCTTTTATAGTAGGCTTGCTTTCTACAAACTAAATGCGAAAGTAGACTAATAGTCCGGTCAAAATTTACATTTCACATGAGAAAACTTCCGACTGAGTTAAATTTTAGTGAAGACCTTGGTTGCACCATTATAAATAAAGTGTCAAAAGTCCCCATCGTTCCCATGTGTACTAAAAAAGGTATCCGGGGTCGAAAGTCAAAATTTAATGTTTTTTTTTGTATTTTTTTCGAAAACGGTAATTTTACAAAAAAAAAAACAAATAACTCTGACAAAAATTTTATATCTTAAAATAATCTACAAAAATAGTCGGTATACTTTTGAAGTGATAACTTCTTATGGGAGGGTAAGCTTGTTCGTTACGTAACGCGTTACGGCGCCAGTCTGTCTGGCTTCCCTTTCTCACACGCATACGGCAGCGGAAGGCAGGCGCCTCCTCTCTCACTCTAACCCACAGCGCTAGCCGTATTTCGGACAGACGTTTCCCCCTCTATCTACTTGGTGTTTGCATATAACTTAAACTATCTCCGTTTTTGAAAGTGATTATAAAAAATATGATGAAACAAGATAAGTTGATCCTCGGAACATAACAGAATCTCCTAACGAAAGGTAAGTTTAATAATATAATATAAATGGATTTATCAATAGCAAGCATGCAACAAGTCTTCCGCAGCAGCGTCTATATTTTGAACTTTATTTTGTGCTTTAGCGGATGCAAAACGTTATATCATTACTTTTGATCAAATTCTGTATGCAAAAGCTCGAGAAAACGTATCTGCTGCACCTGAAGGGTCAGAATTATTGAAGATTAAAGATTAGAGACTGGGAGGGTTTCTTTTAATTATGTCATTTTTCGGAGCAATAGGTTATATTATGCAAGAAAGTGGATTAAAAGAAATACTTGTTGAGTGTTTACAATTAATGCCTAATGGCCATGCTAACGCGAGGGAAGTACGAGCTCACACATTACTTCAGGTTATTTTGCCATATTGAAGACTAGACTACCAATCCCATTATTGATAAATTGTATAATCGCTCATCGAGGGGTGGGCCATCGCCCCTATGTTTTTGACGAAACTTAAGAAGTCTAATCAACCCAGCACCTCAAAAGGCTGGAAAGATATGACGATTTTTGTTTATGAATTATATGGGAACGAGCCATCACCCCCACAGATTTGAAGGAAACTTAGTAAATTACTTCTTTTTTATTACGCGTATTGCTTATTTCATCTCTGCATCTCAAAAGGATTCGAAAATGTGACGAATTTTGTCTACAGATTATATGGGGGCGTGGTATCGCACCCTTCGACTTTGACGAAGCTTTTCATGATTACTTCTCACTATCTCATCAACATAAATATCTGTAGCTCAAATCGATACAAAGATGGGGCAACGTCCCTTTCAATTTTGTCAGCATTGTATAGCATATGTTCTTTTTCATCGTTCCATTTATCTGTATACCAAAATTCATATCATTTGGTTTAGCGGTTTAGACGTAAAGGAGGAGCATACATCCATAAATCCTCACAAACTTTCGCATTTAAAATATAATAAGGAAGTAGGATAGGATGATGAGGAAATATTGGACAATTACTTGATCAGTTCAATCTAAAATTAATGGAATATCAGTAACGCGAATCAGTGTTTAGAAAAGCCGAAGAAATGCTTCCTTGCTTCCATGCATCAGGGCATTTACCTTATGCTAAATCAACGCTCTTATATTTGCAAGATGTGCTTCAATTCGAGGAGCTAATTGTTCCTAGTGTTTATTAAATGTTCACAGAAGGATTTTTCACTGTTTGACATTCTGATAAGCTTGGCTGTGGAACTTCAACGGACATGATAATGGAACAATCAATGATGAAATCGATATATATTACATCACTTAGTGTGGGTGAAGAAGAACCTTCAAGATTATTTTTGAAAAATATGTTCAGTATCTACGTAGACATTATGGTCATTAGAGGAAGAAGAAGAAATCGAAAAAGACATGACTGTTGAAGTGAGATCAAAATATCGAAAGAATTCAGAACTACAGTTAAAGCCAATAACCAGTAATCATCATGCAGTTAAAAGAGTATTGTCCCCGAATCTTCCGTCATATTAGTTCGTGGAGTAGGCCGACGAGGTAAACCACGTTAAAAAACCGCGCCAAAGTGCAGTACCTCACAGGTTGTGTGAAAATTTGTACATATCATGTAGAACGTGACTCCTTTAGCTTTAAGAATCGCGAAATCTCAGAAATGGGCATTCTGAGAAAAAAAAGTATACGGACCCTTTTTGTAGATAATTTTAAGTTCTATAATTTTTGTTACGTTTTGATAAAACTACTGATTTCCCAAAATAAAATTTTGACCTTTGACCCCGGATAACTGGTTTGCGGTAAATAAAAAAAACTTTACCTGTAGTCGCTTAAAATATCATGTCGGACATTTTCGAGTTTTCATTGTTAAAACTGTTCATCAGACAGAAAAAACTCAGATAATTTATATTGTAAAAACCGCGCAACATAATTTTCAGCGTTTTCTGAAGAATGCGAAATTTTGAGTTATTGCACTTCTGTGCGTTTTCCACAAAAAGAATTTCTTTAGACATACTCGTATTTAAATTAAAGAGGAAATTAATCTGCTTTGATGTCATTATTTGTAGCATGTTCATTGGAGGTTCAAAGAAGATTGCACAATGGTGAAAAATCTAAGAGAACTGGAGTCGCACAAAGGTTATTAGACTGGTACGTTGACTACGCGGGCAATGAATTCTTACGCTCTTAACATGACGCGTGTCGACACTTAAAATCAAAACCAAAAGTGGCACATTTTTCTTGCAAATGGTGCATAGATGCTTGTGACGCTGAATCAGACGTTGCAACAGCCGTCGATTGTAGATAAGCTTTTCCCTTGAAACTCTTTCAGTTCCAACAAAGGCTGAAGAGAAACGCGGGTTGCAAATTGTTAAATTTACAATTCTTAGTATACGAGTACATATAGAGAGCTCGATGTTTGGGGGTGTGGAAAATGCTAACTTCAATAATGTGGCAAGCTAAGACGCCGCCCACCGCCTTGGACATAACTTTACATATATGTGTATATATATATGTATACAGATTTTCTACCCTCCCATGTAACTCAACAATAATGCCTACCCATTTTTCTGCTCGTAAGCCAAACCTTCATTACCCTCTTTTGTGAATATAGAATCTGGCTCGACGTTACGGCCGGCCACTGCATTTGCTGATGTTCTGCTACAAATTGTGCAACATATGGCATGAAATCCGTATTTAACTTTTGTAGCCACAAATGCAATTGAATAACTTAGCTGTTAGCAGATTCTACATTTCGCTAATCAAAAGAGGGCTAGCTTAGATGAACACAGTAGCCACCGACAAAATCTATTGTTTTCATCAGCATCTGCAATAAATGCCCACAGATTTATCTGCGAGCAATAATCAACATCGGACTCAGACCCTTGATTTCAATTCCTTTATTCCGTACCCTTCATACATCGTGAGCTAAATGGTACTTCAAGTTTATCGAGAAGTTTGTAACGCATTGAAAGATTGTAACGAAAACGATTCAGTTTCATCAAAATAAGTTGATTGGGAAGTTTTACAAAATGATGATGATTGAAAATCCACAAGTGCAACTATTTTCCAAGCGATACTTATCGCACTAATTTCGCGCTTCGTTGACTTTTCGAATGAGACTATACAGTTCGTCTGGAGAAAGAGAAATGCCATTTAAGAATCTACTTAACGATAAATGTTGTACAATTACATAACAGTAAGTGTAGTGTAATGCGTCACGAGTATAAGGCAACCTCCATACATAATGCCGACGGAACGAATCTCTGTAATTTGATGTGCACTGGCACCCAAACGAGATGTGTGTTTAAGACCTCGTTAAGTGGTCTGCGGCATTCAGTTATGTTTTGTGGTTTTATTATCCATAAGGTTATTTCTTTAATCGTTGCTTGACTTCCTGAGCTTTCTCCTTTACGGATGTTTAACATTCTGTCGCCAGGAAATATGTTCATAGTATGATCCGTCTTTATTAAGTAAACGTTTACTGGATGGGTTCCCCATTTTGTGACTATAGCATTAACATATGCAACGAGCGTAATGATTTGCCTCACAGTACATTTCCTATCAAGTATAGGCTTACACTCCTCCTAATTTTAGTCCTATACCGATCAGTTTTGTGGTGTCAGATCAGGCAATTTAGACGAACTTGTGAAAAATACAAAATGTTATTAGCATTCACTTAGAACTTAGATCCTATAAAAGTTAAGCCTTTTTTATTTGTTCTTCAGGCTAGAATTCAAAGAACATGCCTGTCTAACTGATGGTTGTTACAGTTTTATTTAAATATTTCGGAGAAACCCGATGTCTAGATTTTTTTCTTGTACAAACATCTAGAGTAATCATGAGAAAATGCTACATTCAGCACACTCATATAAACCCAACGCTGGCTTTTAGGAACTTGAATTGAAAATCAATCTATCAATCACTGCAATGGACCCGGGCCAATGGATTGGTCAAATGAATTCGTGTTTAGTAATTAATTTATTCTATTGTAAAAACGAAGTTTGAAACGACTTGTTATAACCGTTGACACCTCATTTCCACCCTTCAGTATTTCAAAAAAGTCAGCCTTAGTAATGATTTTTAGCATTGACAGTGAATGAATGAATTAGTCAGGTCAAGTATTTTTATATACATCGATATAAATGGGCGTGTTACATTAATTATATTTGGCAAGTCCTAATACAAATATTCCGCTACTTAAGTGCAGTTGTATTGAAATCTCTCCACAATCAATACTTCAAATATATATTTTTATAAACGCGCGACTCAAATAGTTCATCACGAGATAATTTTAATATTGAACACACTCCAAACTATTTTTATTCGGTACATAAAAAGGAAAGTGTCTCATTCTGATGCATTGAGAAGTAAATATTCTTGGTAGCAGGAATGTGAATATGGTTCGTTGTGTACTAACAATAACAGGACAAGGACAGACGTTTACTCGAAGCATTAGGGGCGCAACTGTGAACCCAAGCTCACAAAAGATTAAGTAATTTCAAAACAATGCCAGCCCACCACTCGTAAAATAGATTATGATTTGTCCTCTTTTTGTAACTTTGTTTCGGTTTGTTATCTACTGTGATCCGGCCTCTATTCATTTTTTTAATTATACTTATACACCAGGTAGACATTCAGCGCTGCGGCGCTGTTGAAGCCTACTCAACATTTCAATACTGTTGTGAAAGCATGTTTAGCGGTTTCCTTTTCAAAGGCGATCACAGGGAGTAATTTACAATATTCCATGGCATAGGATTATAAAATATCCGATGCGATCAATGGGAGAACAAAAAAAAAAAAAACCAAAAGATAAACAGACAAAGAAAGGCGACTTGCTCTAAATGTAAAAATTTGTGCTCTAGATATTAAGGCGCAAACCTTCTAATCCCAGATTTTAGATTAAGAGGTTATATTATGTATTTTGCCGTGAGGCTCTACCCTCAAAAGCCTTCGCACCGCCTGATGGATTATATTATATAGGTAGAATACATTCGAAGGCAATGTAAGCATTGGTAACAAACTAGTTCATAATTCTGGCATGTGTACTCTTGACCAGTAGCATGACAGGAATTGAACTATCTACGTATGTATCTCTACACAACTTGTTTAAAAGCAAACACAATCAACTAAACTATGGATTAGAACTTTTATTTTATGTAGTTTTTTATCTGCTCCTGGATAATGGATAATTCTCAAAACTGATCAAAAATATATATATTTCTTATTACCATTCTTCTGGCTAATGCATACACAAAATCCAAATACCATTTTATCTTAAGGGTATACGTTATAGCATAAATAGTTGACATAAAAAGTGCTCATAGAGCTCAAATATACTGAATTCGGAAACTACATCTTATACATCTCTGACAAAGGAGTTCTTAAACTATTCGGAAGTTCAATTGATCGTACTTACACTCGGTATATTATCACTGTTACAAACTTGCTCCGACAAAAGTCGATCTCTTATTTCCCATGCAAAGATACTCGGGCATTCGCGTTTATAATCGGCTATTTTTTGAACGACTGGCGTTGTAGCGACTCTCGGCTTCGAACCACCTATTGCACGCGGTTTAATCGAGCCGGTTTCATAATATCTGAAATCAAATGAAAAGCAAATGAATAAAATAGTCTGACGTAAAAATAGTAGTAATCAATAAATATCATTTAACAATAATTCTAAATATTAGATAAAAGTCTTTAAATTCTTAACCTGCAGCGGAACCTGCAGCGTCTCTACCACAAGATTGTTACATTGACTTCCTCTAATCTATGAGAAACAGACCACGATACTTAAAGCTGATTATGAAACACCAGCCTTCCTTTTAATGTTTTATTTAAGCAAGAGGCAGCAGTCACTACAAACTTCGTACAGATTGTGAATGCTATTACAATTTAGTCTTAATGTTTGCAACGCCTTAAATGAAAGATCTCACACCACCTAAAGGATATATAATCGTGAACTGCGCGACAACCATGTTTGTTTGTCTGTCCATATGTATATATGCGCCTTTTCGATATTCGTTGAGATATTTGTTTGAAGTTTGGTATGATGGATTTTTTTAACCAGATACAGCGCACTATTAACACTGAAAGCAATATGGCCATGAGAAGGTACCGATCAGGGTAAACTTAATAAGGTATGGAACCAAAATTTTAGTTCGCGATAGCAAGCGAAACAAAAACCAAATCAGGAGCTCTCGCATTTTTAATCTCTACTGCGCTCAGAAATTTATCCGATCTACATATATTTTGAGAGTTCCTCTACCATGGTCTGTCTGTCAGTATTTGGACAAAAGTTTTTCTTTATCCGTTTCGGAGTATTGCGTGGACTTTGAATTCATATATCAGCACAATGAAATGAATGACTTGAACGACAGAAACTTGCTAGTGGCATCGAAGGCAGTAGGTTTTTTTTAAAGAACAAAAAAACAAGACGATAAATTAATAAAAAAAAACAAGTCGAGTTGCTGCCTAAACGACTTTTGATATACATTTCACTAATAGGACTTGATGGAGCCCTTGCGACATACTTGAAGATATTAGGTGGGTTGCTATTTGTACTTGTGAGCAAATATTGAAAAATAAATATTTTTAATTGAAATTGGTATTATTGATTCTCTTAATATTTTCCATGAAGATCAATAATTAAGACAACGTGAAAATAACTTTTTAAAAACGCTAATATTTGTCAATGTCGAGTATTGAATAGAAACGTGAGATGGCACCTGGGAACAGTCACTGCTGCCATGGCCATAAATATAAATAGCAGCCTACGTGCTCAACGAAGCTTTTTCGGTTGCATCCTGCGAAAGATTATAAGGGAAATTAAAATGTATAAAATTATAACTAAGATCAAACATGAATCTAGATAATCATTTAAATCTTGGAAGGCTTTTAAAAGTAAATGAGACTGCTGGTTTAGATTATGAAAATATTGGTAGAAGTAAACAAACATTTTAAATATCTTTACATGAAGCTACTAATTTAGTAAATCATTTAGTCATACATGATCTGTATGACTTATTTTCAGCACTTTAAGCTATATCTAATCACAATAATCAGGACATGTACCCAGCTGCAATCAGATCTTCATTAATAAATTAAAATTCATATAATTATTATTTATTATATTGTATAATTAAAATAAAACTAATGTGGGTTCCAGGCCATAGTAACATCAAAGGAAAGGAAACCGCTTATGACGCTGCAAAACATGCATGTTCCTTGCCGTTAGTAATAAAAAAGAAATAGTCAGACTACTCAAAAATAAATTTAAAAAAGACCAACAAGATATTTGGCATATACTAGGGAGAATTTTGCAAAAGTTTTAACATTTTTAAAACGTACATTTATCATAAAATTTAATTGTACTCAGACCCACACATGTTAGCATAATTGAAATTGCATTAGCATTAAAGTAAAAAAAATGTAGCAAATCTTAATATACTTAGTAATAGCACTAGTAGTTCAAACATTTATAAATAACTGTAAGTTAGAAGTAGTTTGTAATGGTAGTAAGCCCTCAAAAGAACACAAAATTGTAAATCATGACATAGTTAAGTAGCTGGAGGGCTTAGTAGCCAGCGCTACAATTAATTAATTCAGTTTTAAGTTTATTTAATTCTGATACTAATAATAAATAAATAAATTTTATGTTTATGTTTGCTTTTCTAAATCTCAATCCAACAACCGCCACCAACAGTAATCAACAGAAAATATCGCTTTGCCGCCGCCTACATTGCGTATGTATGACAGGCCGCATTGGTTTATAGTCGGAAATATTTGTAAGACTTTATCGTCTTCCTTCGGTACCTTCACCTTATCTTCTGATAGTGAAATGATTTTAGTTAACTTAGAGAATATACATTTAAAGTGGTTGTGGAATCAAAATTTAACTTAAAAGCAGCAGTCAAAGTTGTGTAACAGAAAATATTACAACAATTAACGACATCGCGTTTATGCTAACTTTTCAAACGAGCTGAAGAGTTGAGTTGCCACTGCCACATAAATATTAAATAATATTATATAATGCAGAGGAATGCAAAACAATGCATATTTTGTTGTTGCCACGCTCGGAAACTGTAAAAAATAAAGAATGCACAAATTCAAAATTGTCGCCAAGAGAATGTCGTACAGGTCACATTTGCGACATCACAACATCAAAATTAGATGCAAGAAGAAATGAAATCGAAAGATATTCTCGAAATGTTTTTTCGACAACTAACATTTGATGAAGTTTTTTTGTTTGTATAATCTTATCTTATGGGTAACAATTTTCTATATACCGCACTGTAATAAGTTTATTTTCATATTTCATAAATCGCAACCGTTTACCGCATTGCATTGAAATTTCCGCTTCAAAAGTTGTTCTGTAAACACTTCTTAGCCTCTTTGTAACACAGTTCGAGTATATTTGTATGGCAAATTGGAGGCAAATAAAGGTCAACTGGAAAGTATTATATATTCGAGCACCTCGCCTATATCTCTTAGTAAACAAGATCTGAAACCAGATTAGGTGGCAAGAAAGTTGGCTTTGGTTGCACAAAATGTGCGTTTTCTTACTTTACAGAAGAATTGGGTACAAAACTATTAAACAGATAGTCAGACAGTATAACATTTGTTTAATTAATTGAAAGATTAATTAAGTTTGGACGGTCGATGACTTAAGGGTTCTAGCCCAAGTTACGCTCCATCCATCAATATACGTTGTAAATGAAAGTTTTGGGGGATCACCGAACGAATAATCTTGTTTTAAAGCAGATATTTAAAAAAAAATTCCCTAATATTTTTTACACTGCCTAGTTTAGATTGAGAGCGTTTAGGTCAACCCCTAGCTACAACAATATATATTCGTACATCCTACTAATATTATAAATGCGAAAGTTTGTATGTATGTATGGATGTTCCTCTCTTATGGCTAAGCCGCTCAACCAATTCGTCTGAATTTTGGAATAGATATAGATGGGGTGATGGAAAAGAACATAGGCTACGTTTTGACAAAATCGGAGGGGGCGTTGCCCCTTCCCCCATATAAGCGACAATCAAAATTTGTCATATCTTTGCATCCATTTAAGGTACAGAAATGAAATTTGGTACACATGTTAGGAGGATGAGGAGAAGTTAACCTGTTAAGTTTGGACAAAATCGGAGGGGGCGTCGCCCCTTCCCCCATATAAGCGACAATCAAAATTTGTCATATCTTTGCATCCATTTAAGGTACAGAGATGAAATTTGGTATACATGTTAAGAGGATCATGAGAAGTAAACGGGTTAAGTTTGGTCAAAATTAGAGGGGTGGTACACCACCCCCCGTATAATTTCACATATGAGGCATAAGAAAAGCAATTAGATATGCTACTTTTTATCGGAAGATCCCGGACAAAGTCGCGGGTAAAAGCTAGTACAAAATATGGCATCATTGATATGTTACATTTCTTTTGATTTCAACAAACCCATTATATTCCTACATAATTGTGTACAGGGTATAAAAAGATCCGCATACGTTTAATTTCCCTTATAAAATCAGTGCAATGATGTTGAATTAGCTCGTTGTATAGAAGGACGGTACAAAGGTGCAAAGTGTAACAGTAACGTTCGAGCTACTTTCGCTTTAGACCTCCAAAAGCTAGCGAGTTCATTCTTTCGACGATCTTTGGTTTCTTTATTTAATTGTATGTGAAGAAATACTCTGTACATTCCTTAGAAACTTGTATTTAAAATGAGACGACAGTTGAGATTAAAACCGAACCGCATGAAGTTTTTTGGGCCAATGCACTTTCAACTAGAACAATAAAGTACATTTGAATTTGAACTTGGTCATGAGATCATTTTCGAAATTGTAAATTAAATCAAACATAGCACTTTTGAAAATTAACGTGATGAGATTTTCAGACAAAAGTAATTTCCAGAAAAGTAATTGTTATAAGAAATTAAAATTGTCGTTAATAAAGTCCTTGGTAAAGAAATAATACTCACACACAATAGATCACAGATTTTGTAACACATCGCAGAACACCTTTTGTGGGAATTAGAGAGAACATGGAAATCAACAACGCAACTTGTAGTTAAACAAGAAAAAACGCTGTTACCGAGTTCGCTTGACTTCGAGATACCCTTACCCCCCAGAACCCTGAATAAGTATGCCGGTTTATACAGATCTGGGTTTGTGAATCCCAGTTATCAAAATAGATAGTATGAGAATCTAAATATCCAAACTTAAAGACTTTTGATGCTTATCAAGAGTATATATTTTTATGGGGCTCAGATCCTTCTGAATTTATGGTATAAAACAAAAAACAAGAATTAACTCATTTTAATACTTTTTATATTGGGTACAAAACGGAGAATAAACGCTAGCTATACCGGTATAGAGGATTATTTTTTTACTAAGAACATAGAGTATCCATTTTCTTGGAGAAGTTCCCATACAAGAACTCTGTATTTTATTTGGTGGTTTCTGATGGAAGGTCGGCTGTACATACTTATACTAATTAGCGTGTACCCCTACTTCTTAGGATATCTCCATATGAAATTCATTCATAGCTTTGTAATTATTTCGTCAAAAATTGTAAAAAAAAATTTTACTTTTGATGGATCCGAATCTTGGGTTCGAATCTACAAAATTTAAATTTAGATTCTCTGAAACCCTTTTATTGATTTTTCGAAGATTTCAATCCATCTTAAATTATTGTGGTATGCCAAAATGTCTTGTTGCTTTATTTAAAAATGTAAGTGCTTTAAAAAAAAAGTGGCTCAGAACGCCTTTACTAAAGATCCTACTATTACAAACGAAAATGTAAAACGATTTAAACATGTAATTTAAATTGTTTTTCATAGATTTTCGTTTTTCATGCATTACCCCAAACATCGCTCTCAAATCAAACATTTCGGTGTGAAACTACTGAGATAGATAATTGTTGATAATTGTAATCAATTATATGTTGCTACGTATGGTTATTTTAACTCAATTTCGTACCTGCCCAATATTTTGCTAACGCAACCGTTAGACACTTGAAGAATCCGAGAAATATCGCATGGTCGCGCTCCTGAATGGGCGAGCTCTACGATTTTCTGCCGCGTTGAGTCCGGAAGGGGTCGTCCGTTGACATACACACCCCCCAATTGATTAATACCGCTATGACCGGCGGTCGAACAACCAAACAACGCACTCTGACCAACCGACGAGTGGGCGTGGCCATGCATTATATGCTCCGTGGTCAGCATCATTTTTAGGCCAAAAATGTGTGAAGCAAATATCCGTGAATTGAAAGTTTATTATTATTATTTATAGTTTATTATTATTTTTTTTTTCTTATGTCGCTCGATTTGAACTTATTTCGAATTATTGCGCTTATATAATTTTGTATGTATGTGTTTGTATACATACATATGCATGTATATAAGAAATTTGTAGTTGTTTTAAATCACTTTTATTAACTTTTAATTGCTCACTTTATCTGTTTCACTTTCGATGTATTTAAATTTGTACATTTTTCACAGTTTTCTAACCACAAACATATTTTCTCATTGTTGAATTACTTTGTCATTTATCCCATTCAGATTTCTTATTAGCTTAAAAATTTGATTTTAATTGTTAAGGTTTTAATATTTGATTAAATGTAATATTTAAACGGCGGCGGGTTGGATTTGATAATTTTCTCTGATTATGATTTTGTACTATGTATTTATTCGGGTTAGTTGCTTCTAGTGGTCCACTTTTGATACCTCTGGGATCACGAAACATAGGCAAACGCAAACGAAGAAACCGGTATTCAAATTTAGATAAAGTTTGAGCTCTATTTGTATTATTTTCCCAACTTATCGTATTTTGTATTCACTTAATTATTGTATGTGGGTATGTTTATGTATAAAAGAATGCCGATGACGATTTGTCGATGTCAACAAGTTCAGATGCAACGTTGACCTGCAGTGCTTGGCCAGCGGCGGCGACGGCCGTCGACAGCGGCCCTCGAACTCGACTCGAGTTTTGGCTGAAATAAAAGTGCTTGCTCGGTGCACGTTGGTTCGCGTTGGGCTCTGAACTGGTTGGTCTCTTGGCGAAAGGTTTAAAACTTTAGGGTTTGCGCGTTCGTATGTATCCAAAACTTCCTCTATCTTATTTTTCTCTTCGTGTTCTTCTTCTTTTTGCATTCAAAATGCACACAAATTAATACAACACAACTAACTTGGTCTGGTCTGGTCTGATCTGGCAGCGAAGCGAAACGAAAATGAGCTCTCAAGCGAAAAAACATGGCTAACAAACGTAAACGAACGAGAGTTGGCAACGCAGCGCCGCGCCAGCACTTCGACCAATAACGTGTTGGACTGAGTGAGCAAATATTTTGAGTGTATTCGTGAGTGAGCAATGCCAATGTGTGTGAGGAATACGATAGGGGTGTCTGCTCTGACTTAAAAATTCTGTAGTCGTCAGCCATTTTCCGCCGCTTGCACTGTGGTTGCGACAGAGTCAGCTATTGTATGCTAGATACGTAAACAGAAAAAAATGAAAACAGAAAACAAAAGAAACAAACAAAACGTTCAAAAGAAAAGAAAAGCGAAAAAGAGATGTAAATATTACAGCAAGCAACGCAACACGCAGAATCAACTCAGCCATTAGTAATAAATACAAGAACAACTATTGCTCCAACTACACAACACGCATAGGGATCCATTCAAACATACGTACATAAATGTATATATTTACTTGTTTGTATGCAGATACAGTATCCCCTCCCACACCCACACACACTCACGCACATCCCCAACAAACTAAATGACGACACGGTAGCAGCAATAATGACAACACCACACCCCATCTAACGCTCTTTCATGCAAATTATTTTGCCTCACGCAATCATTTTGAAAAACCCCGACACCGACCCTACCCGACCAGATAACACCCATACTGATACTACACCGAATAAAATCAAATGAAACACTAAAAACAAAAACCTGATACAGATATAAAATATATTTTAAAAAGCCGAAGTCCGTACGAAAAAAAACGAACAAGCCATTGAACATATTTTAATAGAGGACTGGAGATGGCATGCAACCGTCGATCGATGGTCTTCTGAGCGCTGGGGCCAGTTGTTTTGAATTCCAAGTCCATTCGAATGAGTTGACCAGCCCACTGCAGCCGCTGGATTTTTATTTTATGCCAACCCCATCGAATAGCTCATACATGTCACGTTTCATACGGGATCTAAACTCATCATCCTGTGGAAAATTTTTCTCTCCCATCAAAGGTACATTCCTCTGCGAAGTTTTTTACAACAGTTAAAATTCTACGTCGTCATAGATGCGATTAGATACCAAGTACTTCGTCTTGTCCTCATTCACCGCTAGATCCATGAGCCGACAGCTGGCAAGTCCGCTTTATTATTTTCAGTTTTTTTATAACCGTATCGCCTCTATACAGTTCGTTGGCTCTACAATACTGTCATCATTAACTGTCATTTCTCTATCGACATTATTGTGACCTTCATCGCCTCTTAGTAGGTTAGAAATTTTCTATTTTCATTTTTACTGAAAGTCCATCCATGCAGTAGCATAACCAATTGGACCAATTGACACCAATTTTGCACATTCTATATTTTTTCTTGTTATGTAATATTTGCGCTTGGTCACCTTTAGAAGGCTTATGTCAACAGAGCCATTATTATATGAGTCAACATTAATTATCAATAAATGACATTAATGGTGCAATAAACCAAATTCAATACTAAAAAATATAACATACGGACATGCATTCAAATTCTGCCAATATTTTAGTTAAATTAAAATGCTTTAAATAGTTAATTAACTTCGGTAGAACCAAGTAAATATTCTTCATATATCTATGTGCATTTCAAAAATTACTGTTGTCTTTAGATCCTACAGCGATCAGTTGAAGCCTTCACTCAAAATAGTCTACATATTTTTTTTCAGTGTTCCCATGTACGAGTAAGCCTAGAAAAACGTTCAACATATTTGCTTCTATGACGGCACACAAAACGAAACATCAAAAGTGTGTGCGTGTATGTGCAGTCGTATACTAATTTGAAAGCCAAGGTATTAAAAATAATTATAAGTGTACATACAAAAATTTTGTACATATGTAAGTCCAATATGTATGTACATCCATAAATACCAACGTACTCCACTCACATGGGAATGTGTATTCCTTTCAGCAGATGATTTGAATCGCGTAGTATTATTTGTAAAATAATCAAAGAATAATTAACTATAATTAAGAAATGAGTTGTATTAAGTATCATTTTCGCAAAGAAGATTGATAAAAACTTTTTATTGACGAAGTAGGAGTTACCAAAAATTTTTAATGGAAATCGTTTTTCTTCACATTTCCGTTTCAAAATCAAGTCCGATTAGAAAGAAGCTAGTTATATTCAATAGTGGGCGTCGTAATATTGGAAATTATCAATACGAGTCACATGGAAGGTTGAAAATAGAGATTCTAAATTTTATCCCGTTGGTCTCATATGATAAATTATTATTTTTTTAAACAAATATTTTAAATGAAATTTTAGGTATTATCGAATGAGATAATAAACAGTTTAATATTAAACTGTAACATCCTTCAACTCGACTTGCACGAGTTTGGAGCAATCAACAAGTTTGTCACACTCTTCTCACAATAAGGTGTACACCACGCGGTGTAATCGATTACCCAATCTTCATCCCAAATCTGTTTTTTACTAATGCCGTTCTTTCTTGTTTTCGTTATATGAGGGAGTGCCTTTAGAAACTATTTTCAACGATTTTCTCGAAGACAATGTTGCATATTCTCCCAACGTAATTCGAAAATATAAAATTGTGATTATCGGCGACAATGTGGCAGCACGGCACCAAAGCACATTTGATGTGTATATTCCAATGAGTCTAAATGCACAATAATTTTCTTAATATGTCATTTGGGAATCACCATTTATCCTTTCACCAGTTTGCACCCCCGAAACAAATTATTGGTTTGGTGCGAATCCTTTTTTTTTTTTTTGAAGTGTCGCAGACTATGTAGCTCGATAAAAATGTAATTGCCAGCAGTTTGAGAATTAAGCGTGGACTAACGACCAACGGCGGGCACAGTGACTCACGCAGCGGCACATGCAGCGACCTCCTGTGCGTATGGTTGATATCCTGTGGTTGAATTCATAATCACATTTCATTTTGATTTATTTAAAATTTGGTTATTTCTTATTCAATAAGTTTGAACAGAAAACCTTTCCTGACATATGTGCAAAACTTAAAAAAAGGGAAAAATATCTTAAATGATAAAGTTCTCAACATATAAGACGAGCATAAGAATTTGGTCCATATCTATTAGTACGTTTATACGATGACGTTATCCATGAAAACATTTCATGAAAAGTCAAAAAAAGTGCGTGTAAACTCTTATTCATGAAATGTATCATGAAAACAAAAAAAACTCGAGTATTTCAAAATTAGCTCGAATAATGATGCATTTATAAATAGAATTCAAGTAGTAAATGAGCAAAAAATTAGAATCGAAAGGTACTTGAAAGACCTTATCAATAGCATATCACATGTTAAAATATGTGAACCATTTGAAATCTTACCTTTTTTGCCACCAGACTCCGACATTTGGATAAAAGTTCGGGCTTAGAATAACGTTTACTACGCAGTTTATTTTTTATGTTCGGCGCTGTACGGCGGATGGCCCATTAATTCGATATTTTAAGTGCTCAAAAACTGTTTTGTGTGATCCGATGTGTGAGAGCTTGCATTGTCATTCTCCGAAGACTTCAGGAAAACCAATGGCCGTGTACCATTCGAACATCTTTTGTTGGATATGGCTTGTCTTGGAACAACCACACGGTCAGTTGCTCTTTTGTTTCCGGCTCGTACACATATATCCATGATTCCTCACCAGTGGCGATTTTATAAATGTCTTTTGAAGCACGTACTTCTACAGCCTAACTTTGCACCAATCCACACGAGCAGTTTTTTAAGCGATTGACAAAATATAGGAAATCCAACGCAAACAAACCTTTTTTACGGCAAGGTGTACTGCAAATCTTATATACGCTAGTGGAACTAATATTTAGGAATATCTCATTCACAACAACCGATTTCGGGGGAGCTTCTCTAAATTCGTCTCTGCGCAAACTACGACCACTATTGAATTCACCATACCAGCGATATAAAGTTTCTTTTGATAGTACTTCATCGCCATACAAATGAGATAACCCACGTCAAAAGTTGTGTAAAATAATCCAACGAATACCTTCCCTTAAAATTTCCATTTTTTGACCAAATTGATTTTTTCAACTCACTGTAAACAACACAAATACGTTCATGCCAAAAAATGTCAAACTTTATTTTAGTATTGCCAGATTTTACCTATTGACATTAGTGTTTCCTCTTCCCAAAATATAAATAGTGACCCTAGTAGGATGCTACCATTTAAAACGCAAAGTTGATCTTACCTCAGAAAATGGGCATAGCATATTAATATAGGTACTCTATGTTCCTACGAAAATAAGCCACTATATCGCAGCAATACACAGACAGCGAGACGAACATGACTGGATCACCTCTTCTCGAGCAAATAATGGATGACACGCAATTTGGCGAACTGATAAAACCATTTCACAGAATGTGTTAATGATAAAAAACACATATATACCAAAGTTTATGTGGTTGCTCTTTTATTTATTTAATTTTTTTTTTGTATTGTATAAATGATTCCGACAATTCCTTTAGAAGAGCTACAGGAGCTAATGTGAATATGCTGCTGACTATTTATAGATGTGTGTAAAGAGTATTAAAACTTCAGTGAAACACTGCAGTTGACGTTTTGCTCCTTTTATATATTTGCTTCTACATAACTGTTCACGTGTAATCAATTAAGATCAATTACTTGCTGGCAGTTCTCGAAAAGTGCTGCTTATTGCGATTGCTGCATTTTATTGTTCACAAAAGCCAGCTCAACCCGCATCGAAACAATTCAAATAAAGAAGCACGTGCCAAAATAACTTTGAAAATCGAAATCGAATCGATTTGAGTGTGCCTAACATGCTTTAGCCACGACAAGTTCTCGGAGCGGAGAGGAAGTGCATGAGAACTCCGAGTACTCGCAGCAAGGTGTAAAATGCATTATTTGCGTGGATTGCAAACGCGTGCAGTACAAGTACAGCGCTGGCCTATGTCATAATTACCTTTTTTGGCTAAATAGGGCAGTAGTTGAGGCAGCGCCGCTCAAGTCTCAACGGGTGTTAAGTAAAAACCGGAGGATGGAATATTGAAAGCTGTATAATATCCAGGATACTGTCTGGTCTTCAGTCAAATAGATGATACTCCTATTCAAGGAGGTACCAGCCAGATTATTTCTAAAATTGGAATCAATTATTTCAATGGAGTAATCAAGTCACTGCTGGTTCTAGGACCAACTATTTATTAAATTAAGCAAAAATTGCAGTAATGGAAAAAATATATAAAGTATCAAGGCTGTTAGATATAATGATATGATGAGAATCAAATCAATATCGAGGTGTTCGATAGAGGAATTCGAATATAATATCTATACTATTAATTTTTAAAACTGTATCTGAAGTATTTATAAACTTCACTTCGCTTTTCCAGACATTTGGCAAGTATCGAGGCAGATAGGCATACCTGCGGACAGTACGTTACAGCAATGATGTAAGGATTTATTTTGCCTATACACATATGGATGGACTTACAATTCCCGTCTCCATCAACATGTACACCACAACGTAATTTCATCCCTATACCTCAAATAATTGCCAAGATGTAACGAATTTATTTATCGCTTATATGGGGCAGGGTAACGACACCTCCTATTTTAACCAAACTTAAAATGTGATCTTACTTCTCGCGGTACCATTAATATATGTACCAATTATCATCCCTGTTCCTCAAATGAATGCAAAGATAAACTGCTTATCGCTTCAAAGGGAGTGGGGCATAGTCCCCTCCTATTTTGACCAAGCTTAACTCGAGCCATTTCCTGGCTGAACTGAAGCTCGTCTGTGAATTTCAGTTCAATCGGTTCGATGTTTTTGCTTCCTATAAGGAACATACATGAATAGATAGATAGTTACAACATTAATTTATATATATATACATATATAGATTTTGCGCATCTGCATCCCTGTTCCTCGAAAAAAACTCCGGAATATCCCAATGCTTTATGGAACAGGCGATACTTCCTTCATAACGTTACAAAGCAGTAATAAAACTAAAAATAAAAATTCGAAACACAAAATTTCTGCAATTTTCGGGATTGACAAAACTAAGATGACAACAAATATCAATTAAAGAGGGTCAAATATTAAGTTTATTCACAAATAAAACGATGGGATAATCATTCAGGTTTGTTTCATTTATTTAGCATCCATTGGAACTATACACGATTCCAGAGGTGAAAAAAAAATTTTATCGTATATCTTTACAATAAAAATAATTTTACAAGTTATCTTTTGTCCAATAGATATATAGTTTTGACTATATATTTCCCGTCCCAGTATTTTGCCATTATGTGTACTATTTAAAAAAAAATCTCTCCTTCCTTTAAGAGAAGTGTGCTATGTAATTAACATTTTTGAAATGAGTCCAATTAATTAAAAACTGCCTGAAGTCTGGTATGTACTATCCTACTAATATTATAAATGCGAAAGTTTGTATGGATGTTCCTCTCTTACGGCCAAACCGCTCAACCAATTCGTCTGAATTTTGGAATAGAGATTGATGGGATGATGAAAAAGAACATAGGCTATGTTTTGACAAAATCGGAGGGGGCGTTGCCCCACCCCCCATATAAGCGATAGTCAAAATTTGTCATATCTTTGCATCCATTTAAGGTACAGAGATGAAATTTGGTATAGATGTTAAGAGGATGAGGAGAAGTCAATCTGTTAAGTTTGGACAAAATCGGAGTGGGCGTTGCCCCACCTCCCATATAAGCGATAGTCAAAATTTGTCATTTCTTTGCATCCATTTAAGGTACAGAGATGAAATTTGGTATAGATGTTAAGAGGATGAGGAGAAGTCAATCTGTTAAGTTTGGACAAAATCGGAGGGGGCATTGCCCCACCCCCCATATAAGCGATAGTCAAAATTTGTCATATCTTTCCACCCATTTAAGGTACAGAGATGAAATTTGGTATAGATGTTAAGAGGATGAGGAGAAGTCAATCTGTTAAGTTTGGACAAAATCGGAGGGGGCGTTGCCCCACCCCCCATATAAGCGATAATCAAAATTTGTCATATCTTTGCATCCATTTAAGGTACAGAGATGAAATTTGGTATAGATATTAAGAGGATGAGGAGAAGTCAATCTGTTAAGTTTGGACAAAATCGGAGGGTGCGGTGCCCCACCCCCTTATATAAGCGATAGTCAAAATTTGTCATATCTTTGCATCCATTTAAGGTACAGAGATGAAATTTGGTATAGATGTTAAGAGGATGAGGAGAAGTCAATCTGTTAAGTTTGGACAAAATCGGAGGGGGCGTTGCCCCACCCCCCATATAAGCGATAATCAAAATTTGTCATATCTTTGCATCCATTTAAGGTACAGAGATGAAATTTGGTATAGATGTTAAGAGGATGAGGAGAAGTCAATCTGTTAAGTTTGGACAAAATCGGAGGGGGCGTTGCCCCACCCCCCATATAAGCGATAGTCAAAATTTGTCATATCTTTGTATCCATTTAAGGTACAGAGATAAAATTTGGTATAGATGTTAAGAGGATGAGGAGAAGTCAATCTGTTAAGTTTGGACAAAATCGGAGTGGGCGTTGCCCCACCTCCCATATAAGCGATAGTCAAAATTTGTCATATCTTTGCAACCATTTAAGGTACAGAGATGAAATTTGGTATAGATGTTAAGAGGATGAGGAGAAGTCAATCTGTTAAGTTTGGACAAAATCGGAGGGGGCGTTGCCCCACCCCCCATATAAGCGATAATCAAAATTTGTCATATCTTTGCATCCATTTAAGGTACAGAGATGAAATTTGGTATAGATATTAAGAGGATGAGGGGAAGTCAATCTGTTAAGTTTGGACAAAATCGGAGGGTGCGGTGCCCCACCCCCTTATATAAGCGATAGTCAAAATTTGTCATATCTTTGCATCCATTTAAGGTACAGAGATGAAATTTGGTATAGATGTTAAGAGGATGAGGAGAAGTCAATCTGTTAAGTTTGGACAAAATCGGAGGGGGCGTTGCCCCACCCCCCATATAAGCGATAATCAAAATTTGTCATATCTTTGCATCCATTTAAGCTACAGAAATAAAATTTGGTATACATGTTAAGAGGATGAGGAGAAGTCAACCTGTTAAGTTTGGACTAAAGCGGAGGGGCGTTGCCCCACCCCCCGTATAAGCGACAATCAAAATTTGTCATATCTTTGCATCCATTTAAGGTACAGAGATGAAATTTGGTATACATGTTAAGAGGATCATAAAAAGTAAACAGGTTGAGTTTGGTCAAAATTAGAGGGGCGGTACATAACCCCCGTATAGTTTCACAAATGAGGCAAAATAAGAAAAGTAATTAAATATTCTACTTTTTATCTGTAGATACGCGGACGAAGTCGCGGGTAAAAGCTAGTTATATATATTTTCGGTTTGCTCTTCATTTTTTTATTTTTCGGTTTTTATGTGAAAATCTTTTTATAACTTACCATATAAAACGCGGAAGCAAATATTTGGATGAGATTAAAGAGTATTACTTGTATATTTAGCTTCGGCTCTAACGAACTTATCGTTTTTCGTTTTCGTTAAATCCTGTCCTGGAGGATATTCAAAGTTTATGTTAGAGACAGGAGGAGACATGGCAAAACCCACAAAGTCTGTATATTCTTGATTAGCATCAAAACTCGAGGCGATAAAGCTATGTTCATCCGTCCGTCGATCGTATGTGTAAATAATGAGATATCGGACTCTATAATAGATAGTCACCAGTTTTGTATTTTTAGATTCGTTTGATTTATATAAAGGTAAAGTGTAAATAAATTTGAGAGTGAAATATATTCTAGAAAATGTTGAATAAGTTGCTCGATGGTAAATTTTCTTAAGAACTCTCGAACTCTCTCAAAAATAATCATTTTCTTTTAAAACCATTTTCATGCTAACAAACATTAAAATCACATTTGTCGCACCTTTATAAAAAATTTGAAAGATATAATTTTCAAACTCGCAGAGTCCTTTAAGTTTACTCAAGTTAAAAGTTTCCCAATTAATGACAGATTTGAAGAAATTCACAAAACTAAAAGTGTCTATATACGAGTTTATGCCTATACTTCGGACTTCCCAATTACATGCTCCTGATTATAAATGGTATCTTTCCCGAGATTTATGAGTTTATTTTATTTTCATCAGCTAAAGTAAAAAGTTGAACAATAAATTAATATACATGTCTTCTAATGATTAAGCCAACATTACCAATTCAATTCTGCACGCTTCTTTCTTCATTTCCCGTGCGCACGCTCCGAGCTTGTTCGGACATTTCAAAACGGTTGCGCGATTTTTAAAATAATATTTCCGCATCCGGTATGTAATACGCGGCGCGTGCTGGACATCTGTCTGAACGTCCGCCTTATCCGAATGCTCTTAAACGATGTTGACAATGTCAAATTGCACAACAATTGATGAAGACTTCACTTTATCCACGGATTGTGTGTAGAATTTTATGTTTTAAAAGTAGTTTCAGCTAAGATCGACATTTCAGCGAGAAAAGCATACCTGGTCTTTTTAATAATAGCTTAACTTAAGCAGGATGAATTTTTAAAGTATGAGTGTAATCCAAATACATATATACAATTTTTTCGACGAGGCAAAAACTAACTGATTAAAGCCTTAGAACAAACTCGTACAACACAGAGTCAGGCGTAACCGACTGTAAGAGGCCCTATACCAGTTCAGGTCGCCTAACAAACACATTAAATGTTTCCCGAGCATATGACCAAGCACATGACCACTTCTCACTGCGCGAATATGAATGAAAAGAAAAGGGGGGTCGTTCAAATTCAATTGCTTATAAAATCGTCATTTATTATCCGATTTTGATGAACTTTTTTGATTTTGGTTTAGAAGGACGTTAACTTTATACTGGTATACTAAATTTTTTTTTTGCCGAAGAAATTTTTACCCTAAGGGGTGATTTTATGGGGAAGGGGGGGGAGGGGCAAAATTTTAAAATAAACTTGTGAAATTCCGGAGCAGTCCTAGTCGAATGCAAAAAACACGAAGTCTCTATCTATTACCGTTTCCGAGATCCTTTCGTTCATACAGACGGACGGACGGACAGACGGACATGGCTATATCGACTCCTCTATCACTCCTGACCATGATGGGGGTAACTTTGGGGGGTCTCCGACAATTAGTTCTTCCTGTTACATACATTTGCACAAAACCAATATTCTCTTGTACCTTCGGTACAGGGCCTAAATATAATTTTCGTTTCTTACCTTGCTTTTAATAGATTACTGAACCGTTACAAAATCGCGAGAAATAAACTCTTTCATAGGCCTATTATCAAAACCAATGGAAGTACAGCAAATCTGGTAATTTCTCTTATATGTTGGAAGTTAACGATAACTGTTTAACGAGTTGAGCTATCGGTTTTGCTGAAACCTTAACAGTCTGGATTAGTGCTACCCCTTAGACACTTTTCATACTCATAGGCATATTGGTGGAAAACCGAGCATCTCTTTTGAATTTTTGCATCTTGGTATTGCATACCCATTTTCTTGAGTAACATCTCCCATACATAATCTGTCTGAAGTTTACATGGTTACTATCCGCACCGATTTCCAACCTGGAAAAAACTGATACCTGGGAGATTTAAATTAATTTAGTTTCCTATACTTCATTGACAGGGTGTATATTGTCTTTGTAGTTCAATGAAAATCATATTGATAAAGATTTTTTCAAGATCAATATAAGTTAACACCATTTTTTCCCATTTACACGTTAACGTCTTTTTAAGCCACACTTTTAAAATTAATAAATCTGTTTTGTATAACAGCAAGCAGCTTGAGGCTTCTTCTTCAGTTCTTTGGTTAGTTGAAAAAAAAACCGAAAAACAAACAGTGAGTGGTACAAAAACAATTGTTTTGAAGGAATATTACACATTCAAAGTCTGTTACTACAATGCTTTTGAATAGGTCTAACAACAAATGAATCGTCACTCTGGAGGATAATGCATGAACACTAATTTATAAGTGCGATATCAAATTTTTTGCTGAAAAGTTCGTTCGAGACTTTTTGTAAAATATAACCGAGGTGTTGAAGCGTGTATTCATGATGCTGGTCCGAAATATAAGGAGTCGTTACAGCCAACCCTAGCACCATAACGGGCTTTACTAACCCACAATCAATAAAATCATTACATCCGTTAAAAATTTATGGTTTGTGTGTTTGTTTGGTTTTAAAAAAAAATCTGTACAAATCTTTATTACTGGATTGTAGTACTTTTAAAACTAAGAAACTTTTGTTACAATAATATTTCCAAAATGAATATATCTAAAGGGAAAGCGGAAAAGCTTCAATAGGCTTCTGTAGTCAAACGGTTTAATATTTTTAATTTGCGATGTGTCGCTGAAAAAGTATCTCAAACACTTCAGTGATTGACATCGGCCTATCTTTTGTGTATATACAGTGTTCCAGTACATTGTAAAAAATGTTCTAAAACAATTACCAAACAAACGTCGAATTTGGCAACAACAAAATGGTCCAGTGCAAAGCAAGCAAACGTCCGTAGAGAGAACGCCTTCGTGTCTGTTGTCTCACACACAAACGCAATTCAAAAATTCGTTTGTATTTTGTGCGGAGCACTGCTTTAAATTGACGTAGCACAACCACTACTCAGAAAAGAAAGAAAGCTGGTTTGACTGCAACTGCAGTATCCTTGTCCACGAGCTTCCCTGAGTATATTTTAAACTATAGTTTTAAAATAATGTTCATACCAAAACTAAGAAAGGTGGGAAAGATTTGTATGCGGGCTACCCCTTGTAGTGGACCAATTTTAACCTAAATAGAATATTTGACATAAGGTATATCAAATTTGGAGTTCTTAGAAAAAGTGTTTTGAAAATTGGTTTGAGCAATTTGCAAAAGTGCTTAAATTTCATGGAGAATATTTTGAAAAACAATAAAGACATTTTCATGTTTGCTTTTATTTAAATATAAATAGTGTCCCACGTAATGCAGAAAAACTTATTTCAAGCAAATGGTACTTAATAAAATGTTTTTTTATTCTCTTCACAATTTAATGGCGATGTTTTCTATTGAAATTCTGAATAAATTCCTTCGTTGCCTACTAAATATTTTGTCTTGTCTGATTGTAATTTTATTCAGTATTGCATGTCCTTAGCCACAGCATTAATTCAGCAATGTGGGATGAGGGGTTTCCTGCGAAAAGTAAGGTTTCTAACGGAGTGCCCAATGCAAAGGATCATAGCAAAAGTACGACAACTCTTCTTTAAAAATCATCCACATCAATTAAAGCTTGTTTATTTTATTTCATTGAGACTAAAAATTTTGAGATTTTACTATAAGAAGTCCATGTACATATGAACATTGATTCGGCGCTTCTTTCTAACTTTAATTTTTTAATAACCTCCGCTCTGCTGCTCCTTTATACCGCCTTTTCGCTTTCACCGCCAAATCCATACACAATGAGGCACATTATTTAATTGTTTATTTCGAGAATAGTAAGAATGCACCCCTAAGTAGGGTTGTCAAAATATGGTATTGCCTACCCTACGTTTGCCAAGCCAAAGACAGACAGACAGACAGACAGACAGACAGACAAATAGTCAAATCTAACACAGCCGGGGTAATATTTGTTACTTTCTGTTCATCTGTCTGTCTGTTTGTCTATCCGTTTGCTTTGGTACGTACATACATACGTATGTATGTATTACAATAGCATCCGCTCGCAATGGTGCGGTGCTTAGTGTAACTTACTTTGACCTCTTTTGTTGTTACAAAACCATCCGGCGGCGTTGTAGGCTGCGGTTCTGTTATTATTACCAGTTTTTCTTTGAGTTGTTTTTTTTTTTAATATAATATATTTGGAATGCACAAAAACGTTCTTTACACTTTTTTAACTTTGTACGCATTGAAAAGAGTGGAGTGTAGTCGTACAATAAGTACTTAACGATAACCGATATTGGCATTTTGTATATCTATTGTTATAATGAGTATTCATTCTCGTGCGTTTGTATGCATGTGTGGTGTACGTTTATGTGTATGGTATGGAATGGATCTTCTTTTGTTTAATTGAACCGCAGAGCGAGGCTTAACACTATAGAAATAATATCGCTGCTATCTACACCATTGCCAATCATTGATCAAGCCAATCAATCAATATGTTTCCAAACTGTTTCCAAGGCTTATAGACATTCATATTTAAAAAAAATTATTATCATAAATTCTTAGCCCTAAAAAATGCTTAAATTCTTCCATGTAGACTTCGATCTTTAACAGCTGCAAACAATCTATCTATATATACATATGTATGTATATATAAATGAATGTTGTATCTATATACATACATATATGTACAATGTAATATATATATATGTACATATATCTTAAAGTCATAGCGGAACTGCAGTCAGTCCAGTAATGGAATGCTGTTAAGTTTATTCAAAATCGGTGCTGGTGATAAAAATGAAAATCGTGATATCTTTGCACGAATTTGAGGTACAGAGATGAAATTTGGTGTACATGTTAGTGCAAATAAGATCCAATAAAAAAGTGTAGTTGGTTTGGCTGTCTACAAGGCACATACATACATGCCCGCTTTAATATAACCAAGGGCGTATCCAACGGGGCAGGGGGTCCATTGCCCCACCTCCCTAAAATTTAAAAAAGTTCGTCAAAAAATGTATTGTACTACAATTTTTCGAACAATCATTCAATTTTCATTGCTTTATGGAATAAGTTTTGTTTTACCGAATTAGTGGCTTTAATTAGTAGATGGGTTCTATTGATTACTGAAAAAAAAAAATCGCCCCCCTCGACGACAGCTATATACGCCATTGTATATATGTACCTACTTAGATGTATAGAATTATAACTTTTTTAATATGAATAGCAAACCATCACAATTTCTTTATTTTACCTACTGTACTATAAAGCACGGCGATTCCCTTAGTTCCGGGAAAAAGAGAAATAAAAAAATAAAAATTTGTCAAATTTATACTTCCGTAGAATCGAATATTTACTAAAACGATATTCTCCAATGTATATATCGTGCATGGGATTCTAACTAAGATTGCGTGGAAAGGTCATATTTATCTAACAACATAATTGCCACGCCCTAAGTGTGATTCGAGCCTGGAGATGACATAATATACATCGAAATACGATCACCGGAAACTGACAATACATACCAGATCTGTGCAATTGTGCATTAATACGATACCAGCTACGCAATAATTGTTGTAATGCATCATCTATCTACTTGTAAATATATAGAAATAAATTCATATTTCTGTTGGACACGCCATCACTTGACAACGACTTAACCGATATAATTCATTTTATAGCAAGTTGTACAGATCGCGATCCAGAATTATTTTTATGATTCGCAAAAAGTTTTACTCGTTCAATATAGAAAACGACTATAGAACCTTCGTGCGATTTTTGGTAGGTTTTGATAAACTAGTATGCGGGATTTACATAGTTAAACAGAATCACTAAGGGAGAAACATTTTTATTTTCAGTTTAATTGTCAGGTCGCAGCTGCCGCAATACTGCAAGTCAAAGATATATAAGAGCAAATGATACTGTTGAGCAACGGGAAGCTCGAAATGAAGTTGAACGGAATCGAAATCAACTTTTTAGAGAAATGTGGCGTTTCATCCTCATCTAGCTGAATTCAATTATAACGCTTCCGTTAATTACAGTTCACAGCAAAGCGTTGCGTATGGACCAGTGTCCATATTGCAAAATAAAGCCCCAGGATTATGTTGCGCAAATGGCCAAGCATAATTGCCGCCATTGGTACCGTCAACAGTGCCACGACATTCAATGGTTTCCGGAAATGGACCAGATTCTATACATTTTTGTCTCATCTCTATACATGCTTTCAAATGACGTCATTGGCGCAATAGAAGTTACTCGAGATAATAGGTGAGAATGATACGGCGATTTTTAATTTTCGGCGCTCCTCACCAAAAGGAATGCAAAGAAGGGGCGTAGCAACGCAAGCTTGATACGCTAGTTGTCAATAACATGGTCAAAAATAGTATAGATAAAAAGAATAACATAAAATACCATAATATTAAGTGAGGCACTCTACAATATCCATTCACACCTGACACAATTCACATCAATCGGACCACTTTCTTAACATTTGGACAAACTTGTGAACACAAATTAGTACCACGCTTACTTTCAGAGGCATGTATTGCTAGTTAAACAGCTTCCAATTGAATTGATAATTGAATTAGTAGAGTACTTACTTACTTACTTAAATGGCCGTCAACCGTCTACCGGTCATGGCCGCGTCCAGGAAAGCGCGCCAGCCTCCATAATCCTGTGCGCGCTGGCGCCAGTCGTTCTGAATGCCAAGTACGGAGAGATCTCTCCATACCTGGTCATTCCATCGAGTGCCCGGTCGTCCTCTATGTCGGCGTCCACCAATCAAGTTTGGGCCCCCCATGTAAACCATGCGTGCTGGAGCTCCTTCGTCCATTCGAATGAGGTGCCCAGCCCAGTGCAGCCGCTGGAATTTTATGCGCTGGACTATGTCAACCTCATTGAATAGCTCGTACAGCTCGCGGTTCATACGGGACCTAAACTCGTCGCCGACTCTAATAGGACCAAAGATCCTGCGAAGAATCTTCCTCTCGAAGACCTCCAACGCTGTCTCATCCGACTCAATCACGGTCCATGGCTCTGCGCCATACAGTAGGACCGGGAGTATCAGCGTCTTATATATCTTTATTTTCGTCCGTCGAGAGAGGGCTTTACTTCTCATTTGCTTGCTCAGCCCAAAAAAACATCTGTTTGCAAGCGTGATTCTTCGCCTGATCTCCAGGCTGACGTTGTTGTTGCTGGTGATCTCTGTTCCGAGATAGACGAAGTTTTCTACAACACTGAAGTTGAAATTCTCCATCGTCACTGACCGCCCAAGACGCATTGACGGAGTGCGAGAAGACACCAAGTACTTCGTCTTGTCCTCGTTCACCGCTAGACCCATGAGCCGAGACTGTTTTTCAATCTCCGAGAACGCCTTGCTGACTCGCCGTTCCTGCGTACCGATGATATCGATGTCATCGGCGTAAGCGAGCAGCATCACTTCCTTTTGGAAGATCGACCCCGACATACTCTGTATGTACGGGCATTGGCGTAGGATGTATTCCATCAGGAGATTGAAAAAATTGCACGATAGAGCATCGCCCTGCCTGAAACCTCTCTTGGTATCAAAGGGGTCGGAGAGGTTTTTCCCCACCCTGACAACGCTTTGTGTGTTAGATAGCGTCGCCATGCAAAGACGGACAATCTTTGCCGGGATACCTAGTGCAGACAAGGCGTCGAAAAACTTCGATGGTATCGGCGTGTCGAAAGCGGCTTTGTAATCGACAAATAGGTGGTGAGTGTCTTTGTTGAACTCACGGGTTTTTTCCAAGATTTGGCGTAATGTGAATATTTGGTCACTGGTCGACCTTTTTGGTCTGAAGCCACACTGATATCGTCCTATCAGTGAGTCGGTATATGGCTTCAGCCTATTACACAATACGCCCGACAAAGTCTTATATCCAATGGAAAGGAGACTTATTCCGCGGTAGTTGGCGCAAACAGCGGGGTCTCCTTTCTTAAAGATAGGACAGAGAACACTGAGATTCCAGTCATTGGGTATGCGTTCATCGGACCATATCTTGCATAAAAGCTGGTGCATACTCCTAGAATTAGTAGAGTATGTGAGCGAAAATCTTAACATAAAATTATCTAAATTCTTCTTCTAACATTCTTCATTTAAAGGATGCAGCACACTACTTACAGTTTTTATATAACATTTATTAAATTGCCCTCCGAAATTTCATCACTTTTGGCAAGTATGAAGCTTTCTACATTCATTTCCTGTTAAAATTAATAAAAGTAACAAAATTACATGAACCTACTGCTTACGTTTAAAGTGTTAAGAACTACTTGCAATACCTAGAGGGGAGTGGAATAAATTAACATTATTCACACATTCCAATAAAAAAAAGGAATTTGAAGAATTTCATTCGCCACCTCGCCCAATGCGGCATGAAATTTTTGACACACGCAAAAGGCATGACAAACAGTTAAAGTTTCTTGTGAAGCAAATGTTTCCTTATTTTTGTTGTAATCGGTGATGATGCTGATGTTCATACAGCTCTCCAAACTGTGATGCTACTGGTGCGTGTGACTCCAGAAATCCCAAAAACGTGGCGGGCAACATGTTGAAATTCGTTCAATTTGCTGTTACGAAAGCTTGTCCGCATACAATTCGTGGTGGTGTGCTTCAAACGATAAATGGTGGTGCAAATGCTTTGGAGTTTTTATATATTTGATCTTTTTATTTATTCGAGTATACATTTTTTAAATTTTACTTCTACATTTTGATTTAAAACTGTGCGTAAAGTTAGCCACCCTTCGATTTGTGTGCCCAATCTGTTTTTATACAATATTACCCTCAATCCAATACTTATTCACATACACTCGTACACACATTAATTTTTAGCAACTAAATTTGGCTATTGCTAGTCTGTATTAAAAGTTTTATACGTATTTGACTTGCAATCCGAGTTTGTACCATACAAACTTTTGGCTGTTGATTCAATGTCGCGGATCTACCATATGGAAAAACAATAATGAATCAAATGAATGAGATCAGAGTTGAAGGCCCTTACAGAATCGTTCATTATTAGGTACACACATTATAAATATTTACTTGCCGTGACGACAAGCAAAGTATCGCTGCTGTTATTGTCTATTGTAAACTAAAAACCTAGCCATCGACTAAAGCCATCTTTTACAGAAAACCGCATGTCAATACGTTGTGCCGATCAGTCTGTAAGCTCTTTCACACATACATTTTTCCAAAAGTTTTTAGTATAGATTCTAATAAAGCATTATTTTAAAAAGGTTTGAATCAGGCTTTGGTTTCTTAGTGTAATAAACATATTACTAGTTTTAAATCTCAATTATGGGCACCAGTATTGTATGGAGCTACCTTCAAACTGAGCGTGGCTATCAACTTACCTGCCCTGAAAGGATGCCGGCTCCGGAGAATAGATATACCGATTTTAATTATGATTGAATGAAAGCAGGGACGTAGTTTCATATTCACATAAACTTAGACTGACAGATGATTATGTTTAGATAGTCTTTCTGTCGTGCTGATCATGAATATATATACTGGTTGGCGTATTCGATGCTTCCTTGGTTATGTTCATTTTGACAATTAAAACACCCAATATACCCAACATTGCACATAGTACAGCAAACCCATAAAGTATATATTCTAGGTCATCTCCACAAGACAAGTCAATCTAGCCCTGTCCGTCTCTAATTCTAAATATATGTTTTTTATCCGATTTTTCTACTCGGTATCTACACTTTCTAAGGTCCAAGATGCCGAAGTCATTATATCATGCCCACTTTTCAGGTAACTCCCATTCAAACCCATAGTCTATTTTAAAGTATTTGTTATTAAAACTGTTTTATTATGGTCAATATTAACTTTAATTGCAAGTTAAAATTTTGATGGATCAATGCTTACCACTTGGATAATGGATAAATGTGGGATCGGGCGTTTAAAGTTTCTGGATTTTTATTAGAAGCGCTTACCACTTAAGACGCCAAATGAAGTAAGAATTTCGGAGTCTGTGTGTGAAAAGTATTGAAGATTTGGTGGTACCAAAGTTAGTAATTTCTTGTTTTCATTACAATTATTATTTTTAGGCCCTGTACCGAAGGTACAAGAGCCTATTGGGTTTGTGCAAATGTATGTAACAGGTAGAAATAATGGTCGGAGACCCCCCAAAGTTACCACCATTATGGTCAGGAATGAAAGAGGAGTCGATATAGCCATGTCCGAAAGGAAAGGATCTCGGAAACGGTAATAGATAGAGACTTCGTGTTTTTTGCATTCGACTAGGATTGCTCCGGAATTTCACAAGTTTATTTTGAAATTTTGCCCCTCCCCCCCCTTCCCCATAAAATCACCCCTTAGGGTGAAAATTTCTTCGGCACAAAAAAAATTGAGTGTACCAATATAGAGATAACGTCTCTCTAAGCAAAAATCCAAAAAGTTCATCAAAATCGGATAATAAATGGCGATTTTATAAGCAATTGAATTTGAACAACCCCCATTTTCTTTTCATTCATATTCGCGCAGTGAGAAGTGGTCATGTGTTTGGTCATAAGCTCGGGAAACATTTAATATGTTTGTTAGGCGACCTGAACTGGTACAGGGCCTCTTACAGTCGGTTACGCCCGACTGTATTTCCTTACTTGTTTTATTTGTTATTGTTTTATTCTCATTTTAAAAAAAATTGCACAATGTAGTATTTTGGGTGAAGGACATACAAGAATGTGCACTCTTTAAAATGGTAAGAATTATGTGTATGCTTATGGGCATACTGGCAGCTCAATCTCTATGTTACATATTTTTATCAATACTTTCATATACATATTTCTTCCGACGTTGCCACCTCATAGTTGTGATGTTGCATGACAAATGCGAATTGTATGAGACTCTGTCGGCGCCAAATTCAAATTGGAGTAGAAGTTCATGGTTTCCTCTTTTTTGGATTCCTCTGCATTATATAATAGTATTTCATATTTAATTATAAAATAATTTTAACATGTTTGCTTTTTATTTCTACTGATACGTATGTACAATCAGCGACATTTCTTATTTGTGAAATGGAGAATTTCATGAAATGTGTTGTATAAACGTAAAATAAGTTACAAACTTTATGACATTTCAGCAGACAACGACGAAGTGTACGGTATGAACGAATTATCGTGTTTTTTCAAATAAGAATATAATCATGATGGAATAAGTATTAGGTTTTGAAAGGGAAGTGTAAATAGACTGGTTCCATCGAACTTAAACTATATATATATACATATATGTATATATTATTATTATATATATATCTAATAATAATATATATATATATATATATATATAATATATATATATATTCTTCTGAAATAAAACAAACGGCGCGTTGACGCAGTTTGTGTGCACTAGATTTATCTGAAGCAGTTCATCTTGATAGATTGAAAATAGATAATGACTTGAAAATTGTTGAAGATTCTATGCATTTGAAGTGTTGTTTTCAAATGGATATACTCAAAAGTGCTGTTTCTTTGTTTATTCTTATCGTATCAGTCAAAGTGGCAGTGCATCTCTATGTCAACGACATTTGTCAAGCTTCGATTGAATCTGTAAATAGAAAAATTACTCAGGACGGGCGCTTAAATCTCTATTTACTGCACTTCATTATTAGCGATGGTGGCAAAAAAGCTGCCAACCTTAGCGATAGCAAAGGCGCAATATGCGGATGATGGAATGGGGTGGGCTGGACGATGGTGTGTCATACGTCGTCCTTCCCCCCTGCCACCATAGTCAGCTAGAAACTTAACATCACAGACATGCGCTTACAATAGGTTCAACGTGTAGCTACACTTAACATTGAGTCGGCAGTTCTGATGATGGAGTGCGGCGTTTTGGGCTTACGAGTTTGCGTGTATTTTGTACTACACATATATAAATACCGCCCACTCACGGAAAATGTTCCTGCTGCAAAATCCGGCAAGCATCAGTCAACTAGAAAAGCTGGCAGGCGCTCGGACACGTGTCGCTGACAAACTGCTTAACTACACTGCGAAATTGGGTCTGTGTCTCATTCATCTATCGATTAACAGTTTTTCAGTATGGCAACAGAATGCCAATTGGCGAAGTCTGAATGAGATGAAATGAATTTCTTTCAGTGTAAAATCCGTTTGCTGATTAAGCCATTCTATTCGTCATTTCTCGGCAAATTGCATACTATGCGGCATTTGCGCTTTTAATAATTTTATTGTTATCAATCGCTTGCCGCCGCCCGCGTGTCAGTAAACCATTGTAGGGTAGGATAGCTCTCGTTAGAGTCCTGTTACGAACTTTTCTCACCCTTTCCGCCCAGCCTCATCCTGTCGATTGCTGCTCGCCGCATGCCTATGGCTCAATATTAAATATAATTCATTTATAGGTCTAATTGTGTTATTTTTCTAAAGATCAAAGCATAAATGGAACTTGTTGAAATATCGCTTCCGTGGATGTTATCAATCTGACAACGATACCATCACAGTCAGTCAGTAGCATCAACTGAAAGATGCAATACGAATTTTTCGCAATATACTCGGTTAACGTTATTTGAAAACAGCGGGTATAAGCCTTAAGAATATGTTTTGCTACAATCGATTTATAGGATGCGCCCTTGAAGCCTTCCATTTGCTGTGTCTGTTTAACTTCCACAATTACATAGTGAAACAATTACGTAGCGAAACTTTAAACGAGTTTTACAAGTTTTGCCAAATAATTCACAATACTTGAAACTGGTTTCATTTAGCCTTCACGGCATTACACCCAATAATGAAGGGAGGACAATCGACTTCGCCGCAGGTCGGAACATGGTAGTTAGCAGCACCAGATTTCAACACCTCAACATCCACAAGGCTACATGGCTAAGTCCCGACCAAATTACACGCAACCAAATCGATCAAGTTGTGATTGACGTATGGCACACAGCGTGTTGGACGTGTGAACGTTACGTGGTCCTAAGATTGCCTCGGACCAACAAATATGGAAATCTGGTTACAGATGCACAGGAATTACTCAGGTTTTGGAGGAGTCATTTTTTTAACATACAAGGAGGCAATGAAGTGCACACTACCGCCGATAGAGAAATGTCACGGGAACCACCAGTTCATGATGACACTATTGCAGAACCACCGGACTATAACGAAGTCGATTCGGTTATTAAAAAGATGAATAATAACATATAAGCGGGCTATGATGCACTGCCAGCTGAGTTATTCAATACTGGCGGCGAAGAGTTGGTTAGGCATACTCCCAACCAACTCTTCGCCGCCGGTATTTTATGTAAGATATGGTCTGATGAACGCATACCCAATTTTTTTTTTTTTTTTAAATGTGTTTTTTTTTATTGGATCTTCTCTTGATAAGAGACTAACAATAATTTATCAAATCTTAAATCTAGTTGTGTATTACACAAAGCCCCCCGGTTGGAGACTTATGTAGTTACAGCGGCCCTAAGAGCACATCACAGGGCTGGGAGGTCATTTCTCCTGAGTCGTGTTTGTATATGGAGTAGTGTTAGAGATCGTGCGAGTGGATTAGGGTGAGAATTGAGTTTACATTCATAGGTCTGCTTGAATCGATCTATTTCAGTTTTAACAGTTGGGATGTTAAGATCATTGTGAATGTTAGCATTGCGAATATACCAAGGTGCTCCGGTGAGAGTTCTAAGTATTTTTGATTGAGCTCTTTGTATTATATCCACGTTACTGGAACTCGCATTGCCCCATAACTGTGAGCCGTACGTCCAAATAGGCTTTATTACGGAGTTATAAAGAAGCAATTTGTAGTCCAAGCTTAAGGGGGACCGCGGATTTATGAGCCAGTGTAGGGAGTTGGCTTTTAGCTTTATCTGTGTTTTTTTGGCTTCAATATGTTTACGATAAGTGAGCCGTCTTTCGAGATGAATACCGAGATGCACGACGTCATTGGCCTGTGGGATCACAATGTTGTTGAGAGTCAGCGATGGACAAGTACCTCTGTTTAGAGTGAATGTGACGTGTTTGCTTTTTTGCTCATTAACTTTTATACGCCAGTTAGCTAGCCACTCCTCGAGAAGAATGAGATGATCTGCTAGTAGTCTGGTTGCTCGTATTGGGCATCTAGATCTACTTAATATGGCTGTGTCATCAGCAAATGTGGATATTGTAAGTCTGTGATCCGTTGGTATGTCTGATGTGTATAGAACATATAACATAGGACCGAGAACGCTGCCTTGGGGTACTCCAGCTTTGATTTCAGACTCCTGTGTTATGTAGTCATTCTGACGTACCGTGAATACTCTATTGCTGAGGTATGATTCTAGAGTTTTGTGAGTATTTTGGGGTAGCAATACTTTTATTTTATACTTAAGTCCATCAAGCCAAACGCGGTCGAATGCTTGGGCTACATCGAGAAAGATTGCGGAACAGTATTCGCGAAATTCGAACGCTGTTCTAATCTCCGAGGTTATTCGGTTTACTTGTTCGATAGTGCCATGGTTTTCACGAAAACCAAATTGGTGGGTGGGAATAACGTTCTGCATGTGTGAGTTGATTTTTAAAAGAACCAACTTTTCGAACAGTTTGGATAGGCAGGATAGTAGGCTTATGGGTCTATATGACGCAGCCTGTGTTTTGTCCTTTCCGGGTTTCGGTATCATGACTATGACCGATTTCTTCCACTGAGTTGGAAAATATCCGCATTTAAAAATCGCGTTATACAATTTTGTGATATATGTCACAGCTGGACTGGGAAGCTCCATGATCATTTTTGGGGAAATTAAATCATGACCTGCAGCCTTCTTGGGATTGAGCTGGGCTTTTATCACTTTATGAACTTCGTGGGTGTGAACTCTGAGAGGTTCAGAGTAGTTCGTGTTCGAAGGAGAGGGAAGAACAAAAGCGTTTGTTGACGGATTTGGCTGAAAAACAGTTCTTAAGTGGTTTGCAAAAACTTCCGCTTTTTCTATGTCCGTGCGTGCCCACCTTCCAGTGTGGTCTCTTATGGGTGTAGAGACTATAGCTGGTGGTTTAATGTCTGCACGCGCTTTCCACAGGGGAAACTTTGAGCTTGTTGGGGAAAGACGTTCGATGTATCGTCTCTGAGTGAGTTTTTCCTCGAGTTTAAGAGCTTTGCTTAGCTCACGTGAAGCAATTCTTAGATTGTGCTTGGAGGTTGGAGATCTATGACACTGCCATTCCCTTCTTAAGTGCCGTTTCGTCATAACTAACAGTTCAATGTGACTGTTGGTTATACTGTGGTTCATCGAATTGGCTGTGGATGGTTGTGGTGTGGAGTGTTGAGCTGCAGCAGTGAGAACAGAACTCAGGGCACTGACAGAGTTTTCAATATCGATTTCGTTACTTATTGTTGGGTTCAGCTCGATATGACTGCTTATATACTTTTTATATTTGAGCCAGTTGGTTTTTTGTGAGGTGAGTTTATTGGGATACTCTTTCAGTTGAGGTTTTTCCAGTAAACTAAAAAGAACTGGAGAATGATCCGATGAGAGGAGAGATTGCAGCAGATATTAGATGACTTGAAATTCTTCGTGTTATTGCAAAATCAATGAGATCTGGGATTTTCATCGAATCTGTAGGCCAATATGTTGGAGTACAGGGCGAGACATAGTTAAGCTTGTTTTTGGTGTTTATAATTGCTTTGTAGAGCTGCTTTCCTTTGGGGTTTGAAAGCCTTGAGCCCCAATGTGTATGCTTGGCATTATAATCTCCCGCGGCTATAAAGCGATCACCTAGAGTGTCGAAGAATTCGAGAAACTGTTTTTCAGATACCGTAAACCTTGGAGGGCAATAAATTGCCGATAGTGTTACACTACCAAACTTTGTTTGAACATTTATTGAGGTGGCTTGAAGATAATTGGTTGCAAATATCTGTAGAGAATGGTGTTTAATACGACTTCTTCTGAGTAGATACCAGTTCCGCCGTGGGCTTTGCCATCTGGGTGGTTCGTGGAGTAGAACGCATACCCTGGAATTTTGAAGTTGTATTTATTCGTAAGATGTGTTTCTGCGAGAAGCAATACATCAATGTCTCTTACTTCGAGAAAATTTAGAGCTCTTTTTTGTGTCGGGAAACACCATTGGCATTCCAGAGACATATATTTATTTTTAAGCAAGACATTATTTGCTTTGTTGGGCTGCAAGCATCTGAATCAGAGTGTTTTGATTCCGCATCATTTCTTGCATTGTGTTTTGCATGAATGTCATGAAATTCATCATGCTTTGTTGCATTGAAGCAATCATTGATTCGATGCCATTGAGTGGTGTATTAGCATTTTGGGGAATGCTTTGTTGTTGTGGGTTTTGTGTGGAGGGACCCACGGGTACCGTGTGGGGAACGGTTTGGCCATATGACTTTGCATCAGCTGGCTTTAGCCCTGATTTCAAGGCATTGGCAAAAGACACACCAGGGGTGGTTGTGTCAAAAGTATACGTTGGAGTGCGTGCAAATGACTCTACGGGGTGAGAGCGAGCAGAGGCAGTTCGCAGATGAAGGCGGTTTTTCAGCTCTTTGTACACAGGGCATCCTCTGTAATTAGCCGTGTGATTTCCTCCACAGTTGCTACATTTTTTCGCGTTGGAATCCAACTTGTTTGCTGTGCATGTAGCGGTATTGTGGAGTTCTCCACAGGCGACGCAGACAGAACGTAGAGTGCAGTAAGTCTTCGTGTGGCCAAACTCCTGACAGTTGGTGCATTGGACCGGGTTGTTGCGCTTGTGAGGTTCTTCTACTGAAATTCTGCGGTGCAGCAGGTATTTTAGATTGTAGATTGGGTGTACCTCGTTTTTTTTAAGTGGCCTACTTTCGGGTTCAAGCTCTACTTTAAACATGGGCTGCGGAATTTTATTTTTATTTATTATATTTATGGCTACTTTTGGGTTAAAGCCATTTTCTTGTAGTGCGCTTACCACTTCGCTTGGAGTGACAGTTGGTTCAATGCCTTTGAGCACGACTTGAAGTCCTTTAGAGCTTTTCAGTTGGTATGTGTAGAAGTTTATTTTCAAATCTGTGAAATGTTTTGAAACTAAAAGATAATGTTGTTCAGAGTAAATTTGAATCATGGTTCGTATATTGTACCCTTCCTAATAGCAGTTATGTGGAAGTTATTGCTCCCAATGAGTTTTGCTATTGTGTTTACAATATTATTAGAGCTTTGCTCACGGACATATATTGGCGGTGGTTTGACACTCGCTTTTGTAGCCCCTTCATCTGCGCTGTTTTGTGAGTTGGATGCTTTGTCGCTTAGAATTGAGAATCTGTTGCGACTAAGTGGGGATTCGGTTTCGCTTGCATTGTTTCGTCGATTCAGCTTAGGTTTATTTCCTTTGTTCGACATTTGTGGGCTCAGCTTTCGCTTTATTTGAATGTAGCGATCTAAGCCTGTCTGTATCGCTGGAGTTTTTGTATTATTCTTTTGCTGCAGTCCGCTTTGAGATTGCGGTAAAATATTATTTTTAATCATTGCAGAAGATGTTGTGGCTGTAGTTGTTGTTGTGTTTGTTGATGTTGAGGCTGTTGCTGTTGTTATAGCCGGAGACACATAAGTGATTGTTTGTGTGCTCACAGCGTAGGGAAGAGAACAATTGACGAAATTTTCATTTAAGAGGGTGGGTGTTGGACACTCTTCAGCCCAAGTGAGTGGCCGTGTTGAGCCGTGAGTAGAGAGCGTTTGCTGCGTCGGTATAGTTAATGACAATACATTAACAATGCTAGTAGGGGGGACTGAAGTGGAAGCCGTGGATTTTAGTAATCCGTTAGGTTGAGAACTTGTACTCACCGCATCCATTTGGTTATGCATTTTACCTGTTTCGTTGCTTTTGTTTTGGGCAGGGAGGGAAGTGGAGGGCAATTTATGTTTGAAGGTGTCTTCTATTGCGTTGTATGTAAAGTACGCGTTTCTCCCATCGGCACTTTGCAGTGAGAGTCTGCGCTGCTCTTGCGGAGCGCTTCGCGCGCTTATTCGCTGCTCTTTGTTTTCAATCGCGGGTTTTTTTGTTTGTTTTTTTTTTTGGAAAGTATGAGTTAAAACTTTTCGCTGAAGTGTGTTTTTTTTTTTTTTTTGATTGTTTTTTAGCACTTGCACAAATTAAATTTAGAGCCTGTAGCTATTAGCAAATATGCTTTCATAACTAGGCCTAACTAAACCGAATTATTGCGTAGCACTAGCAGACACGTCCGTTCGGTTTGATGGTTAACGGACGTATATACCCAATACTTGAAAATCTTTCTTTGTTCTATTTTTAAGAATGGAGACCCCGCTGTTTGCGCCAACTACGGGGGAATAAGTCTCCTTTCGATCGGATATAAGATTCCGCGTCCGTTTTGTTTTGATAGGACAGTATCAATGTGACTTTCGACCAAAAAAATCAACCAATGACCAAATATTCACGTTACGACCAACCCTTGAAAGTCCCGTGAGATTAAGAAAGATATGCCGATACGAACGAAGTTGTTTCACGCCCTTTCCGCACTAGGTATCCCGGCAAAGATCGTTGTCCTTGTATGTTATTGTGAAGTAATTACACACACACAGCGTTGTCAAGGTAGGAAAAATATATCCGAAGCCTTTAATACAAAGAGATGTTTTAGACAGGATGATGGATTACTTTTTACGCCAGTGTCCGTACTTCCAAGGGAAGTGATGCTGCTCGCGTACGGCGAGTCAGCAAGACGTTCTCGGAGAAACAGTCTCGGCTTATGGGTCAGGCTAAGAATCACGCTTGCAAATAGACAATATTTTAGGCTGAGCAAGCAAATTAGAAGTAAAGTCCTCTCTTGAAAGTCAAATATCAAGATCTACAAGACTCTAATACTTTCAGTCCCACTGTATGTTAAAGAGGCCTGGACCGTGATTGAGTCAGATGAAACGCCGTTGGAAGTCTTTGAGCGGAAGATTCTCTCTAAGATTTTTGGTTCTATTAGACTTGGCAACGAGTTTAGGTCCCTTATGAACCGCGAGCTGTATGAGCTAATCGATGGGGTTGACTTAGTTCAGCGCATAAATGCGCCCATGACTGAACGACTGTTGAAGGCCAGTTAAGTAAGGAAGTAATTGAAAGTGGAACTAGCTAAAACATTAACTCTGGTTGAACTGAGGATCTAGTTGACATAAAATTTTGAAATCGTGTAGATACTATTTTCAACCAAAAACACTCAAGTGGATGGTGGATTTATGATACGTTCATCTCAGTGCTAATATCGAAGCATTATAGAAATTTTGCTCCAAAAAGTATACATACAACATTCTGAAGATCGGATCAATTTATATTTGTTTGGATTCCCGATGCCTCGTTCATAGAAATAAAGAAAATAATATTGGCTATACTAAATACTCGTAAAGTTCAAAGTATAAAGTTTTGTGTAAAGTCTCGTATTTGATCAACAATATATATTTTAGGATGACCATGACCGCTCATAGACGTGCGATGCGCTTGGACAAAATTTATGCATTCTCGGTAGTCTTGGAACACGAGTTGGCCTATTATTTCTCTTCATTTTCAAAATGTTGATGAGCTGCTACGTTGGACCGAATTATGAAAATTCTTCTTGTGGTGAAGGAGATGGTTCTTAAGGCCCAGCTTTGGGGACGGCCCTGCACTTATCCGTCCATCAGTCCATCGTTCACTTGTTACTTGGTGCTAAACAGGTTCGGAGTTGTTCACGGCGCCGCATGACAACTTGTTTCGGTGGTTAATTAAGTGGCAATTTATATTTTGATATCCCGTCGAGCGACACGATGTTCAACGCATGGAGTACCACTTGACAGAGGAGACAGCACATGTTACTTTTTAATTAAATTTTGTAATTAGCGACGCACACATAAGAACAAAAATAATTCATACTGCTCCGAAAAAAACTGTGCTTTAATTTTTGCAAGATAAAAGTATTATAAATAAGTTCATATAAATCAATGAAAAAATGTCTTTTCAACTTTGCTTCATTATGAAGATGACCAAAAATCATCATAGTCGCACAACTGACATCGCGATAAAAGAATTTTTCGTTTGGTCAAATGATGCGGCTGGAACGTCCATCAATGCTATCTCTTAGATAATCATTTGCGTTTGTTGTTGAGTAGCTGTCATCGTCGCTGCGATCGCTGTTCTTTGTTGCAGGTACTGACCTGACTCTCGACCAACATTTTTTAAACGCCAGGCGCAATACAGCGCCGCCATCTGATATGTGGACACAAACTCAAGATCGCTCAATCATTTCAAGATGATACTTTTTGTATTAGTTTCCGGGCACCGGCCAATATAATGCGACATTTTATTTTTTAGTTGGGTATTTTTAATCCAATGAAACAGACGATGTGACGTCTCGCACAATGGGAGAAAATGAAAAATTGCGATTACAAATTTTATCTGAGAAATTTTGGTATAATCGAAATTTCCATATTTTTATATCAGCTATGGAAAGGTAACCGGAAATATTAAGTTTTTCTATTGTATGTTACATCAAAAAATGAAGTTGTTTAATCTGATGTTACATATTTTTGAATAATCCCACGATTTAAATATATCCATATATCAATAACCCCATAAATGCAAATATAATATAATATGAGTGCTAAACTCGTTAATAAAAGCTCTACGATAAAGTTTTAGATTATTGCCTGAGTATAAATTACAGAGCACGCTCGATAACGTGAACTAATTAAAACGAAGGGTGTTCACGTTTACAAAGTATAAAGGGATTACACATTTACACATTGAAATTCACATTTTATTGTTTTGTACATTAATTTGTTTTATTTAAAACAATCAGTCATATTTTTTTTGTTTCTTTTATTTTTGTAATAACTGAAGCACAGCTTTCTTCCTTAGACGTCTCAGTACATTCATACCCTTTTCATCAACGCCGTTATTTCAACTGAAGATTTGAAAATTTCCACTGCTTCACTTGGATTAATTTTTTTCGGTCCCTCTGAGATGTAGTCTTCGTCGTTGGATTCATCCTCCTGTTCAATATCGTTATCCACAATGTCTATGTCAACATCCTCGTTCCATTCCTGAACGGTTGACAACGACCATTTACTCTGAAATTATTAATAAGAACAACATTTTCAAATGTATTTTTCTGCACACATATCTGCGCATGCGAACAAACTTCAGGATTTAAACTGTGAAGGATGACATATCAAGGAGGGAGCTTCAGCTGCCCAGTTCTCTTTTAAAACTGCCAACGGGATCAACATCGTTTCCCGCAAAATGTAAAATAGTGTTCCAGCACCTAGTTAATCCGACAGATTTATAGTTTTTTTCAAGATAATTCTCTTCATTGACACGAGCGAATCAGATTGCGACGCCGTTACGAGGGTCACTATTTATATTTTGGGAATATCAAATAATAAACATTTTTAAATGAAAATTACGTGATTCACCGTGAAAATTTATGCACTTTTGCATTCTCTCAAACAAACATGGGTTGTGAATGCATCAACAGCTTCTTCGAGCGTAGGAAAACGTTCACCACGCAGTTTAATAAATCATGGCTCAAAAACTCTCTTGTGTGAGCCGATGTGTGAGAGCTTGCATTGTCATGGTAGAGGGTAATTCGTCTTCGTTAGTTGGTTTTCCGAATTTCTCCGAAGACTTGAAACAAACAAATGGTCGTGTACCATTCAGAGTTGACCATCCAACAAGAAACAGGCGACCATTTGCTTCGCAGTGCTTCGTGCACGAACAGCCTTTGTTGGATTTGACTCGTCATGGAACACCCACACGGTCGATTGCTGTTTTGTTTCCGGCTCATATGCATATATCCGTAATTCGTTAGCCGTGATGATCTTATAAACCTATGGTACTGACGAAAAGTATTTTGCTCCTCCCACTTCTCATACTATGAAAAGAAAAATGGAGGACGGAAGCATAATAAACATAGGTCATTCAATTTCAATTGCTTATAAATTGTCATTTATTTTTTTTTTGCCGAAGAAATTTTTAATCTTGATAGTGATTTTATGGGAAAGGAGGGGATGAGCAACATTTTTAAATTAACTCGAAAAATTCCGGCGAAGTCCTAGTCCTGCAAAATGAACGAAGTCTCTATATTTTACCGTTTCCGAGATCCCTTCGTTCATACAGACGGACGGACGGACATGGCTATATCAACTCCTCTATCACTCCTGACCATAATGGAGGTAACTTTTGTTTCTACCTGTTACATACATTTGCACAAAGCCAATAGGCTCCTGTACCTTAGGTACAGGGCCCAAAAACAAATATTAGGAAAATGCATACAATTCAAAAGGAATCTTAACCTGTGGAATAAATGATTTATGAAACCAAGCTTTGAAAAAAATGGTTATCATCCAGGCTGATTTTGAACTCTTATAGTCGGTAGGACACTTAAAGTTTTTAAAATGACAAAAAAAAAGTTTATGAGATCCTGTGGCGTTTGAGCTCACATAATAACGTTTCTTCTGGCAGAAGTTTCCACAATAAGCCGGATTCATCGGCATTATATAGCTGATCGTTGCACAGCTCCAATATGGGATTTATCAATGTAATTCAGCGTTCCTTCATTGCCGACAAATGGCACTACCAATTGCAGAGAATTTGGATTCAGTTCTTATTGAACAGCTAATGTGTTGCGTTCTTACAAGACATAGAATTTTAAAGTCTTTTTACTTTTTTTAAGAAGATTTTTACAAAAAATCTGTACATTTCTTCCACTGTGCGTCGGCAATTTGATTGCATTAACGTGCGATCAATCATGGCATTGACAGGGCAAACAGAGATGTAAAATAGTTTTATCATTTTATTTCGTTTATGTTGACTTATAGAAGCAGTATTAAAGTAAATACTTTAAAAATAATTAAAATTCAAAACTCATTTGTTTCCTAAGAAAACTAAGACAATTACTTAAATAAGTCAAGGTCCACTAAGAAAAACATTTGTATCAGAGCTTATGCTTTCATCAAATAGTTGCTGAGATATAACGAATTTGGTTTTCGTTTGTATTTAAACATTTTTTCTGCATTATTTATACCGTGCACTTCTCGCCTTAGACGGTGAATTTCACAAAACTGCAAAATACTTATTTGATTATTAATTGTGTGAATATGAAATCCGACATCGGTGGAGAAATGTTTCGCAAATATAACCTTTGACCATCATCACGGTTCACGCCTAAAATATATAATTTTTTAAAACGGCGCAACACGTGTTTGCTCTGTACAGTGTAAAATTAGCATTTGGAAAAATCGGATCAATATAAACAGATTTCAATTCAACATTTAACTACTCCTTAGCATAGGAATTTACCAAACCAGTCCTTTTCTATTTTTTCGCGTTATGTTTCTGTTTTTACACTATGGAGCTAAGATCAAGTTGGAATCTCTAACATCTTCATGTTTTTATTGTAGCATAGAAATGTGGGCTGATGTTGATCACCAGAAACAATAACTGTTTCCTAGAAGTATGGTTCAATGACGCCTCTAGCCAAAAATTTGTTCTTCCACAACCACATGGCAAATGTAGCTGTTTTGATGTTTAACAAAGCTACAAAGGTGAATGTCAACTTCCCCGCTTAGAATTATTTTTCTCCAAAAAAAATATTCACTTATTGTTCAATAATCCATTCAACGAACTCTCTTCGCTATGCATGGCCATTAAGCTAAAGTTTTTGTGTCAATTGAACTTTGTAAACATGGAGAAGCATATCATTAGTAAGTGCTACTTGAAATTTGCATTCTTGTCCATGACGCCAAATCGATACTCCAGGACCTGCATCAACAGTTTCACGCACTGCTTCGATATTATTATTTGAATGGCACCGCCAATTGTTTCTGTTTAAGATACATTTAATATTATTACTTAGCTGGGCTTCAATCGTCGATCGGTCATGGCCGCATTCAGTAAAACGCGCCAGTTGTTTTGGAAATCTCAGACGCCGAAATCTCTACATACCTGTTCATTTTAACGCGTTCCCGGTATTTCGGCGTCCTTTAGTCAAATTTGAGATCCCCCATGTAAAACATGCGTGTTGGAGTTCTTTCATCCATTGGAATGAGGTGACCAGCCCAGTGCAGCCGCTGGAATTTTATGCGCTGGACTGTGCCAACCTCATCGAATAGCTCGTACAGCTCGCGGTTCATACGGGACCTAAACTCGTCGCTGACTCTAATAGGACCAAAAATCCTGCGGAGAATTTTCTCTCCAAGACTTCCAACGCCGTCTCGTCTAACTCAACCACGGTCCATGCCTCTGCGCCATACAGTATTACCGGGAGCATCAGCGTCTTAAAGATCTTGATTTTCGTCTTCCGAGAGTGGGCTTTACTTCTAATTTGCTTGATCAGCCTAAAATAGCATTTATTGCTTTAGAAAAATGACGCCTCCATAATCTCAGTGATTCCTGAGCATCTGTAAATCTGTTAAATTTTCCGACGGTTGGGCCAGAAGATTCCTTCATTCCCAATTTCGGCATCGAGTCCACAATATTATTACACTTTGAATTATTCTTTTTCTGAGGGACAAACAAGCAGACTGCCAAAAATTTTGAAAACGGTTTTCGTTACGATCGAATAAGCATCATATGAGCTTAAGAAAAGCCGTTTATTTCAAAATCTATGTATGTAAATATAACAATGTACCATATAGATAAGCATGATTTTTTTTTCTAAAATTTAGCAGTGTCAGAAGCAGAATTTCGTTAGACGATAAAAAGTTCTTTGAAAAGTATATTTCATCAAGCTGTGATAGACAGTGTTCCACTTGAGTGATTCGACATTAAATGCCTAGTCAAATTATTTCCTACAAAACGCCCTCACTTTGCCCTTCGTTGGCATACAACCCCAACTCTATAATGACTTGCACCCCATATCGGCGTGCATCATCAGGTACATACGCACAACAACAATTACCTACAACATAATACTAATATAAAGAAAAATATAAAAAGCAGAATACAACCGAAAGGGATTGGCATTGTAGATGCTGATTCCGTCGCATTGCCGCATTGTCGTGTGCAGATTGTTACTTCCAGAATAGAAAGAATAGGTGAAGTGAAGCGAGACGAAACAAAGTGTGGTCCACCAACAAAACTAAGCCAAGCCAATGCTTCATTCGTTTCTGTCCGCTAAATCGCTGCAAATGAGACAAGTTGCAATGCTTCGCTTTTTGATGAAGCACCCCTTAAAAAATGCAGTATATATACTCGTCTACATTATATCGAACGGCACTTCGAACAGCGCATATTTCAGTTAAACTCGTTACACAACTAGTCCAGGGGCAGAGAAGGAAAACCTACGCGAAAATTTCTTAAGACCGCACAAATTTGGGTGTTCACAATTAAATTAATACATAACAAATGTTACGTTCATTCACTCATTCGTTCTTTCGAGGATTGGAAATCATTGAAATGAAATAATGAAAATCCCAGAAAACAATCAAAGGGATACTCACTCAAATACTGCAAAGCGTTGAAAGGAATTTTTTTTATTCTGTGGTGTTAGGAGGTGTTTGCATCGTTGACGTTTTCAACGTTTCTGCAAGGGGTGCGAACGCACGATTCAAACTAAATCTGAAGCTGTGAACCTGAACTGAACGTGCGTACATAATTCATGGAAGGCGTCGTCGACCACCTAAGGGCATAATAATTCTTTTCATATATTCAACATATATAATATAAAATCCTATGTTCAATCATCACTCTCGCTTTTTATATTAATCTTCACATTTTTATATCTACCTTAATTATTTTAATTATATTATTTTAGTTTAAAACACAAAAAAAACTTTAACCTCGGCAGAACCGAAGCTTAAATACTCTTCACATTCAACTAAACCGTACTAATTTAGTACGTATTTGATGTCTAAACTTAAGGAAATGTTAAGCAATGCTTCTACAAAATCAGAAAGTGTGCAGTAGGTCAATATGGATATATATGTACATATTTCATTTTATATTACTGATCGTGCTACATAGCACGAGTAAGCAAAACCTGCGCTAGTTGAAATTATCCATTTTCGCTCAGATTGTTAAGGACACCGAATAATTTAAAAGAAAAACTTCTTTATTAGTTGCTATAGTTAAACGTGACATTGAGATACATATATTCTATATACCGAGGTTTAAGATTATCTAATATAAATATTTATTTGGCAGAAACGGATGAGATAAAGGGTTTGAAAAAGTGTGCTTAGGTATAAAATTATTAAAAATAATAAGTAATTGATCACACGATAATGATTATTGGGAATGAGTGTTTGTGGAACCTTAGTGGGCTAAGAGAGGCAAGTTTTTATTAGTTAGTTAAATGGCCGTCAACCGTCTACCTGTCATGGCCGCGTCCAGGAAAGCGCGCCAGCCTCCATAATCCTGTGCGCGCTGGCGCCAGTCGTTCGGAGAGATCTCTCCATACCTGGTCATTCCATCGAGTGCCCGGTCGTCCTCTATGTCGGCGTCCACCAATCAAGTTTGGACCCCCCATGTAAACCATGCGTGCTGGAGCTCCTTCGTCCATTCGAATGAGGTGCCCAGCCCAATGCAGCCGCTGGAATTTTATGCGCTGGACTATGTCAACCTCATTGAATAGCTCGTACAGCTCGCGGTTCATACGGGACCTAAACTCGTCGCCGACTCTAATAGGACCAAAGATCCTGCGAAGAATCTTCCTCTCGAAGACTTCCAACGCTGTCTCATCCGACTCAATCACAGTCCATGCCTCTGCGCCATACAGTAGGACCGGGAGTATCAGCGTCTTATATATCTTTATTTTCGTCCGTCGAGAGAGGGCTTTACTTCTCATTTGCTTGCTCAGCCCAAAAAAACATCTGTTTGCAAGCGTGATTCTTCGCCTGATCTCCAGGCTGACGTTGTTGTTGCTGGTGATCTCTTTTCCGAGATAGACGAAGTTTTCTACAACACTGAAGTTGAAATTCTCCATCGTCACTGACCGTCCAAGACGCATTGACGGAGTGCGAGAAGACACCAAGTACTTCGTCTTGTCCTCGTTCACCGCTAGACCCATGAGCCGAGACTGTTTTTCAATCTCCGAGAACGCCTTGTTGACTCGCCGTTCCTGCGTACCGATGATATCGATGTCATCGGCGTAAGCGAGCAGCATCACTTCCTTTTGGAAGATCGAGCCCGACATACTCTGTATGTACGGGCATTGGCGTAGGATGTATTCCATCAAGAGATTGAAAAAATCGCACGATAGAGCATCGCCCTGCCTGAAACCTCTCTTGGTATCAAAGGGGTCGGAGAGGTTTTTCCCCACCCTGACAACGCTTTGTGTGTTAGATAGCGTCGCCTTGCAAAGACGGACAATCTTTGCCGGGATACCTAGTGCAGACAGGGCGTCGAAGAACTTCGCTCTTATCGGCGTGTCGAAAGCGGCTTTGTAATCGACAAATAGGTGGTGAGTGTCTTTGTTGTACTCACGGGTCTTTTCCAAGATTTGGCGTAATGTGAATATTTGGTCACTGGTCGACCTTTTTGGTCTGAAGCCACACTGATATCGTCCTATCAGTGAGTCGGTATATGGCTTCAGCCTATTACACAATACGCCCGACAAAGTCTTATATCCAATGGAAAGTAGACTTATTCCGCGATAGTTGGCGCAAACAGCGGGGTCTCCTTTCTTAAAGATAGGACAGAGAACACTGAGATTCCAGTCATTGGGTATGCGTTCATCGGACCATATCTTGCATAAAAGCTGGTGCATACTCCTAACCAACTCTTCGCCGCCGGTCTTAAATAACTCAGCTGGCAGCCCATCAGAGCCTGCCGCTTTGTTATTTTTCAGCTTTTTAATAACTGAATCGACCTCGTAATAGTCCGGTGGCTCTACAATAGTGCCATCATTAACTGGTGGTTCCGGTGTCATTTCTCTTTCGGCGGTATTGTGCGCTTCATCGCCTCCGAGTAGGTTGGAGAAATGACTCCTCCATAATCTCAGTGATTCCTGTTCATCCGTTACCAGATTTCCATTCTCATCCTTACAGAAAGTTACTCCGGGCTTAAAACCTTCAGTCAGACGTTTGACCTTTTGGTAGAATTTTCGAGCTTCGTTTCTGTTACGGAACATCTCAACATCCTCAAACTCCCGCCTTTCTTGCTCCTTTTTCTTGCGTCTGAAAAGGCGTTTCTCCTCTCTCCGTTTCTCTCGATATCGCTCTCTAACAGCTCGCGTTGCTCCCGACTGCAGAGTTCGCTGATAGGAAGCGTTCTTCTTTGCAGTAGCATTGCGACACTCCTCGTCATACCAAGGATTCTTCACAGGTTTTGTATAACCAATGACATCCTTGGCAGCCCTATCTATGGAGCGGGTAATATGTGTCCACTGCTCACATATATCTCGAGAAGACGGAGAGGTTTCCCGGAGCAGTCGGGAGAGTGTGTTTGAGAAGGCTGTGGCGGTCTGCTCTGATTGCAGCTTGCCGACGTCTAGCCTTCGTTGCATGTTGGAACGTGCGGCATGCACTACGCTGAGCCTAGTGCGTACCTTGGCTGCGACAAGATAGTGGTCCGAGTCAATGTTGGGACCACGTAACGTTCGCACCTCCAACACGCTCGATGCGTGCCTTCCGTCAATCAGAACATGATCAATTTGGTTGCGTGTTTTTTGATCAGGACTCAGCCATGTAGCCTTGTGGATGTTAAGATGTTGAAATCTGGTACTACTAACTACCATGTTCCGACCTGCGGCGAAATCGATTAGCCTCTCTCCATTATTGGAGGTAGTGTCGTGAAGGCTAAATTTTCCGACGGTTGGGCCAAAGATTCCTTCCTTCCCAATCTTGGCGTTGAAATCGCCAAGCACGATTTTGACATCGTGTTTGGGACAGCGCTCGTACAGGCGTTCCAAGCGCTCATAGAATTCATTTTTAGCATCGTCGTCTTTCTCTTCCGTCGGGGCGTGCGCACAAATCAGGCTAATATAAAAATATTTAGCCTTGATGCGTATCGCGGCTAGACGCTCGTCAACAGGTGTGAACCTAGAGACGAGGCCACGTAGTTTCCTACTCACCACGAAACCACATCCAAATTCGCGCTTACTCGCATGGCAGCTGTAGTAGATGTCACAGGATGCTTTTTTAGAGCAACCCTGCCCTATCCATCGGATTTCTTGGATTGCGGTGATGTCAGCCTTGCATTTTTCGAGGACATCAGCCAGCTGGATACTTGCACCATCCCAATTAAGGGTGCGGACATTCCAGGTGCATATCCTCAAATCATGATCCTTGTATCGTGTTCCGGGGTCGTCATCAAAGGGGTCCTTCCGAGGCTTTCTTTTCGTTTTCATTGGGGGGTTTTTTTTTTAAAGTGGCGGGTCCCAAGCCCAGCGCACCAACCCCTTTTTAAAGGAGAGGGGGCCCCTTCGCCTTCTCACGTTAGCTCACCTCTGAACGGATGTTCAGAGGCTACCCAGGAGATACGTGTCCTAACGGACGTGTGAGTTGCTTGGACCGTTTGACACAAGAATCATTGTTGGCCATTCCCAGGTGTATGGCAGTCAACAACTTTCCACACAATGTGCACTTGAGCAAACGAATCCCAATATCCCAAGTTTTTATTACATAGTATAAAGGGCAGACTGTTGATCTTTCAAGCACTCTAATCTTTACTGATATAAATTAGTTCTTAACGAAACGTAATTGAATTCATATTCTCCTCCTACTCGACTCCTAGCACTTCTCTACTTCTTCCAGCAATGTTCAAAACCGATAAACCAAATATCTTTTAAACTATGAAACTTTATTCTCTTTTCTTAACTTGATTACTTCATCCAATCCAATTAACATGTATACCAAATTTCATCCATGTACTTCAAATGGATGCAAAGATACGTTGAATTTTGTTTATCGCTTGTATTTAGTGTGCCAATTGAAAGTCAATTACTATTTTAGAAACATAGAAATTACTTCAATTAGTACAGTGCAGTATATGCAGTCTATGTTATAAAATGCAGTTTCTTGTGTACGTCATCGAACTACTTAATAAAAAGGATCATTTGGATAATCCTACACTACTTCTCAATATAAAGAACGTTTTTTTTATATTTCATTACCTCGTCAAAAATTAGAAAACCTTTTAAACGTATAGGCGTGTTTTCTTGACTTTGAGCTCGTTAAACCCCTCTCCGTATCTAGAAAAAGTTAAAAATAAGTTTGTTGCGTTAGGTCCCCAATGCAGATACGTATTATCTATATTACATCCTGTTTCCATAGAGTACAGTTTTGCTATGAATTGAATGTTGTTAATGTTGGTAGGAACGTCAAATTTGTTGTACCTTACGTCATCCCAGCAGTCTATTTTTTTATTTTTTTTATATTATTTCATGCTAGAAATGACAAATATTATGTAACTAGCTTTTACCCGCGACTTCGTCCGCGTATCTACCGATAAAAAGTAGCATATTTAATTACTTTTCTTATTTTGCCTCATTTGTGAAACTATACGGGGGGTGATGTACCGCCCCTCTAATTTTGACCAAACTCAACCTGTTTACTTCTCATGATCCTCTTAACATGTATACCAAATTTCATCTCTATACCTTAAATGGATGCAAAGATATGACAAATTTTAATTGTCGCTTATATGGGGGGGTGGGGCAACGCCCCTCCGATTTTGTGCAAACTTAACAGGTTGACTTCTCCTCATCCTCTTAACATGTATACCAAATTTTATTTCTGTACCTTAAATGGATGCAAAGATATGACAAATTTTGATTATCGCTTATATGGGGGGTGGGGCAACGCCCCTCCGATTTTGTCCAAACTTAACAGATTGACTTCTCCTCATCCTCTTAACATGTATACCAAATTTCATCTCTGTACCTTAAATGGATGCAAAGATATGACAAATTTTAAATATCGCTTAAATGGGGGGTGGGGCAACGCCCCCACCGATTTTGTCAAAACTTAACAGGTTGACTTCTCCTCATCCTTTTAACATGTATACCAAATTTTATTTTTGTACCTTAAATGGATGCAAAGATATGACAAATTTTGTTTGCCGCTTATATGGGGGGTGGGGCAACGCCCCCTCCGTTATTGTCCAAACTTAACAGGTTGACTTCTCCTCATCCTTTTAACATGTATACCAAATTTTATTTTTGTACCTTAAATGGATGCAAAGATATGACAAATTTTGTTTGCCGCTTATATGGGGGGTGGGGCAACGCCCCTCCGATTTTGTCCAAACTTAACAGGTTGACTTCTCCTCATCCTCTTAACATGTATACCAAATTTTATTTCTGTACCTTAAATGGATGCAAAGATATGACAAATTTTGATTATCGCTTATATGGGGGTGGGGCAACGCCCCCTCCGTTATTGTCCAAACTTAACAGGTTGACTTCTCCTCATCCTTTTAACATGTATACCAAATTTTATTTTTGTACCTTAAATGGATGCAAAGATATGACAAATTTTGTTTGCCGCTTATATGGGGGGTGGGGCAACGCCCCCTCCGTTATTGTCCAAACTTAACAGGTTGACTTCTCCTCATCCTCTTAACATGTATACCAAATTTCATCTCTGAACCTTAAATGGATGCAAAGATATGACAAATTTTAAATATCGCTTAAATGGGGGGTGGGGCAACGCCCCCACCGATTTTGTCAAAACATAGCCTATGTTCTTTTCCATCATCCCATCAATCTCTATTCCAAAATTCTGACGAATTGGTTGAGCAGTTTGGCCGTAAGAGAGGAACATCCATACATCCATACAAACTTTCGCATTTATAATATTAGTAGGATTTACGTCAATCTCAATACAATATTTCTTTTAATTGCAGATCGAAGTATACCCCATACAAATCTAATGTTCAATGCCATTATTCCATTTTTGAGTTATATATGCTTTACATATACTTTAACGATCTCTTTTCAAGGCTCTTTTATTGAACTGAGCAACAAATTTCGAATATAGCGTTTCAATCGTCTCTTGTGTGGATTTCCACCCACAGTGAAGAACGATGCAGTCGAATGTGCTCGACTTTGAGATACTATGTACTTCCTAAGCCTTAAATTTGTATCTGAATCTGTGAGATATTTTATTAGGAACAGTGAAAGATAGAAAAACCCAGGAAGAGAAACCCATCTGTATGGGGCTTCCGCTTCCAGTGGTCAGATGTGGACCTTATGTAATATTTTGTGGCAGATTTGCAGGAGGCAAACCCTTTTAGTATTCTGATTTGGACCTATATGGAATATTTTATGGATAATGCAATATGGAAATAGCTAAATTAACAGTAACAAGAAATTTTTTTCAATGAAAAATTCAGAAGGAACTACACAAATTTGCACGAACTTTAAATACGCATTAAGCCTATGGGTATTAGGTATAAAAATCTACCAATTTCGTTTTAGGATTGTTATACCAAACAGACAAATAAACTTACAAGGGTTGGTAAATGCAGCAAAATTAAAGCTTTTAATTAAAACGTAAAAGTTCGTACAATACTTAAACGCTCGTATGTACATTTTGACATCTTATATTATATGACGTTTCAGATATACGTACAGAAGGTATACAAGTTGCAACATTTGCCTATTCGTTCTTTTCTATTTGTGTCGCTATATCATTTATTTTCAACAAAACACACACACACAATAATCACTTATATAACAATGCGAAAGGCCCATTTTCAAAATGACGACAATTACAATGACGATTTGTCGTGGCCAGACTTATAATGTCAACTCCAGTACCATCCAGCCTCTTGTTGCCGGTCTGTTACTACATACAATACAAACACAAAACATACATAGAATAGGGACAAAAATCTTGCTCTTAGCCTGGGACTGCACTTCAATGAACAATTGACCACTCAATTGGAAATTGCAAAAGGGAGAACAGCAGACCTAAGCGCAGACACAGAAGCACAATCTACACCACGGCATGTCCAGAACAAAAAGGGATGCGATCGAAACGAATCGGACGTTTACAGCAATTCCCCTAAAATAAGTATGAATCGAGCTCAGCAAGTGAAACTATCATCAAAAGCGTAGATCAAGTAATCAACTTGTATGTTTTTCTGCTCAAAAAGTGGGCTTAGAAGTAGAAATGCTGCAGTCATGTGCTCACGATTTTAAGAATACAAAAAAGTTATAGTTTTTTTAAATATGGGTGTATGGGTGAGTCAGAATATCCAAAATTAGTGCCTCTATCTCTTATAGTCTCCGAGATTCCATTTGTTTTTAAATAAGAAAGGCTTACACAGCGTGTTGATTAATTCTTTGGTTGCACGACACCATGAACAATATATAGGCGAAAAGTTTTTTGCCAACTTAAAGTTTTCAGCTGGCAAATTAAATTTTGAAATTTTGATTAAAGTTTTTGTCGTTTTGTTAAGGTTATAAAACTAAATGACTTCCACTTCAATGAGCAGCAGTCTCCATTTGTTTCACCCTTCAAATGGTACGAGGGTGATATGATAAGCAATCGACCTTGGCAATAACTGCTTCGTTTAACAAAGACAAATAAATATTTTTATATTTTCCTTCTCATATATTTTCAATCATTTTAATTTCGCAACGCATCTAACTGTACACTTCACGCATAGTGTGAGTTGCGGGATATTAGATCCAATCGAAAAGTGGGTTGTGTTACGGACTCTATGTAAGAGGGATTGGTGTGTACAAGACACTTAAAACGAAAAAAAAAGTAGTAAGAAAAAAAGGCAGTTTTTATTACAATTTTAATTGAAAAATTTAAACAATTTAAATATATAAACACTAGCTACACCCGCGGAATCATAGCCAAACTTTTCACAATTGTCTGATGGATCTTACTTCTTTCGAGCCAATTACCATGTATAACAAATTTCATCTCTGTTTCTCAAATTAATGCAAATCAAATCAAATAATTGGGCCATCACCTATTCTTATTTGTATATATATATTATTTGTATATATATATATATATATATATATATATATATATATATATATGCCCTGCTGCCCCTAATATAAAATATAAATATATATATAAATATATATATAAAATATATATATTATATATTTAATATTACTAGCTGTACCCGGCACGCTTTGCTGTGCCCAGTAAAAGTTATTTTCAACACACAATATATTCTCCTCCTACAAGACTCCAAGCACTTCTCTACTTTTTTCAGCTATATTTAAAACCAAAAAATCAAAAACCTTTTTTTATCTTTTAAACTATGAAACTTTATTCTCTTGTCTTAACTTGATTACTTCATCCGATCCCATTAACATGTATACCAAATTTCATCCAGGTACTTCAAATAGATGCAAAGATATGTTGAATTTTGTTTATCGCTTGTATAGGGATGGGGCATAGCCCCATCCGATTTGGACCAAACATAACACGATTACTTTTCCCGATCCCATTAACATGTGTAATAAATTTCGTTCCCGTACTTTAAAATGATGCAAAGATATGATGAATTTTGTTTATCGCTTGTATGGGGGTGGGGCATAGCCCTCTCCGATTTTGAGCAAACGTAACACGATTACTTTTCCCTATCCCATTAACATGTATAATAAATTTCGTCCTCGTAACTCAGATGGATGCAAAGATATGATGAATTTTGTTTATCGCTTGTATGGGGGGTGGGGCACAGCCCCCTCCGATTTTGACCAAACTTTACTCGAACACTCTCCTGAATGAACTGAAGATTGTCTGTGAATTTCAGCTCAATCGGTTGGATGGTTTTGCTTCCTATAAGAAACATACATACATACATAGATATATACAAGATTCATTTTTATATATATAGATATATATATATGTATATATATATATATATGTATATATTTATAAATTTATATATATATTTTATATATATTTTATATTAAGGGCAGCAGGACATCGATTCTTCTGATTTTGACCAAAATCCCAATTCCCCAAATGAATTTCATCTCTGTACCTTAAATTGATGCAAAGATATGCCACCTTTTTTTTCATCGCTAGTATGGTGGTGGGGCGACGCCCCTCCGATTTTGACAAAAAGAGTCCTTTGTTCTTTTCCATCGTCCCATTTATCTCTATACCGAAATTCAAACCAATTGGTTTAGCGGTTTAGACATAAGAGAGTAACTTCCATACATCCACACATCCATCCTCACAAACTTTCGTATTTATAATATTAGTAGGATTTCGATGAATAGAGGCCTGAAGTCCCCTACAATAAAGTTATTGACAAGAAATTATCGATTACGAGATACCCTGTTTCGAACAATTGTTTTCTTTGCATTCATACAAGATGGACCAAATTTGGCATTTATAGCTAAACTAGCTTTTACCCGCGACTTCGTCCGCGTATCTACAGATAAAAAGTAGCATATTTAATTACTTTTCTTATTTTGCCTCATTTGTGAAACTATACGGGGGGTGATGTACCGCCCCTCTAATTTTGACCAAACTCAACCTGTTTACTTTTTATGATCCTCTTAACATGTATACCAAATTTCATCTCTGTACCTTAAATGGATGCAAGGATATGACAAATTTTGATTGTCGCTTAGCCTAAGTTCTTTTCCATCATCATATCAATCTCTATTTCAAAATTCAGACGAATTGGTTGATCGGTTTGGCCGTAAGAGAGGAACATACATACATACATCCATACAAACTTTCGCATTTATAATATTAGTAGGATAAACAACATCAATAAAAAAATGTCCCACAAAAACATAAAAAAGTTGGACAGATTTGTATGAGGGCTATCACTTTTAATTGTCCTATTTAAATCAATATGAAAAATTTGATAAGGCTCAACGTAAGATAACTCAAATTTAACGATTCGAGCTTAATGAACAACATCAATACATTTTTTCATACAAAAACTTAGAATGAGGTACGTGCCAACTCTGCGTTAGGGAGTAGAGGCTAGCGTGTACAAGTTATCTGCAGAATGAATACGAGAATCTAAATATGCAAATTTAAAGGCTCTATCTATTATAGTCTCCAAGTTCTTGATTTTCATACGGCCAGCCAGACAGACGGACGGACATGTCTGTATCGCCTCGATGAAGGTGTTCAAGAATATATATACTTTATGGGGTCTGTCTCGCCTCCTTCTGTTGCATACAATACATTTTTCACAAACTTAGTGTATCCTTTTTACTATTAACTATAAGCTATAGAGCCTTGACATTTGCATATTTAGACCCTCTTATTTATTCTGCAGATAACTTGTACTCAATGAACACGCTAAACAATTCATAAAATCATAATCTAATCCAATTTATAGGTAGGCTTCCACCTTTCGTTTTTCAGCTAGACAAGAAGTTTCTTATATGGGGCTAATATGTCAAGTGCACCTGCCTAAACACTTAATCGCTCTTCTTCCATGGAACTTGATTGTTAATACTATCCAGATACATAAAACGTGTAAAAAGAGAAGAGTTACTAGGGTTTAAAGTTTTAGGTTGCAATTTCATTAAAATCAATTGGTTGGGCATCGCCCCTCCGATTTGATCGAAACTTAACAGGATTTCTTTCATCGATCAAATTAACATGTATACCAAATTTCATCCCTGTACCACATTTGTTAATCGATTGTATGGTGGCGTGGCAGCACCCCCTCCGTAGGATGGTTTTACTATCATCAAATATACTCCGCATGGAAGTGTACTCAATGACTTCACAAAGACTCATAGTGATCGGATGAATGGTGTAGTATTCTATAAAGGACATACAAATGCACATACTTTCGATTTTGCTTGACTGCGCGACTCAAAGAGTGTTTATATATCTCTATGTATATTTGTCCATTATTCCACTCTAGAGACCAAACTCGGGGACCGAATTTGATGATTTTTACGTCAATCGATTTGCTTTATTCTTGCGGTCATCACTAAAGATAGGGCAGTAATTAAAATACAATATGGCGACAACCAGCGTCCATTGGTTAATGTACTATTGTGTAATGGTTTAGTTGTAGTTTTTTTATGTACACTCTTAGCAATTACTTGTTATGCAATATATATGTGGATACATTGTGCTCAATCGTATGATGCTTGGTTTTTTACATTTTTATTGTCTTCGCATACAGTATTATTAACAATGATTGCTACGCCCTACAGGCATGTATGCAACCTATTCCAACAATATCTAAGATATGGGTTGCAAAGTTACTATTTGACTAACCATAAGAAAAACAGTAGCTACATTAATTGCGGCTAATTAATCAAATAACCAATAAGTCAAAGTAAATAATCTACATATACGTAGGATGCCGATTGAGCAGAAACTCACAGGCGAACTTCAGTAGACCAGGAAGGGAATCCGGTTAAGTTTGGTCAAAGTCGTAGGGCCAATGCCCCGCCCACATATAGGCGAGAGACAAATTTAGGGTCTTATACCAAAACAATTTTTCCTTTAAACAATTAATTTAATTTTTTCTGTCTCCCAGCTTGTTGGGGCTGAGTATATACGAATTATACCAGAGTTTGCGTTCTTTGTCTTTTACTTTTCTCAGCTTGCACCAACATTGCCTTTTCAGAACCAAAAGCTGTTCGTATTTGTGGTTGTGTCATGTACGGATTTGAAATCCGACAAGTGTTGTTGACAGCATCACTTTCCACATTTCATGTCATTAATTTCATTCGAAAGTTTGACTCTGAAGCCGAGTGAAGTGTGCAGTGAACAACAACAGCTGATTTTGATTTGCACACATTTTCGTACATTTGTTCAACTGAACTGTGGAGTGAAACTAAATTGACAAGTGAAATGCATTTGCGACTTCATTTCGATAAATCCCTGCGATAAACAAAGTGAACACGTACGAATGTTAGAGAAGGCCAGGAACTAGTATATAATTCATGTTAAACAGCTTTATATTTATATAACGGAGTTATTTCTTAAAAATGTCCGTATTTCAAACCACTCGAGCCCGAGCATGGATGATTTTTTTTATATTTTCCAATATATTGTTATGATACGTTGACAAGGCAATCACCATATTTTTTGCCACCATTTCACTTTTGGGGCAAGATGCCAGAACCGCTCTAAATATGCTCTAATTATGCTATCCTCTTCAATTCAATCATTTTACGTTTTTTGTTTCAGGCCGATAGCCATAAAAAAGTCGCCAAAAAACCTCCCTACTTACCATTTTATAATGTATCATATATTGTCTGCTGCAAAGTGTAACAATGCAAAGTGGTGCCACTCTCAAAATATAAGTTTTCGCAAAATATTTAATATGGATTATAGAGGTTCGTGTTGGCGTCTGACCAAATCTTATAAAAAAATTAATTTAATTTAAATATAAAGCTAAGAACAAAACAATCGATGTTGGTGCCACTGTTGCAATCCAATTAATGCAAGCCATTCCTGGCCTGTCCACATGGTAAAGTTGTCCACATTACATTCACGGAGATAATACACATTTATAATTGAAAAAAATAACAAAGTTAGTAAATAAAATACATAAAATTGTAATTAATATTTGGTATAATTACAGCATCAAACAATTAATTAAATATAAAATTGTTAATGAATCGAATGGCGGGTGACTGTAAGGCTTACAATAGCTTTGATAAAATCATTTGAAACGAGGTCATTTTGGATAGATGCTTATACGTGTAGGTTACAAACTACGTCAGGGTTGATTACATCTCCGATGTCCTTACGCAATGAGGCTGTGTCACAAAACTAAATTATGTGTCGTCGCCTATTTTGAAATAAAATAAATTTCCTTAGAGAGGCTTTTTCACCCTCTTCCAGTATAAGTTAGTTACGGTAGCCTTCTTACTCAGTGATTACGCACTGTGGACAGTGGAAGCAGTGTCAGAAATACGATCTACCGAATTATTTTCTAAGCTATCTATATTAATAGGAATGTGGTTAACATTTTTGTAGTGATAGTATTTCAGTATTTCAGTTCATAGCCATGAATTATTACCCCATTTTTGTAGGTCAAGCTTCGCATTCAATATATATAATAATAAAAATTTTGGAAACACCAGTATCTAGGAAAATTTTAGTATGATTCGCTGCTATACATCTTCCTATACACGGCAGCAGGGAACACCCTAAAATTAAATTTTAGACTAGTACTTCTGTCTGATTGGTTGGGTGGTTTTCTTAACTTAGACTCTGAATTTTCAATGTCCATGGGTTGTACTCTATCCTGTATGTTTTGCCGGAAACTTCTTTCAATACCATGAGAGTAATCACTTCTTTCAAAGTGAGGATCGTATCGTTGCAAACCTATATCTCCCGTGGTCTGCCTCTACCTGTTGTGCCAAAGCTGATGATAGGTCATTCGGTTTCGAGGGAAATAGTATGTCGCCTGAAATGGGAATACGGAGGCATCTTGCCTGTACTTTTGATAAAACGATTTTATGATATCTGCTTTGCCGTCTTGCGCCATAACAATCTTGTTAATTAGGGCGAGTATTTTTTCAATTTCGTCATAAAATTCGGTACCAATTTCGTTACCCTGTCTTAGAGTAGACATATCTTGCTCTATAAGATTAATTGATATCTTGTCTGCTAGTGACTACACTGTTATCTATATCTAAAGATTCTTTACAAGCTATATTTTGTCGAATTGTAATTCCTCATATATTTTAATGGCATATCTATTGATCATATATTTATTGATTTGTTTGCTCTTGCTGGTATTGTTTATTTGTGTAAATTTATTTTGCGTTTCTTTTCCTTTCTTTTCTTTGTATTTTTGTTTTTGTGTTGATGCTCATCTCATCCATATCGAACGATATGAAGAAAGCAGTTTACGCTGCTAATGTTTAAATTGTGAATCTATCTCCTATATATATATATTATAAATCTATGTATAACAAGTAAGAAACTTACAGTCAGGCATAACCGACTGTAAGAGGCCCTTTACCAGTACAGGTCGCTTAACAAACACATTAAATGTTTTCCTAGCTTATAAGAAAAATGGTACTGACGTCTCACTGTACGAATAAGAAAAGGGAGGACGGAAGCATCATATCGTCGTTAAAATTCAATTGCTTATAAAATCGTCATTTATTATCCGATTTGATGAACTTTGGATTTCGGCTTAGAGAGACGTTATCTCTGTACATATTGTGACGAAGAAATTTTTACCCTGGAGGTTGATTTTATGGCGAAGGGGGGAGGGGCAGAATTTTGAAATAAACTTGTAAAATTCCGGCGACGTCCTAGTCGAATGCAACAGCGCGAAGTTCCTATCTATTACCATTTCCGAGATCCTTTCGTTCATACGGACGGACAGACGGACATGGCTATATCGACTTCTCTATCACTTCTGACCATAATGGGGGTAACTTTGGGGGTCTCCGACCATTATTTCTACCTGTTACATACATTTTCGTAAAACCAATAGGCTCTTGTTCCTTCGGTACAGGGCCTAAAAATGAAAGTATGTATGTTTGTATGTATGTATGTATGTATATTCCCTACAGACTACGAAACCTCTCAACCGATTGAACTGAAATTCATAGACAAACTTCCAGTAGGTCACGAAAGTAGTCCGTACCCCAGTACGTCACGCCACCGGGAAATGTGAGATCAATTGAAAAAGAGGGTAGGATTCTGCTGTCTATAAAGAACATAAATATATGTATATATCGGGTCCGCTAAATAATTTTTTTTTAAATGCTATAAAATGAAAACTACAAGAGATTTTTTCAAACTGTTTTTTTTTATTTGAAAGCTCAATCCTTCCGGTTAACAGTGTAATATGATTCCATCCGTATGGCTGCCACGGCTAGCCATGCAGTACCCAATACGGTCGGTCCAATTTTTGAGTACATTTTCGACTGTGTGCAGCCCTATCTCGACTATGGTATCGCGAATGTTGTTCTTCAAAGCTCCCCACAAATAATAGTCAAACGGTGTCAAATCGCCGCTCCTTGGTGGCCAAACTACATCAGAATTTCGACTGATAATTCGATCTTCAAAAACAGTGTGCAAAAGATCGATTGTAACATTGGCTGTGTGGCACGGAGCGCCATCCTGTTGAAACCGAAATGTCACCAAGGTCCTCATCTTCAATTGTTGTGAACAAAAATTCACTTAACATGGCCCGATAGCGCTCACCATTGACTGTAACCGTCTCACCTTCTTCATTTTCAAAGAAAAATGGTCCAATAATGCCTTTCGACCAAAATCCACACCAAACAGTCACTCGTAATGGATGCATCGGCAATTGTTCAATTACGACAATTTTGCTTGTTGACATAGCCACCAAGATGAAAATGAGCTACATATGAAAAGATGGTTTTTTTTCACAAAATCAGCAATTCACGTCGATCGTGAGCCCACTTAGCGAAGCGTATACACAACCATATTCGTTTAGCGGAATAATAATACTAACTTTCTGTCAAATCTGTCATGAGCTAAGTGTTGGCAGGCTCGAAATTACCGGTAGTTCAAAAAAAAACGTTAGATAGCGGACCAATAGATAATATTTATAATAATATTTTTACTGGGCGCTGATAAACCAAAGAAATAAAGGAACGCCTAATAACAAGAAATTGTTATACAGTGTTCTAAGTATATTTATTTATCTTTGCGAGTGAATAAAAATGGGAGATTGGGATCGTTTGCTCAAGTTCACATTGTGAGAAAAGTTGTTGACTGCCATTCACCTGGGAATGGCCAACAATAATTCTTGTGTCAAACGGTCCAAGCAACTCACACGTCCGCTAGGACACGTATCTCCTGGGTAGCCTCTGAACATCCGTTCAGAGGTGAGCTAACGTGAGAAGGCGAAGGGGCCCCCTCTCCTTTAAAAAGGGGTTGGTGCGCTGGGCTTGGGACCCGCCACTTTAAAAAAAAACCCCCCAATGGAAACGAAAAGAAAGCCTCGGAAGGACCCCTTTGATGACTACCCCGGAACACGATACAAGGATCATGATTTAAGGATATGCACCTGGAATGTCCGCACCCTTAATTGGGATGGTGCAAGTATCCAGCTGGCTGATGTCCTCGAAAAATGCAAGGCTGACATCACCGCAATCCAAGAAATCCGATGGATAGGGCAGGGTTGCTCTAAAAAAGCATCCTGTGACATCTACTACAGCTGCCATGCGAGTAAGCGCGAATTTGGATGTGGTTTCGTGGTGAGTAGGAAACTACGTGGCCTCGTCTCTAGGTTCACGTCTGTTGACGAGCGCCTAGCCGCGATACCCATCAAGGCTAAATATTTTTATATTAGCCTGATTTGTGCGCACGCCCCGACGGAAAAGACGACGATACTAAAGATGAGTTCTATGAGCGCTTGGAACGTCCAAGATTGGTAGCGTGTTGCACGTGCGAACGTTACGTGGTCCCAACATTGACTCAGACCACTATCTTGTCGCAGCTAAGGTACGCACTAGGCTCAGCGTTCCAACATGCAACGAAAGCTAGACGTCGGCAAGCTGCAATAAGAACAGACCGTCGCAGCCTTCTCAAACACACTCTCCCGACTGCTCCGGGAAACCTCTCCGTCTTCTCGAGATATATATGACCAGTGGAAACATATCACCCGCTCTATGGATAGGGCTGCCAAGGATGTCATTGGTTATACAAAACCTGTGAAGAATCCTTGGTATGACGAGGAGTGTCGCAATGCTACTGCAGAGAAGAACGCTTCCTATCAGCGAACTCTGCAGTCGGGAGCAACGCGAGCTGTTAGAGAGCGATATCGAGTAAAACGGAGAGGGGACAAACGCCTTTTCAGACCCAAGAAAAAGGAGCAAGAAAGGCGGGAGTTTGAGGATGTTGAGATGTTACGTGACAGAAATGAAGCTCGAAAATTGTATTAAAAAGTCAAGCATCTGACTGAAGGTTTTAAGCCCGGAGTAACTTTCTGTGAGGATGACAATGGAAATCTGGTAACGGATGAACAGGAATCACTGAGATTATGGAGGAGTCATTTCTCCAACCTACTCGGAGGCGATGAAGCGCACAATTCCGCCGATAGAGAAATGACACCGGAACCACCAGTTAATGATGGCACTATTGTAGAGCCACCGGACTATAACGAGGTCGATTCAGTTATTAAAAAGCTGAAAAATAACAAAGCGGCAGGCTCTGAGCTCTGAGTTATTTAAGACCGGCGGCGAAGAGTTGGTTAGGAGTATGAACCAACTTTTATGCAAGATATGGTCCGATGAACTCATACCCAATGACTGGAATCTCAATGTTTTCTGTCCTATCTTTAAGAAAGGAGACCCCGCTGTTTGCGCCAACTACCGCGGAATAAGTCTCCTTTGGATATAAGACTCTGTAGAATAGGCTGAAGCCATACACCGACTCACTGATAGGACGATATCAGTGTGGCTTCAGACCAAAAAGGTCGACCTGTGACCGAATATTCACATTACGCCAAATCTTGGAAAAGACCCTTGAATTTAACAAAGACACACACCACATATTTGTCGATTATAAAGCCGCCTTTGACACGCCGATACTATCGAAGTTTTTCGACGCCTTGTCTGCACTAGTTATCCCGGCAAAGATTGTCGGTCTTTGCATGGCGACGCTATCTAACACTCAAAGTCAGGGTGGGGAAAAACCTCTCCTACCCCTTTGATACCAAGAGAGGTTTCAGGCAGGGCGATGCTCTGTCGTGCGATTTTTTCAATCTCCTGATGGAATACATCCTTTGCCAATGCAGAGTATGTCGGGCTCGATCTTCCAAAAGGAAGTGATGCTGCTCGCTTACGCCGATGACATCGATATCATCGGTACGCCGGAACGGCGAGTCAGCAAGGCGTTCTCGGAGATTGAAAAACAGTCTCGGCTCATGGGTCTAACGGTGAACGAGGACAAGACGAAGTACTTGGTGTCTTCTCGCACTTCGTCAATGCGTCTTGGACGGTCAGAGACGATGGAGAAATTCAACTTCAGTGTTGTAGAAAACTTCGTCTATCTTGGAACAGAGATAACCAGTAACAACAACGTCAGCCTGGAGATCAGGCGAAGAATCACGGTTGCAAACATATGCTTTTTTGGGCTGAGCAAGCAAATGAGAAGTAAAGCCCTCTCTCGACAGACGAAAAAAAAATATATAAGACGCTGATAGTCCCGTTCCTATTGTATGGCGCAGAAGCATGGACCGTGATTGAGTCGGACGAGACAGCGTTGGGAGTCTTCGAGAGGAAGATTCTTCGCAGGATCTTTGGTCGTATAAGAGTCGACGACGAGTTTAGGTCCCGTATGAACCGCGAGCTGTACGAGCTATTCGATGAGGTTGACATAGTCCAGCGCATAAAATTCCAGCGGCTGCACTGGGCTGGGCACCTCATTCGAATGGATGAAAGAGCTCCAGCACGCATGGTTTACTTGGGGGGCCCAAACTTGATTGGTGGACGCCGACTTAGAGGACGACCGGGCACTCGATGAAATGACCAGGTATGGAGAGATCTCTCCGTACTTGGCATTCAAAACGACTGGCGCCAACGCGCACAAGATTGTGGAGGCTGGCGCGCCTTCCTAGAAGCGGCCATGACCGGCAAACGGTCGACGGCCACATAAGTAAGTAAGAGTGAATAAAAAAAAAAATTAATGAATGAAATATTAAAAATACACATCCCTGTAGAAAAGGGAACCAATGTTAAAGTAATTAAAAATAAGTTGTTTATTAAACGCAACTGGACTATTTTCTTTAACGCCGACCCACTATTTTAACTTTGCATCTCTTAGACAGTAGTCAGTTGTCCATTCCTGCATGACTTTTCACCAACTTTAAACTAGTTATTTTTCAATCCATTTATAGTTAGATTAAAATTCCTTCTTACACGCGTTTATTTGTTTTAATGGAATTTTATGCGCTGGACTAAGTCAACCTCTTCATACAGCTCGCGGCTCATACGGGCATGTCGAAATCAATAAATAGGTGGTGTGTGTTTTTGTTAAACTCACGGGGCTTTTCCAAGGTTTGTCGCCATGTGAATATTTGGTCATTGGTCGACATTTTTGGTCTGAAGCCATACTGATATCGACCTATCAGTGAATCCGTATATAATTTCTGCCTAGTACACAAGATGCGCGACAGAATCTTATATTCGATGGAAAGAAGACTTATTCCACGGTAGTTGGCGCAAACAGCGGGGTCTCCTTTCTTAAAGATAGGCCAGAGAACACTTAGATTCCAGTCATTGGGCATGCGTTCATCGGACCATATCTTGCTTCAAAGTTGGTGCATACTCCTAATCAACTCTTTACCGCCGGTCTTGAATAACTCAACTGGCAATCCATCAGAGCCTGCTACTTTGTTATTTTTCAGCTTTTTAATAACCAAATCGACCTCGTCATAGTCCGGTGGCTCATTAGCTGGTGCTTCCGGTGTCATTTCCCAATCGGCAAAATTGTGCGCTTCATCATATGTAACCAGATTTCCATTTTCGTCTTTACTCCGGGTTTGAAACCTTCGGTCATACGCTTGACATTTTAATAAAATTTTTGAGCTTCATTTCTGTCAAATAGCCTGTCAACATCCTCAAACTGACGCCTTTTTTCTTCCATGTTCTTGAGTCTAAAAAGGCGTTTCTCCTCTCTCCTTTCTCTCGATATCTTTTCTCTCTATATACTGCTCACATATATCTAGAGAAGACGGAGAGTTTTCCTAAAGCAGTCGGTAGAGTGTGTTTGAAAAGGCTTCGGCGGTCTGTTTTGATTGCAGCTAGCCGACGTCTAGCTCCCTGCCCTCATAGAAGTCATCTTTTGCATCGTAGTCCTTCTCTTCGGTCGGGGCGTGGGCACAAATCAGCCTTATATTATTATATGATATTTAGCCTTGCTGCGTATCGCGACTAGGTGACCGTCAACAGGTGTAAGTCTGGAGACGAGGCTACAAAGTTTCCTTCTTACCACAAAACCGCATCCAAATTCGTGCTTACTCTTATGACAGCTATAGTAAATGTCACAGGATGCTTCTTTAGGGCAACCCTGTTCTATACATTACATTTCCTGTATTGTCTGAATATCTCCACCATCCCAATTAAGGGTGCAGACATTCCAGATGTATATCCGTAAATCGTGGCCCTGAGTTCATTTACGGGGGTTGTCATCATAGGGTCCCATCCGAGGCGTCCTTTTTCTTCGCATTGGCGGGTCCCTAGACTAGCGAACCAAAACGGGAAAAATTCAACAACAAAATAGGGAGTGTCCAAAAAAAACCGAACTTCATAAATAACATCAAACATGCTTGAAAAGTAATACGCAAAAGGATAGATTTAAATGCATTTGGCGCTTCTCCTGAGAGGCATTAGAGGTAGCAAAATTTGCAATCCAGTGGACAGACTACAATTCTTATCTGAATTCAAAACGGTTGTCTCCCTCGCTTTCTTCCATCTTTGCTATCAAAAAAATGTTTATAATAATCTTCTCTTTACATGCAAAAATATGTACATTCAGCCAGCTAAAATTTATTGAATGTAACATTGAACATTTTTCGAGCATAAAAACATAATACCCTGCGCTATGTTATTTTAGTTTTAAGTCCATAAAAGAGAAGTGGCAGGGTATTTTAAAGTCGTAAACGAACCACTGATGCATTCCGGCTTGTTTTATTCGGAAAGCTATGAAGTGTGCGGCTACTGTTACTCAGCTTGCCTTAATCGCCGGCTCTCTTATAAAATGAAAACGACCGAAGTGTTAAGTTCTGCACTATGGACTTGAAACTTAATGCATGATGACATAAATTCGAATGTAGACACATATTTCAATATTTTTTATTTAAATATAATATAACCTAAAATTCAGTCAAGTGAAATAATTAATGACCAAATCTGTCTTTTGTTAGACAAACTCATTTTTCCACTATTTGACACTTAAGTTTACTAAACAGGGATATTGGTATCTTCGATAAAGCCGACGTTTTTACACTCTACTGGCAAACAAATTTCGTTCAAATTCTGGAACAGTATCGATTAAAAAATTATGGTTAAAAAGTTACTTGTTAAGTATTAACATATATTTGAAGTATATATCTTCATTTTAATATCAAAAGGATTTCGCATTGAGAATAGATATCTCATTCTATCAATTAAATGTAGAAGTATAATATTTAATACATATTGAAAGCACATCGGGAGAAAACGCTCTATATAGAATATAGAATCTATGTATATAGAATCGTATAATTTGTAGGCTTATATCAACACAAAAAGCCTAGATTGTTCAAATGAAGTTACCGCTCTATTTTTTTCAGTTTTTTACACAATTCACAAAGGATGTGTGCAGGAATTTGCAGAAAGAGTAATGACAATGAATTTATTATGAAATTAGCTGAAAATCGGTGGATATATATATCGTACATACAAAACTGTTTGAGGTAGATGAATGAGTCGGTTCTGTTATATAAGAAGGAGACGTGATAACTCACAGTTTTCCAATTATTCTTTTCTTTCTATAAGTATAATTGAATATCTGTGATTTATCACGTCCAAAACAAAAGCGACTTAATTATATGACGCAGATAACTGAATTAGAGTTTGAAACACCTCATATTTTCTAAAGTGATTGGAATCTGAATAAAAATTTAAAAAAATGGTGCAGTCAAACGAAGTTTTGTAGCGCTAAAGGTTTTTTGAGCAAGCTACAAACCAAAAAGCTTAAAATCACCCCAGATTTCTGGACCACACCCCAAAAGTATTGATTTTGATCACCAAAAAAAGACAAAACCTTTGTTGTTTGTTCTATTTCAGTTTAATATATTTAACTTCATTATAGGCATACACACACTATTTGAACTGAAAGAAGTCAAAAGTAGGTACTTCTGCAGTTTCAGTTGCTTATGTACTGAATTCAGTTTCAGATTCGGTTGTATGTGACAACAAGCCTTTAGAAGTAAATCAAACAAACTGCCCTAAAAGTTTTAAGACTTATAGCACAAGGAATATCCTGTCAAATAAATAAATACTGACATCTCCATTTGGATAAACTCTAGGAAAATTATATAAAAAAAATGAACAACTTTAGTAAAAGCTATATAGTCTAGAGCTCTATAGTAGGCCTTTATCTGCGACCATTTTTCGTATCTACAAACTATTATTACATTATTATTATTAGCCCTTTGCAATATCAGTTTGTAGCAAAACTTCACCGAACAATTTGTGAAGCAAGTCAGTGCATTGATTGTATGCCATTTAAAGTAGTACATCGAAGAACTTTTAGTGCATGTTCAATTAGTATGTACGAGTATTTTTTTGTCACCCAACCACACTTCCGATAATAGATAAATATTGACTTCATACCTTTACAATTTTTATATTGAAACCCATTAAGTGAGTTTCCCGAAATATGAAGTGTTTTTGTTGCAGCTTTGAAAAGTTATTTCTGGGTCGGAACTTAAATTTAATCATGAATATACATTTTCATGTATGTTACATATGCATTGAATATTTTTTCTACCCGGTACGCCTGGACTTATGCGTTCTTGCAATATTAAAATTTTTTATGATTAAACCAAAAAAATAATTGACAATTGCCCAATTTTATTTGTTTTTTCTGTAATGGCGTAGATTTGTTGTCTCATCCGCGTAGTATAGAGTTGGCCTGTTCACATCGATTTCCGGATGGGCGTTGCAGCGTGCTGCGATTGGCTGTATGCTTCGAGATAGTTGGTAACGCGAAAATATACCTATACCTACCCCTTTTATGGCCCTGTTTTATTACCCTTGTTTATTTATTTATTTCATTTTTGTTTTCCTTTTTTTGGGTGGTTGAATGTATGTATGTATATGGGAATGTACTTTACGTACTAAACACAAAAGCTACAACAACTAAATAAAACAGTTGTTGTAAAAAAATTGCACTAATTGAAAACATCAAAATTTGAATTGAACAGAATTCTTCTTTAAATATGTTTCTTTTGTCAATGTTTTCTAAGAGCAACACTACAATCTGAAATATCTGTAATAGTCCAAAAACAAAATGTAAATTTATATCCAAAAACGTATAATTTTTATAAGCCCTGTAAGATATTTTTGACAGAGCGAAGTGAGATCCTGAAGTAAATTTCATATGATTAATTTTTTATTTCTATAATGTTCAGATCCGGCGAGTATGGTGGTCAGATCAAAACAATAGCATTTTCGTCTTTATAGCACGTGCAGTATGTATTGGAGCATTGTTGCGTTGGATACTCTATGCCAATTGTCCAAAGAAAGATGCTAATGGCGGAAAAGCCTCTTCCGAAATAAGCGTTAGTTTACATCATGTCGATACTTCTTATTCCTGATATGTATTAACAATTTGATGAAATGTGTCGTATAAAGGATTGCTTCTTCTGATCCCATTACCATGTTTACCACATTATTATTATTTATTAAAGCTATCAAAGCTTACAACCTAAAGATAAAGAAGAGCACTGGCTACTATGGTCTTCGGCTCGGTAGGATGTTCGGGTGGATTGTGCAATTAGTGTGACCTAGACGGAGTCAGAATTTTGATTTGGCTTTTAGAATTAACATTTTCTTGTGTTAGAACCTTTAGAAAGTTGTCAGTATGGAGGGAGTTTGTGTTGATGTCTTTGCTGCACCTGGTGATGTTGTTTTGAGTAATGTCTGATAAAATTGTTATTCATTTAATTGATTATGTCCATTGGGTTAGCGTTCTGAGTAGGAATAGGGACATGTTAAGAGCTGATTTGCCTACTTTGTCTGAATCTGAATTTCGGAGTCGGAGTAGGTGACGACGTTTTTGTTTTTATTTAAGAATAGTTTAATTGCTTGACTATTGCTTCTGCAGAATATATAGAATACTGTGATAGTGTGCGATATTGGAGTAGTTTCTGTCGTGATAGCATAGGTTGCAATTTTATTTTTGGACTTATCCATCGGTGTAGAATCTACAGAATCCTTAATGTATACATCACTTCGGAAATACCCGATTTTCTGGTATTTTAGTTGGATGATGTATTTATTAAAGTTCTGGGAGATACCAGGCGGGTTTGATGGCTATTAGTTTTGGTGGAAGTTATGGTATCTTGATATGCTTGCAGATATTTATAATTCTTGATATGACTGATGCTACTTTAGGTGTTCTATGTGATTTGTGTTGTGTTATGTATTTCTAAATTGGTGTGTCCTTAGAATTCAGTAATGTTTTGTATAATTTAGATAGGATGTAGTCTCTATATTCATAGTCTCTAGTTTCATAGAGCATGCTGTGGATGGGATGGATAGCCGTTATAAGTTGGGATATTAATTTGTTAAGCAACGATTTTGATGTATGCCCATATATGAATAGTGCAACCGATTTGTCACGCTTACATCCAAATTGGTTAAGATGTATAAAATTGTTTTTAGTTAGAAATGAGATTATTTGTGATTCGTTTGCTTTCGGTTTTAATACGGGAAAAATGAGGCTAGTTTAATATAAAAGGGGTATGATGTTATTGAAAATGTCGTTGAAAGTGAAATAAATATAAAAATAAATAAATATTTATATAACATGAAAATTGTCCATAAGCTTTCAATTCACTTTTGTTTATACTTTTGGTTTGAACATCTTTTAGTTTAACTTTAACGTTGGTACTAACGATTCCCTTATAAATCGTATGGTGCTCCACGAGTCATTGAGGCACTATATTCGTTGTTCTTTTTACATAATCTGCACTCCGTTGCTTCATGTCCAAGCATACCGCAGGAAAAACAAGAACCAACGTTTCTTCACTTCGCATACTTGCAAGAATTTTTCGTTGTAGTCGACTTCCACAAACAGCTTTAAAATTGTTTACGTATGATGACTTTAATATGTTACTAGCACGCTTCTCGAATATCTTTAACTTGAGTTATCCAGGCCTCAAAATTTCCACTCTGGCAAAACTTCGTTTAGAGTAGTAAAGGGTACTTCGTTATTTGTGTTTCCTTATTTAGTTCAAACTGTTGCCATTTGAATGTTCGCGCCGTTTTCATTTCCATCTATGTCCTGCGCCGTTAAAGTGAAGACAACGCCGTTGTTTAATCTTCTCTCTCACTAGATGGCGCTAAATTTCACTTTCTAGTGTGTCCATTTCCATTCATTCCAATGGATTTTGCACACTTTGGACACACTGAAAAGTAAAATTTAGCGTCATCTAGTGAGAGAGAAAACTACAACGGCGTTGACTACTACGAAGGCGGTTAAATTAATTAATGAATGAATTAATTGATATTATTATTATTTGTAGTTTTATTGGTTTTACACGCATTTGCGCTGTTTGAAAATGAAATATTTTAAGATTGAGTCGTAAATATTTTGTTTTTGAATCCCTTTTTAGTGAAGGATAACAACTATTACACTATTTTACAGGTGATTATGACAAATGACAATTGATAATTGTGCAAAATATAAATAAGGTCAAACGGATTCACAAAAAATATATTTAACTAAATGAAGCACCGAGAGACATTTATGACAAGATTATACATACATATATCATATATATAACCCAAAACCTTTCAAATTTCTCAAAATAGTGCTTAATAATCGTATGTCAACTAATTTATTGAAATATGTACTAAATTCTTCATACAGTTGAAAACTATTTCAAAAGTCAAAAACTTTGACTCGAGTAAAAACTTCTTTGTCGTTTATTGTGGTGCATATAACCAAGGCTACCTAGGGTAGCCTTGGTCGAAGAGAACACGCTTTCTAAGCCTCAACTATTTTTTTCTATGCAATATTTTAAGATGGGTAAAAGCGTTCGGCAGAACCTCTTGCTGACAGATTTCCGATATGTTTTTTTCTAACTATATAAAAGCCTATTAAACTCGTTGTAACTGACTGAAACTGTTTAAATCTGAACTTCTAAGGTGAACATTTTAAGGAAATCCATAATTAGTCAGCATAAATTTTTGCTGACTGCACCCAATATACTTAATTTTATTCAAGCAAATTTACAAACCTTGCAGACGCATCTCTCCCTTTGAAGAACCGCTGTTCCTATCTTTGTTGGCTTTTCCCTCTTAAGATACGATGCGTATTTTTGGAGACCGATTTTTTATGATAAATCCAACATTCTGATTACTACTGAGACATTACATGAACAGATTGCAGTAGGGGTTTGTTTTCAAAACTGAACGAACCGGCTGATTCGGGACATTTTTTGAAAATAGCAATGGTTTATGTATTAAACAAGTTTGGGCGTGGCATCATCCTATTTTCAAGTCGCGAACTCATGATCGCTGAATTTCTAATTTTATTTTTTTAAGCACAATTTGTTGGAGCGAATTTCGAAGCGAATATTTGCTACATATGCACAACAATAAATTACATGGCAATTCTATGTTGGGAAGGGATGTGGTGCAAGTCCACACGAATATTTGGCGGCAGCCCTGCGTGCTAAAAAAGAGCAGGGCTGCCGCCTTCTGAAAAATTAGGTCGAATCTATGCTCTATGGGAGATTGGCCATGGGATTGGCCTTGCCATTGATTTTAACAACATACTGAGCCCAGAGGCGGAGTCATTGGAGGCTGCTCTTATTCAAGTACTGCGTCTTCAGCTAACTAATAGAAAGTTAGGTAGCCGAAAAGGTCCAGCAATGTAATGGACTGAGGACATGATTAATGATGTGGGATCATTTGTATTGAAAAGTGTGACCACGCAAATGTCGAAATAATTTCATTGAAAAATATAAATATCAAAACAGCAGAATTAAATTTAGGCACCACAACTTCAAGCAACAACCAAAAAGATCACCCCAAGGGCGTATCCAGCTTTCGGCGAAGAGGGGGCCGCTGTCCTCGAAGGCAGGGGGGTCTAACTTTGTAATTTTTTTATTGTTAGTAGGCAAAAGTTCGAAATATGTAGTAAAATTCATTTTTAACGAACTTTTCAAAAATTAGGAGGGGCCAAGGCCCCCCCTGACCCCCCCTGGATACCCCCTTGGATCATCCCCTTTATTTTTCATCAAATAGACCATAGTTTCAAACCACCAACAGACAAATAAAAGAGATGATAGCTCTGTGTGCCGCTAAAATGACCTAAAAAATTCGTTTTTTTTTTGATATTTTTATGGGTAGCGCACACAGCTGCATTTTTATTTTTTCAATAGCAAAGAGATTTAGCGCGCCAAGACGAAAAAATAAAATCAATCATGGAACTCAAGCCGTAATTCGATTATGATCTGATTGAGGCAGTGACAATTAATCCTGCAATTTACGATCGTTATAAAAACAAGGTGGAAATATGGAAGCAAATTGATGACACACTCGGTGTTCCTGGTAAGTACTGTACCTACTGCAAAAATGCAAACTATACGGTTTACTCGTATACTTAGTTGCAATAAAATTGTTTTAATGGTTGTAGAACAAAAATGTATCAAGCGATGGAAGACCTTACGAGACCAATTTACGCGAGAAATTAATCTCTGCCAGGAATCCCAATGGCGTTACTTTAGGCGGATGCAATTTCTCCGTGCCGCTCAAGCCGATCCAACTCAACAGCAACAGACCACTACCACTTCAGCACACCAACACGGTAAGTTGCGGGATGAATTGTATTGTAGTGCAAAACATGATTTTTAAAAATTAAAGTTACAGGCGACATTCAACTGGCTGCCGCAGGCAATAAAAACAGAAGACATACTTCTCTGAACCACCACTGAAACGTGCACGTGGCTAGGAAGAGCACAGCGATAACATGCTCAATAACAGGGTCAACGCCGAGGACAAATCCTTTGGATTGGTAGTCACCGATATGCTCAACACCCTGGGTGTGATTGCTGGCACTGCACAACACATATGAAACTATTGGCAACTAGTGATTAGACCACAATGCGTAGCTGTGATCCAAAATGTCATAGAAGGATATCTGGTTTATTTGGTTCCTTGTTTTTACTAAATACAAAAACGGACACTCTTTGGTAGTGCGCGAGTGATTAGTTTTAGTTTTTAAAAGACAAAAAGGTCAAACTAGAGTTTAACATTAGATTTACACACAGCCCATAAATACATATAAATATTTAGATATATGTTATATATGTGTGTCCTTTTCATTATTGTCACCGTTTTAACGTTACGTGGCTGCCACTTTGCGTCTTTTTCGTTTCGTAGTTGGTGCTCCGCGTTGTTGCTCCTAATAAATCCAAATAATTTTTTTTTTCTATAAAAGCATATTTTCTTTTCCGCACCAAACAACGAACCAGCAAGTACTCAATAAGCTAAAGCAGAAGAACAAGCCATTTATGCAAAAATGAGCAAAATCACACTCAGGTTTAAGTGGAGGCGACGTTTAGTTACTCTTCACACTTGCGTTTGTTTGAAGCTAAGATATTTGGATGCGATCTTAGTCTTTGAACATAGTTTTTACTATGACGGGCTATTTCATCTACAACAGTTTGCAACCCCTAGGTCTCTATGTATGTTGTCATTACGAACATACCAAGGTGCACCAGTTATCTTCCTGAGAGTGGTGTTTTCGTATCTTTGTAATACATTTATGCTAGATATTGCCGCAGTTCCCCACAATTGTATGCCATAGGTCCACACTGGCTTAAGAATTGCCTTATAAAGCATCATTTTATTTTCCAGGCTGAGTTTTGATCTGCTACCTAGCAACCAGATCATTCGCTGCGTTTTTATCTTTTGCTGATTCCTTTTAACAGTTATGTGATTTTTCCATGTTAGCCTTTTGTCTAATACTAGGCCGAGATATTTTACTGTATTAGGTATCACTATATTATTGAAAAGTATTTGCGAGACTGATTCTTTTCTAAGCGTAAAGATAATATGTGCTGATTTTTCGGTATTAACTGCTATATTCCATTTATTCATAAATGCTTCAATGCGCTGTAGTTCATTTTTTAACTTGCACGTTGCGTCTGCGACAGAGTTTGCTTGAGAGGTAATCGCTGTATCATCTGTAAAGGTAGCAATTTTGACTTCACTACAGCTTATGTCAGGCATGTCTGCTGTATATAGCGTGTAAAGCAAAGGACCCAGAACGCTTCCTTGAGGAACTCCTGCATTTATGGCTTTGATAGATGATCGGGTATCTTCACATCTTACATAAAAATGTCTATTCGATAGATAAGATCTTAAAAATAGGTACTGAGGAGTTGGTAATGACCGCTTTATCTTATACAGAAGTCCCTTGTGCCATACGCGATCAAAGGCTTGCTTCACATCAAGAAAAACTGCTGCGCAATACTGTTTGCTTTCGAATGCTGTAATTATCTAGGATACGATTCGATGAACTTGTTCAGGTGTACCATGCCTACGTCGAAACCCGAACTGGTGATTAGGTAGTATGACACCATCAAGAAGTGGAAGCATTCTTCGAGCAAATATTCTTTCAAATATTTTCGAGAATACCCCCAACAGACTTATAGGTCGGTAAGAAGACAGTTCACTTTCTGGTTTGCCTGGCTTTGAGATAAGTATTATCTCTGCACATTTCCATTGGCTTGGAAAATAGCATAGTCTAAAGCAAACATTGAAAATGAGCACAAGCATAAGATGGACTTTGGTTGGAAGCGCTTTTATTGTTAACACATCGATTTCATCATAACCTTTTGATTTTTTCGCATCAAGCGATTTTATTTTAGCTTGCACTTCATAAAGCCTTACTGGTGACATGGGCGGACTTAGTTGACAAGGAACATCAAGATATTGGTTTACAAAATCTTCTTCAGCAGGACTACACAACGAAAAATTTGTAAATTGTGATTCTAGGTGCGAAGCAAACGCTTCAGCTTTTTGTTGAATTGCTATGGCACCAACTTCCATTTGCATCTTTAACTGCAATTATTCGTCTTCCGGGCCGCTTTAGGTACTTGGTTGCATTCCACAAATTACAATCTGGACCATTTGGTTTAATGTTTTGAAGAAAGTCTCCAATGGCATCATTTTTGAGTTCCATAAGTTTTGATTTTAGTTTTTTAGCAGTTCTATTAAAAACATTTTTGTCGGAAGCGTGATGTGTTGTTGCCAGATACGTCGAAGTCGTCTTTTTTCAGATATTAACTCTCTAATTTCACTAGAATAGAGCGAGTAGTTTTTATAAGTGGGATACCTGTTTTGTTTTCTAGTAGGTGTAGATATATCGGCTGCTTCGTGAATTTTGTTGTTGAGCCATTCAACTGTGTCATCAACGTCTCTTTCGGTATTTAGTTCAATGTTTAAATTGATCTCTCCATCTAACCAGCAGCGAAATAATGCCAAGTCAGTATTCTTGCTGATTAAATTTCGATTACTTATTTTAACATCAACTGGAATGTTTATAAAGATGAATATTGCTGAATGATCAGAACACAGATCTTGAAAATCCCTTATGTGCAACCTTCTTCGGTCGAGACATGGCATATTGCTATGTCCAAAATATCCGGATGTCTCCTATAGTCTGTGGGCCAATATGTTGGATTACCAGTACTGAGAACTGAGTAGTTCATATCATTTATGCACTTCAACAATTCTTTGCCTTTTGGGTTGGCAGTTCTAGCTCCCCACCACTGATGTTTGGCGTTAAAATCGCCTCCTATTAAAAAATGATTACCCAAATATTGGAGCATATTTTTTAACATCCCATCAGAGACGTGATGGCGGGGTGGGAAATACGGCAGCAATTTTAAGACTGCCAGTAATGGTTTGTATCTCGATAACAGTGATTTGCGCCCAGTCATGAACGATTGGTCTACAGACTGCGAACTTAATGCTGCTTTTGATAATAATTGCAGATCCACCACGGGCAGTATGGATCTGCAGGCTGGATGATTTGTCGACACAACATCATAGCCCCGTATTTTAAAATGAGATCGTTCCGTAAAATGTGTCTCAGAAAGAAGAACAATATCCACATTCTGAGATTTTATGACATGCTCGATTTCAAGCATATGTTGGCATGCGCCATTTGCATTCCATAGAATAATTCTAAGGCTTGGCAGCATTATGATTCCAAAGAGACGTTACAACCTGAAGTAAATTGGATATTTGGTCAACCAATTTATCGGTTCGTTTCATTTGACTTTCCATTAACCTTTCAAGTCTCTGTAGTCTATCATTGAGGGTGTTGTCAACGTTATGTGCCTCTCGATTCTCAGGAATTCTTAAAGTCGCACGTCTCGCAATTGCAGCATAGCTTGGACCGGTTGATGTTTGTTTATTAACATCCGCAGTAGTTGGTAAGCTATCACAACTAAATACAGTGCTGGCAGTATTTTTAATTTTTTGAGAATTTTTAGCTAAAGTAGAATGTGTTCGTTTCAACGTAGCTTGATAAACTTCACATCCCTTGTATGAAGCCGTTTGTGATTTGTCGCAGTGAGCACACTTAGTAGGTGCAGTTTTTTCCTTTGTACAGTCCTGAGACCTATGTTGCAAAGCACATTTTACACATCGAAATGGTTTGGTGCAATAACCTTTTGTATGGCCAAATTCTTGGCACCTGTGGCATTGTACCAGATCGTTAAATTTTTTAAGCGGCTCAATTTTAACAATCGCATTACACAAATTAGTGACATTATAAACATTTTTATTGTTTACACTGGGCTCCAGGTCTACAAAAAACATTGGCAATGGTTTCTTGGTGATTCTGCTTATAGCATTTTTGATGTTACGTACTGTATGGCTATTGCTTGCCAGCTCTTGCACAATAAACTCTGTTGATGTTGAGTACTGTAAGTTCTTAACAACAACTCTGAAAGATCTCTCCTGCTTCAGCTGATAAGTGTGGTATATCACATTTTTCAGGTCAAGAACTTTTACCAAAATACGGTATTTCTCACTTGAATTCACCATTACTCTCAATTGGCCATCTCTGTTTGATTTATAACCAAACGACTCCTTGCCTATATATTCATTAAATAGTTGAAGCATTTCTTGAATATTATGCACAGATGGAATAAGTAGAGGTGGTGGCCTAGGTTCACTAGGTGCACTTGCGACTACATCTGGTTCATCCCTCACCAGATTTTAGATTTTCGTTTTTTTATTTTAGTTCGCAGGTCATTGGCATACAAAGCTTGCCAGCTACAAGCCTCATCGCCACCAGAATGCATTTCTGCCAGCGCAGTTAACTTTGCATTAACTGTGCGCGCATCCAGTGTTTAAATTTCTTATTTTTCCTTTGCGTAACGGAACACTGTTTTATTTGTTATTGTTTTTGTTTTAATTTCTAGTTTTTATTGTCCACTAGTATTGTCCGCGAAAGATTGTCACCGACCGCACTTGTTGACATTAGATCAGAAACTGATCTCGTTTCTTATACGCCAAAAAAGGGGAAAATTACGACCACTGTTGACCAGTTGACCGACTGTGCCTCGACTTACAGCCTTGTATTGGTCCAAGCAGTCGCAATTACTAAAATAAAAAGATTAAAATGAATAAATGAAAATACAATTTATTGAAGTACAGATTTAAGGACAAATTCTTTTATATAGTTTAAAAAGGAATTGTAAAAGAATAGATTAGAATATTTGTTATAGGTATAGCAGAGAGACCGAAGTGAATCGTGGCAAGCATAGTTTGTTGTGACAAACATAAAGGCACATATTTACGCGTGAAGGGTGAGGGAACATTTAAAGATAGAGATTGCTGTAAATAAGGAGAATCATCCTCCCACAAAGAATCTTGTAAAGGAAAACGACAGAGAGCGAGCAGATAAAGACGGAAGATCAATAAGTTTCAATCGATCCATATATGGAGGCAGATGTATATCAGAAACCCTATTGAGGTTTTTGAGAGAAAATAACAGAAACTGTTTTTGAACAGACTCAATACGATCTAGGTGGATTACATAATGTGGGTTCCAAACAGATGATGCAAATGACGAAAAAGTGATGTGTATAGAAGTAGAAGTCTAGTAGTATAAGGGTCATTAAATTCCTTGCACCACCGCTTTATAAAGCCAAGAACACCTTTAGCTTTATTAACCATGCACACAATATGATTGTTATAGCTTAATTTAGGGTATATAAGGATACCTAAGTCATTAATACAAATTTCCCTACTAAGGTTATGAAGTAGGTCATAATAAAAGGTTTTCTGCGATGGAATGTTACGCATTTACATTTAGAGATATTTAAATTAAGATAGTTTGTTAAACACCAAGTATGTAACGAATTCAAATCAGATTGTAATAGACTATGTTGGGCAACATCAGAACAAGCAATTGTTAAATAAGACTTTTCGAGATCTTCCAATTTACAAAAGAATGTGGAAATCCTAAAGCTTTCAGTTTATGTATAATGTGACTATGACATACACTGTCAAAAGCTTTGCTAAAATCTGTATAAATAACGTCGGCCTGGCGACCAGACACAAATCCTTTATTTACGATACAGGTGAATTCTAAAAGATTGGTACAAATCTTTTCGTCTGAAGTTGGGTTCCTCAACCGAAAGACAAAACTTTCACATCGTCTGAAATTTCTATTAACGAGTAGTAAAATGCATGGGCGCAGTTGTTAGGGTGATAATGCAACAACAAAATGCATAGTTTGAGTAATTGCGAATTGCTCACTGCAAATTGCTACATTTAGATATTGGAAATTACTCTCAAAATTACCATGCAATGCATAGGGGACTTTTTAATTTGTGAAGGTTTATAAGCAAGAATTTGCATTTGACACAGCCAAGCGGACTGATGAGATTTCGTAGCAGAAATCGAAACACACTTCACTATAATGTTCTAAGTTGTTGCAAATAATTTTCCACATTGATAAATATGTACAAGCATGTTTATCATGTAAAATGAACACTAAGCCTGCTAAAACTCATTACTACTCTTCATATACATATATATTTATGTATGTATTATCTATATCTATACTCTATACTATTATATAAAGAATACTATTATATAAAGAAGAAATGTTTGTATCTTTGTAATGAGTAAACTCAAAAACTACCATTGGAAAGCTACATTCACCCTGAGTAACATAGTCTAGGTTTAGTGGAGGGGGAAGGAGGCTATGCCCCACCCCCCATAGAAGCGATAAACAAAATTCAACATATCTTTGCATCCATTTGAGGTACGGGGACGAAATTTGGTATACATGTTAATAGGATCGGGAGAAGTAATCGTGTTAAGTTTGGTCAACATCGGAGGGGGCTATGCCCCACGCCCCACACAAGTAATAAACAAAATTCAACATATCTTTGCATCCATTTGAGGTACGGGGATGAAATTTATTACACATCTTTATTGGATCGGGAAAAGTAATCGTCTTAAGTTTGGTCAAAATACGAACAATACAAAATATTCAACATATCTTTGAAGTAAATGGATGAAATTTGGTATACATGTTAATGGGATCGGATGAAGTAATCAAGTTAAGAAAAGAGAATAAAGTTTCATACTTTAAAAGATATTTTGTTAATCGGTTTTGAATATTGCTGGCGGAACAGGTAAAACCTTTCTTGCCAATTTACTATTAGCCAAAGTACGACCATCTGGAAGAAAAGCACTGGCAGTTGCGTCTTCTAGAATTGCTGCACCTCTATTGAATGATGGAAAAGCTGCTCACTCAACCTTCAAATTACCATTGGATGTGTCTTTAGAACAACAATCTGTAACACTACCGGTTATAGCAAACGGTTCACGTGCCGACGTTATTAAAGCGTGTCTCAAGTCATCACCTTTATGGCAATCAATTGAAACTCTTTATTTGCGCACAAATATGAGAGCACATTTAAGTAATAACCACAATGGAAATTTCTCACAAAAAATACTTCAACTTGGAAATGGAAAATTACCATCGACAGTTGCAAATAGCCCCAAGTATTGTTAGACAATGAATTGGCTCAAACTGTTAACAGTCTAGAAATTCTTATAGACACAATCTATCCCGACATCGAAAATCTTACAGAAAGAAATTTTAATTGGCTCTGTTCGGGGGCGATAGTGTCACCGAGGAACGACTCAGTGAGATAATTACTCAATGACTCAATGAGACAATTAGAATAATTATGGAAAAAGTACCAGGTCATTTTAAATGTTACCAATCTGTTGACACCGTGTGCAACATCGAAGAAACAGTGCACTACCCACAAGAATTTTTAAATTCCCTCAATCCTGCCGGCTTGCCACCCCACGAACTGAAATTAAAAGGAGGTATTCTCAATATGCTATTGAGTATTTTAAGCCCTCCCAGTAAGTGTAATGGCACAAGGCTTTTGATAAAGGAATTACGAGACAATGTTATAGTAGTAACAATCATCACTGGGCCCGCGAGTCTCGATGATTCCAACGGATTTGTCTATATCCTTTAAAAGGTTACAGTTTCCTGTGAAGATATCGTTTGTCCTTACGATAAATAAATCACAGGGACAAACATTTTCGAGGGTTGGCATCGACCTAAGAAAAGAGTGCTTCTCTCATGTTGCCCTTTCTCGAGTAGGATCTCCTGAAAATCAATATGTTTTGTTATCACCTACAAATACCACTGCCAACATAGTGTACAGTGAAGCTTTAAGATAAAAGTTTCGTAAAAAAAAGTAGCAGCTAATAAAATTAAATAAAGCTTTAAAACAAAAATGTAAATAGAGAAATGTAAAAATTAAAATAACTTAGAAACACTCTTAAAAATAAATACACAAACATAGGTAAAATAACAAAAAAAAAAAGTATAAATTAAAGAAAAAAAAAACCAAAAAAAAATATAAATAAAAAATAAAAATATATAAAAAAACATAAATAAATAAAATTTAATTAGGTACGATCAGATAAAAATGTAAAATGTAAAAGTGTAAATAAAAAAAATACAGAGTAATCTCTCTCACTTAAGATTGAATACGATTCTTAAATAAAAACACAATGAACAAATTCGGATTGTAAGTATAAATAGAAAATGTGGTACTGCGTTTAAAAAAATATAAAAATAAAACAGCAAAAAAATATAAGAAAATGGTAAACATATACCCGTGCGAAGCCGGGACGGATCGCTAGTTTTTTTATAAAATGCTTAGAAGTGATTCATATGATTTGTAACGCAGAACGGAACTCGTTTCGTTTTCCAATGTTCCTTTCAATGTACTATTTTGTGTTCGTATCGATTACCTAAATCACGACAATGATCTAAAAAGCGACAAAGCAATATTTTTCTGTTTCTCATGTGTATTCACACTATATCTTATTGGTCAGAGTCGTCGACTAGTCGAGTTTGAGAGACAATGTTCGCGTTACGTGCTGCTTCCAAAGCCGACAAAGCTATGCTGCCCTTCTTGGGACAATTGTGTAAGTAATAGTACTTGGTTGTGATATAAATTTTTCGGTGTTCTACTTAGACCGTGGCCAAGTTGAGACTATATCCGTAAACATTTTACTATAGATTGTTTGTTTATGGGAAAAGAAGGCTAAAATTTGTGGGTGTGAACATAACCTTAATTTTTCTGTAGCTAATTGTGGCGTGTCTCAGCAGAAAGGTTACATAATTGGCGACGGCCAAAATATAAATTTATGCATAAAAAATAAGTGCACGAATAAATAGACGCGACCTAACTAGATAAATGCAGACATACAAATATAAATGCATATGTTTAAATGATTATTTTTTCAGTACTTAACATATGAATTTAATTAGTTGCGTTAAAATAGTGTTAAATTTAGAAAAAAGATGAGAATTATTTGCCTTCTTTAATCTATTTTCTTTTATATAAGCCTTAAAAATGTTTTAAATAGTTTTCATTTATGGTGTAGAGAAAAATTGATTTTAGGAGATAAAAGTGACGTAACTGCTACATGCGACATACACACGCAATTATTTAGAAATGTAACGATTATATTTAGTAAATTGGAGAAAATGTAATTATTTTCGTTAAGTTTAAGACTATTGCATAAGATGTTGAACAATTATTGATATGCGAAATTTCAGCCCGAGGTCATGCTGCCAAGGCGGCTGCTAAAGCCGGTGTTGCTAATGGTAAGATTGTTGCTGTCATTGGTGCTGTTGTCGACGTTCAGTTCGATGAGAACCTGCCTCCAATTTTGAACGCCCTAGAGGTCGACAACCGCTCACCTCGCCTGGTCCTTGAGGTGGCACAGCATTTGGGTGAGAACACCGTTCGTACTATTGCTATGGACGGTACCGAGGGTTTGGTTCGTGGACAAAAGGTTCTCGATACTGGCTACCCAATTCGTATTCCAGTCGGAGCTGAAACTTTAGGCCGTATCATTAACGTAATTGGTGAGTAAATATTTTATCTGACTTATTTTTCGATTTTATTAAGTTTCAATTCTATTATTGACCCTGTAGGTGAACCAATTGATGAGCGTGGTCCAATTCCAACTGACAAGACAGCTGCCATTCATGCAGAGGCCCCTGAGTTCGTAGAGATGTCTGTCGAACAGGAAATTTTAGCAACTGGCATCAAGGTTGTCGACTTGCTGGCTCCGTATGTTAAAGGTGGTAAGATTGGCTTGTTTGGTGGCGCTGGCGTCGGCAAAACTGTTTTAATTATGGAGTTGATCAACAATGTTGCCAAAGCTCATGGTGGTTATTCTGTGTTCGCCGGTGTTGGCGAACGTACTCGTGAAGGCAATGACTTGTACAACGAAATGATTGAGTCCGGCGTAATTTCGCTTAAGGATAAGACCTCGAAGGTAGCCCTTGTGTACGGCCAAATGAACGAACCCCCAGGTGCCCGTGCTCGTGTTGCTTTGACCGGTCTGACTGTTGCCGAATACTTCCGTGATCAAGAGGGTCAGGATGTGTTGCTTTTCATTGATAACATTTTCCGTTTCACTCAAGCTGGCTCTGAAGTATCCGCTTTGTTGGGTCGTATTCCGTCTGCGGTCGGTTACCAGCCAACCTTGGCCACTGATATGGGTACTATGCAGGAACGCATTACCACAACTAAAAAGGGCTCTATTACGTCGGTACAAGCCATTTACGTACCGGCTGACGATTTGACCGATCCCGCTCCGGCCACAACATTCGCTCACTTGGATGCCACTACTGTGCTCTCGCGTGCGATCGCCGAATTGGGTATTTACCCTGCTGTTGATCCATTGGATTCAACCTCTCGTATTATGGATCCCAACATCATTGGGCAAGAACATTACAACGTTGCTCGTGGTGTTCAAAAGATCTTGCAGGATTACAAATCATTGCAGGATATTATCGCTATTTTGGGTATGGATGAGTTGTCTGAGGAAGATAAATTGACAGTCGCTCGCGCTCGCAAGATCCAGCGTTTCCTGTCGCAACCATTCCAGGTCGCTGAAGTTTTCACTGGTCATGCAGGCAAATTGGTGCCATTGGAACAAACTATCAAGGGTTTCTCACAGATTTTGGCTGGAGAATACGATCATTTGCCCGAAGTTGCGTTTTACATGGTTGGACCAATCGAAGAAGTGGTCGAAAAAGCAGAGCGTTTGGCGAAGGAAGCCGCCAATTAATTTAATCTAATAATGAATTGCAACACTATGAATTATAAAAGTTTAAGCATTAAAGTTGTCAAACACACACATTGTAAGTGTCCGAATTGAATTTCGTTTATGCTAAAAAAATAAATCAAATCTAAACATCCAGACAAAAAAGTGGGATTTTGATTTAAATAAAATGGAAGGCGTATACAGTGCACTCGCGATAACGTGAAATATTTAAAACCAATGGTGTTCACGTTTGCGGATTGTTCACATTTTGGAATAGTGAAATTTAGGGAAAATATTGTTATAATATTTGTCATTTGACACTGGCTGGTGCACACAAAAAGGGGACTCCCAAAACTAAAAAAATTAGATTATAACGTATTTATGCATTGTAAACGCAAACATATTGATTTCTTGTTGTTCATCTTTTAAGGTAGTCAATGCAAAAATAGATTGTTCACATTAAGCGATGTTCACAGAATGGAATGTTCACGGTTTCGCTAGTGCACTGGATACTTGATCAGCATCGAATGAGGAAGCGAAATGAGTCAAAACTAGTCTTTTAATTGTTAACATATCGATCTGAAATTTGCTATGAGGTTAAGTTATGGTCTGAACCTGAATACAAAATTAATTAAATCATTTAAATTAATGCAATTAACTAAAATCCATTATTTTTGTTAAATAATAATTGTTTTGAAATCGGACCAATACATTCCAAGGCGAATCCCATTAGATATCACATAGTATGTTTATATCGCTACATAATTGATTAAATGTTTTAGTATAATTGGTAAGAGAGCAATACTAAATCCCAGGATTGCTAAATTCTAAGTAACGTTTCCCCTGCACTTGCATTCTATGCTATTGCGTGGATTTGCAATGCAAACATTATTTAAAGTATACAACTTCTGGCCAGTGCCCTGCTTGATCCTCCAAAGCTTTAGAACGGTCTTGAAATTTTAATGATTTCAATTTTAGAGAAGGTCTAATTTTCTAGTAATGGTAAGTTCGAAAATTTCAATGCATGACAATTTTCTCTATATTTTTTCAAATTTCAAACCAAGCCGTTTTAATATTGACCGTTTTTTGTAACCAATTATAAAAAGACTTATTCTATGGTAAATCGCGCAAACAGAGGGACTCCCTTTTACAAAGATATTTCAAAGAAGTTATGGCCTCATTTAGGAAGGCGCACCAGCGGCTGTGTTTCCAGTCGCTAGTTGTTTCGAATCCCAAGTACGCAGAGATATCTCCATTCGTATCTCTTTGTCGCCTTCATTCCGTCGTTCACCAATTTACTTTAGGCCCCCATGTAAGCCATACATATGTGCTGGAGCACTTTCGTCTATTCGAATGAGGTGAAAAGTAAAGAGCAGTGCAGGTGGAATTTTATGCGCTAGACTATGTCAACCTTATCGAATAGTAGTAATGTAGCTTATGTTCTTTTCCATCATCCTATCTATCTCTATACCAAAATTCAGACGGATTGGTTGAGCGGTTTAGCCGTAAGAGAGGAACATCCATACATACAAACTTTCGCATTTATAATATTAGTACATACTCATATATCCCTTCTTCTTCGAATATGAGCATTTACTTGTTTCGCTCAACTGCACTTGCCCATTAGTCACACTTTTAAGTAATAAATACCATCTTATAGTTATGGGTGATTAAAATTTACCCGGCGTAAAATAGTCATTGTAAAATAGTCTTTCAAAACTGTTTGCGAATCATAGGTTGTTTTTTAATTTTCCAATTTGCTTGTGCAATTTTCTTAGTGTTTTTTTTTCCGTAATAACATTCTTGTAAGTATTAAAAACTTAAAAGAAAAAAAAGGAATTATATCGGTAAAGTCGTTCTCAAGTTATGGCGTGACCAAGGGCAATAGGGATTCATTTGTATATACATATCTACATATATAGCTTTTTATTTTTTCATTAAGAAAAGCGACAATCAGTGCACAAATTGCCCTTTCAGTAAATGGTCGAAAAATCTAGCCCGTTGTTCCTGAAGTGGTTCTATAAGTATTTTGCAGGCAGTTTTCAACTCAGTCTTATCCCAAGGATGTTGGGTGTGCATGTAAATCTTATGCAACTTTCTCTTCTTTTTTAACAGAGGTCGTAATTTTAAGGGTAGAGAGAAAGTGTTACATGGAGGGCTATGGGATCTCTATGTGATGGAGGTGCATGCCCCACTGCTGATTATGAATTGTACGTGAAAATATTTTTCAGGCAAAGTCAAAATCTATCCGGATTTAACAAATTAAGATTTTATGAACTTATTCTGTGCTAAAGTTTTTGGTTATTGATTTTTAATTTAAGAATGGGTTACAAATCGTAACGGATAGTTTTCAATCAAAATCTTTAAAAATTCCAACAAATTTACATACACATATTGAGCTAGAAACTCAACAACAAATATGTGAGTAGGAGTTTTTTTTGTTTGTTTATTTGAGCAAAAGCTAAGTTATGACGTCAAAGTCAGCTGAGCTTTATGCTCATAATTAAAGCACAGATAAATTAGAAGATCAAAATTAGCAGTAGTAATGTCCAAAAGGAAAATAAGGATATGGTATATCAGCCCGTTACAAAATTTAGCGGGATTAGAATGGGGTAATCGAATGTTTTCAGCGCTTGGGCCAATTAAATGCACCGCGAATAACCCTGATTGACCTAAGCACAGAATCCTCGAAACAGTCGAGATCTTTGATTCGAAAGTGCAGGTCATCTAATGCAGTGAAAATAAAATAATAATAAAAGAAAAATAAATGTGTCAGATGCCTAAAATAAATGAAATTTCAAAAAAAAAAAGTTTAAACCAGTGGCCCTAATTCTAAGGCAAGAAACGGCCAAATACTAAGGAGCATTATGCAAGGCGCCAGCGCGCACAAGACTATAGCAGTTAATAGAAATAATAGAATAGAATAATTGAAATAACTCGTCGAGCTGATCATGAAAAATATTGTTTTAATCAGGCATGAAGCCATTTTCACTTACTTTTCGATTATATCATAATATCTTTGAATCATACGTCAAACCTATACAAATTTGCGCTGAAATTGAAAAACAAAGACAAAGAAATCTAATAATTCTGATTAATATTTTAGTGAAATCGCAAAACTAAATAAAATCGGGAGAGCGCCCGAATATGTACATATATATGCATGTACATATATATGTACATACTACACACCTTTTGAGAAAATAAACGTATATTTTGGGGGAACCATTTCATACTGCGATAATCTCATCCGACATTCTGTCCAAATGAAACAAAGTAAAATTTTTCACACAATTTTTAATTATTTGTTTAAAAGAATATAATACACACACACATACATAGAAAATACATTTTTTTGTTACTCTTAATCACACACACGAGCGTAGGTGGTGTGCATTGAGCTGCTGCTAGTTTAATGCACTTACAACAAAATGTGCATTGCAGAAATTACGCGCTACTGATTTTTAGGCTTAATTTGAATACATATACACCTTAGGTTCAATACAATACACATATACATATTTAAAACTATTTATGAGACGAATTAAATATGTTCGTTTTCACTGGGAGTACGCTTTATTATAATACACCAATATAAATACAGAGTTTAGTCAACATACATATAGGTACATACACACATGTATTAATCTAGCATTTTCCTGTGCATCCACAACACATTATATTCCTATTTATTTTAATTTATAATTACTGTTAGACAATTTTATCGTATAGAAGCATCTGTCACGATACATTTTACTTTGTTCAACGACTTGTTATTAATATATAATTTTTACATTTTGCTATATGTAGTACTTCGTTTTAACTTGGATATGTTATCAAAAAATCAACAAAAAATAGAAGAAAAAAAAATACAATAGACCGTTAACATCGAAGGAACCGAACTTAAATGCTCTTCACTCGCATACCTATAGTAATTCTCTTAGCTAAATTATATACCGCACAAAAGTAAAGAGTAAGGTGCATATAGCTGCACCAATATTTTAAATAAAAAAAAAGTAGGTAGACAGATTCTTTTTCAATGCATATTTTTATGTTCAATGTAAGCTAATGAAATCTATATTTTCAATATGTCGGACATTGTCGTTAATTAAGCTAGAAACGTCAAATATAATGATTCTTACGAAAATAATGTATCAAATACAGGCCAAGATCGGATCAATTCAATGGGTAAAACCAAAAAAAAAAACTGCTCTTTTGAGTTTATGTATAAAAATTTTAAAATTTCTGAAGTCAGTCAGATTTAGTCTAGTCTAATATAAAATCTGAACACGAGCTCAGGCCTGCTGCTTATACCTTGCGTATATAGCGGCAAAAAAGTACATTTTGATTCTTTGGGTGTTATATTCCTCAATATCTTCGGGCAAGAGTGCTGTTGTCCTATAATGATAATGGATTTAATAACTTAGTTTAAAGATCCAATAAAATTTCTTTTGGTGTATGTTTATAGTTTTGTGGCACTCTAGAGACCAAACTCGCGTCTCGCGCCTATGAGTCTTACAAGATTCAATTTGAGACCCTGTGAAACATTATAAGGTCTGCCATTCCTTCTTCAGCTTGTTCGAAATATCTTTAAAAATATTACGGAGTTTCGATCGGATCACAACATTAAAGTAAGCCTACATAAATTGCGTGTGAAGAGCATTATAACTTCGGTTCCACCGAAGTATACGTGTTCTAATTTTTTTTCGTTCAGTTGAAGGCTAAACTCATTTCCATTTTCACACAAATGCATACATTTTTTGAGATATTATGATTTTGCAGTGGATAAGTAAATTGGCATCTTTTGTACATATATATTAAATACATGTGTATACCACATTAAATTCAATTTGAGTACTTCATAAACGAAGGTAAAATTATAATTTCATTTAATCTATTTTGTGGACACCACAAGACTAACACAAAATATTTTATAATTTTTTATCTAATTTATATGTAGTGACTTATACAATTTTACGCACAACCACGAATATTACATACATAATAAATGCACATTTATTTTATAATAACTTCTTAAATTGTGAATTTTAATACTAGAAAATTGGTTGCAGTGTATTTAAGTTTATGCAAAAATAAATTACTTAAATAATATTGTAACATTTGCAACATAAAAGAATATTACGCATAAATAAACACATATGTATCAACCATGACATTTATTGTAATATTGGTTGTGTGAGTTATCAGACAGCTGAAAGGTGATGCTGGCAATTTTCATATGTTTATATAAGTACATTAATTGTTAAAATACTGTAACGACTTGTGTTGTGTTTTAGTATTCTTATTTAATATTTTGGTTAGATTTTGTGATGTTTTGTTTTTTTTTAATCAGTTTTTCGACACTTAAAGATTATTTTTTTTTAACAGCTTAATGCGATAATTAGTCATGTCCGTCCGCAAGTGTAATCGCCTGCTTATTGGAGACTATACGATGTTTCGTACTCATCAAGTACATATATCTAATTACACGAATATACTCCAGGAGTATTCAATGGACTGCCACACTTTATTTGATAGTCACCATAAATATTTATTGCACATATCAGTTATAGTTAAATATTTAAAACAAAAAGTCATTTACTTCCTTCTTGTTACATCTCTTTGACTGTGATTTACTCTTCACTCGCTTCTAACAATGCATACAGTAAGAGTACTCGTTTTATGCCATACGCTCGTATTCGTTTGCATGTGTTTCTTATTTATCCAACCCTTATCCCAACAGATTTTCATATATATCTTTGAAATATGGTAATGATCGTTAAATAAGCGGCCTCTTTAATTGGTAGCCTCAACACAAGTCAACTGATTTTAGATGAAAATCTATTTTAAATGGTCAAGTAATGCAAACTTGTGAAATAAAAACCAAATATATGTACATATTTAGAAAATGTACAGCAAATTTGTTCGAAGCATATTTTATATTTTATAATTAAATTGGTTGAAATGTCCAAATGGATGTAACAGGCGGATAACACATACAGTTTATATATCCGTTATGCTAGATACACACGAAGCACCCTTTGCAGCAACTCAGCCATGTTGAAGCAACCGTTGCTTCGTTTGTAGCTGTGATGTCCATAGCTTTTCGTGTTGCTGCAACCGTTGCCAACAATGTCAAACAATTTTGATATTGCTGACTTGGCAACCGTTGCTTTGACGGTTGCCTCGTGTGTATCTAGCATTAAAATCACATCGGAACCGTTTTACTCTAGTAGCAACAAACATAACCATCGAACATGCATTAAAATATGCTTCATATATTTTACAATTAATCTTAACTTGCCCCAAAATTGCTTTGGCATATTTTCTTAGCCTATACTGTTTATATGAAATAAATCTGGAAGCAAATTAAGGTCTACTATAAAAAAATGGTATGTGCAGGGCATAAAATAGTCGTGTACCTCATATTTTGTAAGCTAGTGTTATAAAGTACTGCATAGTTGTTTCCCAATGTTCCAATTTTTCCATTTATCTTATTTTGACCCAAAAACCACTAATTTATAAATTACTTTCATATACAAAATATTAGTTTGTCGAACATCGGCTGTAAGTCAATATTTGATTCTTAAAACTTATATATAGTAACTTACGTAAGACGTGGTGGGCAAGTAAGTGCTTTACATTGTTGTAAGTATATTATTTTATTTAATATAAAGATTACTTATTGTATTTTTGTTTTCCAAAAAATCTTTACACATACATTTTCAATATTTAAGATTCGGTATTTAATATTAAGTATCAATATTATCATATTTCGTTTATTAAATGACAAACTTGTTCTTTTGGTGAGCAAACATTTCCATTATTTTATTTTTAGCGCAAAGCAAGTAGTAGCAACAGCTTGACCACGGTACAATTAATTAGTTAATTGATTTACTTCTTGTGTGTGGCAGTGACATATAAATTTAACTTTGACAATTTCATATTTTTGTTCAAAAATGGTTTTTCTGAACCGGTTTATATGTATATGAAATTCTGCTTGATTTTTACATATCATTAGGTAATTATTCAGATTCATAGGAGCATGATTGAATGTTTAAAACTATAAAAATATATTTTAAGCTCAAAAAAGAAAAAAAAAAGAAAACATTTTCAACATCCATAAATATTGTTGCATGTTAATTAAAACAAATATATGTACTTATAGACTGCTGCTTTGTAGGACTATTAATAAAGGTTGTGTTCCTTTCATATTAACACATTTAAAATAAACTTAATACTAATAACTTTGTATATTAGGATACACAGTGTGTTGTATTTTACATACATATAAATAAGCACATTTAAATATGTATATATTTTTTTTTTGTTTATTATTTAAATTGACTTTTTTTCTTTGAATTTATGTAGTAGTGTAATTTAGCCACCAAAGCCAAATTATTCTCGTTGCATTTTGTCGGAAGGAAATGTAATTATCTAAAAATATTTATTTAGTCAAACAACAAAGACTACATGCAAATGATTTAATAAAGACGGATCACAACATGGCATACAAGAGGCATTTTTTACTTCTTTATAAAGAAATAATTAAGGGATAATGAAATACAAAACGGAAAATAAAATTTCAAATTGAATTTATTGCAAATAATATAAAAACAGATTGTTCATTTGCATTTAAACTGTTTATTTTTTTTTTATTTCACGACTTACAATATTTTTTTTTAAATAGAATATAATTAAACACAAAAAACAAAAAAGGAAATAAAATAAGTAAAATATATATAAGTGTATAATATAATTGGCAAAATTTTTGAAACAATGAAATTAAGAATTAATTTGTTTTCAAACTTATGACAATAATGCACATCAAAATTGTTATTATGTAGTTGTATACTTAGTTACAATATTTGTATAAAATTAATTCTCTATTATATTCATAATATAAAATAAGATTGTATGTATGCATAATATGAAAAAAAGTTATATCGTTAGTGTTTCAATTAAACTTAATGTTTTTCGCCTAATATACCTTAGTTTATTTTTCTGATTATACAATAAATAGAATCAGTCACACGCATATACTCGTACATGCACACATAATCAAATATGTTACGTTTATTTTATTCATTTAAATTTATCGATAGACTAATTATCTAAACATATTCACATATACATACAAATGTAAAAAAATTATAATTAAAAAGTATTGCATTAAAAATAGTCAAAATTTAGTTACACATATATTTATAAACATACATACAAACACATATACATACATACCAAATTCTTTGTTATTATGTAAAATATGTATGACAAAAATCATTTCTTGAAGTTAAATACTTTAAATAGTACAAAAATCTTCGTTTTTTATTAGTATTAAAAATAAAATCAGTCAATCGCCATTTTTATATAATTTTCATTAGATTGGGCTTTTGTATTGTACGTGTTTAAATAAATACATAAAATCATAAAGGTACATTTAAGAAAGCATAAAGTGGAGCCAATTGTTGAACAGTTATAAGTTTTTATTATATGGAACTTTGTTTAGTTATATAAGTTATAATATATATTATAACTTATAAACTAAACATATTCACTCAATTCTAGCCCGAAAAAATTACTAATTTGTTCAACTTTCTTTAAAAAGAAACCAAACCAATTCTTTTTCGCAAAAAGCAATGTAATGTGTCTTAGAAGATGTGGTGTGCTTATAAAAACATACGAAAGGGAGCTGCTGTCTTAGCAAGATACGGCGAGTTTTTTTTTCTTTTTTGTTCTTCATAAAGAAGAATTAATTGAGAATAGTTAAGGAAATTAATGATGTAAACTTAATTGCACTATGGGTAAAAAACATAAATGCAGAATTCATGAGTTTACGTTCAGAATAACTTGCATCCTTGTTTCTGTAGATTCATGTATCGTTTAAAATTAAAATTTTATAAACTCCATCTGCGCATGGAGGTAATATACTTATGTCTTGGATAGATGGCATATAAAAACAAAAAGAAGAGAAAACGGTTTGTTGTGGTTTGTATCCTAGACTGCTGAAATGTTAGTAAGTGCAATACAGAGGAGCGATAGAGACTCACATATTTGATAAAGCTATTTTTAATCACATTTGATGTTAATCATTTTTCGATTAAATTTTTGTATGTAGTGGACCGATTAACATATTTAAACAAGAGGATTCAAGTGATCTAATGAATGAATGGGAGAATTTAAATATTCAAATTTGAAGGCTATATCTCTTAAAGTTTCCAAGGTCTCGATATCTTACGGACAGCCAGACAAATAGACGGACATGTCTATACCGACTCGGCTTTCGATATCTTAATATATGTACTTTATAGGGTCTGACTGTCTGTCTGTCCACATATAAATATAAAGATATTCAGATTTAAAGAAAAATCACATACAATAAAAGGCTTGCTTTTGCACTCTATAACGGATATATCCAATTTTATGCCGCTTTTAAACAAATATTTCAAAACATAGTCAGTTAGACAGATATGGTTACAACGACTAGTCTTGTCGAGCTGAACCGAAATATATATCCTTACTGGAGTCTCCGATGCTTCTTTGTAGGCGTTGCAACCATTGTTACAAACATTTTAATAATAATCAATCTTTGTCTGAGAATATAAAAAAAATAAATAATAGAATATATTATAGGAATTGGAATGCTTAGCATTTACTTAATTTTTTGCCTATCGCTGAACCAGAAATGTTACTTTATGGACTATACTGCGACACTTTTTCAAGGCGTTCTCTGAAACTAAACACGCAATTTAAGCTAAGTAGGTGCCGTACTGTTGTACATTTGAATGTTTGTGAAATATTTGTTGAAATGCTAAGCGTATGATTTTACTTTCCTCAAAAAATGTTTTGAAATTTATTTTTTTTAGTATTTTGTAACATAAAATTTCGGAAACAAAATTGAAAGCTTAATTATTATTTCGGAAATGGATGTAAGTTTTCCCGATTTAATTTCTCAATTTCGGTAATTTATAAACTATACTACATACCTATATTTTCAAGAGCTTAATCAATCTATGAAAATCTTTCTCTTTATTAATTTAACGTGTTTTCTCAATACAAAAAAATATATCCAGTAAGCGAGTTTTTTAAAGTTTGGCACTGATTTGTGAAACGATAACTTTGATAGATTCAAAGCTTTAACACTCTTCTAAATATTATTTCACAATAATTCTAGAAAGAAAGCAAAAGCCCACCACTTGGCCAGCGTCAGGACAATAGTCATAAAGGTTTCATACCACTTGGTTCTGACGGACGGACGAGCATGCTTAGAACGATTGCATTTACGAAGAATGCACTTACAATTTTATATAGAACTTGGCAATTAAACAAATACAATACTCTCGTCGTTCACTCGCAAATTTGTTTACAATAAAATAAAATAATTTATTAGAGGCAACATGACTAAAAAATATGTTTTTAAAGCAGATATAACGGAGTATAACTGTTAGGAGACATAATTTTGGCTTTCATGTATATTCATAAATAGGTGTTGCGCATATTTAAGGAGCAAATGAAATCACAATATTTTTACATTACGATTTCATTAAAAAATGATTTACGAGTACATATCTTAAAATATTTGCATATCAAATGTAAATTATATCAATACATGTTTTTTTTTTGAGTAGAGGTGATTTCAAAATTAAAACTTTGAAAATACATATACACAATTTCAACTTAAAGGCGAAACTAATGCAAGCCATTTTTTGTTTCGTTTTTTGTTTTTGTATTTATCTGATCATTGCTAGACAGAAATATTCTAACACTGATAATTTCTTGCCTTCCACCAATCGTCGATTCTGCAATGTATTGCATTATTCCGCTGACATTATATTGTGCACTTGTTCTAGTTTATAAGCAAGTCTCTGTTTTTGCGAAAATTCGTCTTCCTCTAACGTAACGGTTAATTGCTCATTGTATTTTACAGCATACGTGTATAGCTCGTGGAGGGCACAATTTGTATTAAACTCAGTTGTGTGCAGCTAAAAGATATGAATTAGAAAACAAATTTACTAATTATTACAAAACATACCCGAGACTCTTCAGCTAACATGGCGTTCATGTCTTGATCTGATATTGGAGGCATATCTCGAATGTCTCTATAGTAGCGATCCACCCATTTTCGGTACTCTGGTATGTCCTTAGCATAAAGTAGCTTCGAACTCGGTGAGTCTTTTCCTATGTAATGAAAATGGTAAAATAAAAAGTTATATGTTGTATTATAATATGTGCATATGCATATATAAAATTTAAAGAAGAACGCTGCAGTTGAGTGGATTCGACTATGAGATACCTGGTTCCTAATAATTTGTATGTGGTATACCCCTTTTAATGGTTTGAACTAAAGCCCTGTGTAAATATATCCTGTTTGTTCAATGTACTGATGTAAATGCTGTACCGGTACTTTTCCAACGAAGAATGTAAACAACGAAACCAAATACTGAAGAGAATCAGAGCTTACCTGATCGATTACGGTATCGTAGTCGGTACGATTGACATGGGTGTTTTCTTAATTTTTTTTGTTAAATTAAATGAAAAAAAAAAATAACAAATGTAATGTTGAACAATCAACATAAAGAAGATTAATAATAAATAAATAAAACATAATTAAATTTCTTGTCCGTCTATTTCATGCTTATTATCCCCTTATTAATTTATATTTAACATACCGAATATTTAACATATCGCATATTCGGTGTAGGTATAAAAGTGGCCGGGTACTTTGATTCCGTTTTACTTGCTGCTTTCGAATACCGGTACGAATGTGTAGTGTTCTTCGTTCGGAAAGTTGGATGAACTTAAGTACTATGTGTATGTAGTGTACGTATGGTTTCGGAAATACGAAAATAAGTGCCGGTGCAGCGCTCTAGTCTGAACTGAGCCCAAATGAAATATTTGATAAGGACTAATGTATGATAAAGCAAACTTTGTGTTTCTAGAAAACATAACAACATTAACAATATTTTTTCATACAAACACCCAGCATAAGGAGGTGGATTAGTGAGTTCATTAAGGAAAAGTTAGCTAAAGAATGAATAACAGAATTTTGATAGATAAATTTGAAGGCTCTATCTTTTTTGACCTCCAAAATCTCGATTTTCAAACGGAAATCCAGAAATACGGTTTGACAGATTGTCATGTCTATATCTACTCAACTTTTGATGCTGATCTCGTCTCCTTCTGCCTGTTACAAAGATTAGCACAAACTAAGTTTACCCTTTTTCCATATGGGAACAAGGTATTAAAATATGCATAAAACATATGAGTATTGATATACACAGGCTTTTTTAACTTTATTGGGCCTATCTATATATATAAAAATGAAAATATGTGCGTTTGAATGTTTGTATGTCCTTTAAAGATCACTATACCACTCATCATGAAACTTTGGGAACTTATTGAGAACAATCCCACGCAGAGTATATGCATAATACATCTCCTAAAATATGATCTACATCGCAACCCAGAATTTTTAAAACTTTTTGAGCGAAGTATGCTGGGCTACATTTCTTTCTTAAAAATCCAAGCCATAGGCGGCGGTTATGTATTAAAATTATTAAAACATAAAACTAAAATAGGGTACAATATTAATGAAATAATATACTTTAAGTTATTAAGATTTACCTAGACGATGGTCTGACGTTGAGCAAGAATCCATGAATGTTTGTGCAACAACTGACAAGCAAGAGTCCACGATATTTGATTTATGAATATCAAATACAAAGTTGGGATTTTTTATTAAGTTTACCCAAAACCTGTAAATTGAAAATAAAATTTACATATTATTACTATGTATATTTAAAAATAACAAAATATACCTCAGCGGCAGACTATTACTCTTCCAAGTGTGAACTACTTCGGGATCCGTGATGCCATGAAGCATTGCTTGATCGTCCAAGTAGTCGAACATGTATTTAATAGCTAGTGGCAAAGCGGAACCTCGATGAGCTGTACTAAATATTGTTTCAAAGAGATCATCGACAAACTTTTGTAAAGTGCCTTTAGTGGCTAGCAGCCGGGTAAGGTAAATTTCAGAAACAAGTTTATTAACGCGTTCGCCTTCTCTTTGAATATCGCTGTCATGATGTTTTACCAAATGCCAATATTTCATCCCATTTTCATGAATATCGTTGTTTAATGGACTGCCAGCTCGACTAAATGTTGGAGATGACGATGTGTACTTCGATAGGTTAAGCGTTTCATACCTACAGAGGAACAAGATCATTTATTTTATTAGCCGAAATATATATCTCTAGTTTATTTTATTAAATTGAAAAATGACAAGACAATTTTTTGCGTTTCTGATATTTCTCTCCTTTTGTATAATACCCCCCATACCCCCCACGGTAGAACCGAAGATTTAAGACTATTAACACACATCTAGAAATTAATGTTAAGGCTTTACAGGTAAAAGTTCTCATTTTAAGCCTACATTTCGTTCTTTAGATGGCTAACATAGAAAAGAAATCTTAAAGTGGGCAGTGGGTTTATATTGAGGGCAAATACTCCTTTCCAATTTCTGTGAGAAAAATATAATACTATTCATATCACTTGTGTGTATCGTATAAAAACCTTTTTGTGGATTGGTTAGACTAATATGAAATGATAGTAAACAAACCAATGGCCAATATAATATTCTTTGTAGCGAGATGTACAATATTATCAAATCTAGAAATTTTAACTAAATTATGCATGTTGCCTAAATCACAGGGACAGGACATTGGATCAGATACAGTACACCCCAAGAAGGTACATAGAGTTGATAAATGTTAAGATTTGTTCACCCGAAAAATGACTAACGATAATTGGAAACTCTAATCCAGGAAACACCGGAAATACCTGCTAAGAGTACTATATAATCAGGAAAAACTTACTTGTGAGATTTTTCATTTTTATCGGATAATATACTAAAATTATAAATTGAACTCTGTTTTGGCACCAAACTCAAATTTGCGCTATCTGGTACATTGTAGTGCTGTAGTGTATTTAGTTTTTTCCATTCACTTTCAGTTTTAGATGTAGTGTCCTCGTCGTACAATATGACTCGACCAGTCGCGCCAGTGCGCCATTCTTTAGATAAATACAAAATAATATATGAGATTAAATTTTTCTCCACGGCTGGGTACAAACATTTTAAAATATATATTGTGTACTTACCCAAGTCTAGATCATCTTTTCTTGGCCTCTGACTCGAAGGAATGTTTCTGTAAATTGTGTCCAGACATTTTTCTTTAACTTGCCCTATTGTGTCACAGTCCAGCACTTTTACGGGTACGTTTTCGGTAAGCGTAGGCATCATATCCAAGTTGTTGCAGCAAATCTGTTGTTGAATTATGCTGGCAAATACTGTCATTGGTCTAAAATCGATTAATTGTCGAATAAGTTTTTCCTCGCTCAATGAATAACGCGCTTCGTGAGTACAAGCATCCACCGGCCCTTTGTCAACCTGTCCCTTGACTGCTCGAAAGAGCATATAAAGTGGCTCGCCAGCACATTCTTTTAGAAATTTGTATAATAAAAATGTAAACCATGCACTTAACATTTTCTCTGCTACGCTTTCAGTTCGACGTAGTAAAAGTTTTGGATGACTTTTGCCCTCTATGCATTTTTCAATGAGATCACTTAGTAAAGTTTTCAATATATCTGTGCAGTATTCTAGTTTTGATTGTAGCGTGACCATTATCAGTGAGGCGACATTTACTCTTTCTCGCATGGAGAAATACCGATTTGATTCCAGTGTTCGGATAAAGAGCAATAAAAATGTTTTGTTCATAATTAGCTGCCCAAATAATCGCAGACCTTTCTCTTTACGTAACAGTTCGGGGCGCTCCCATTGAAGGACAATATGATCTTCATGATTTGGAAAAAGAATCTTCATTGCGTAAGCTCGATAGTCAAGGAATGGAATACCGCCAGACGTCATATCGCCGGTGAGATCAGTCATCTCCGTCTGAAGTTCAGCAAAAGCTTCTTTACATTCTGCAGCTACTCGAAGTTCTAGAATATCCATTTGTTCTTGCATATTTCTCAACACGCGGTTTGATTCAGATGTCTTCTTTTTGTATGCTACCACCAATGCAATAAAAATCAGAAGTAGTACACATACACCAAAGATCACACCAAATAGAGCATTTTTGCTTAAATCTAGCATTGTGTTTGGCGATGCATAGCTCAGCACACCAATACGATACTCTAACGTGGAGCCAATTCGAACAACGACTTCTGGACCACCATTACCACTCTCTGTGCTATCACTTGTAACTTCAGTTGGTGGTCGACATGTTAGTTGTTGACGCGACAGCGAAGTTATATTGCATATACCATTTCCGATTAGCACCATGACATCGCTTTCTTTACATGCACGGTCCAAATTCCGGCCATTAATAGTTAGGTACTCACTTTTATAGTATTTAACTCGTTCTTCAAAACTATGGTATACTGGATTTGGGTAAAGTTCAAAGTAATTGTTTTGCAGTTTTGAGAGGTTTTGCACCTGAAGTACATTATCCATTAGAAAGCCATACTCTAACAGTGCAGGAGTTTCGGCATTCAGCATACCACTATCCGCTTGCGTAATTTCGGGTGAGTCACATACCATTTCTGTTGATGAATCCACTTTGCATTGGCTCAGATACATTTGGTCATGGTAGTAAACGTACATACTGGGACTTTGAATGTAGTCAAACTGCGTGCCTACAACTGTCACTTTAATACCTCCAGCTGGTATACCTTTCGGCACTTTTATTTGGCCAATAGGACCCGAACTGACTTGTTTGATTGATGGATCGAGAACATATTTAAAATTGTAGTCATTGAATTCGCGGGGCCCATTGTCGAACAACATTTTTAGGCGACCTTCAATAATGCCAGGCGATGGTGCAGTGCGACAAATAGCTTGTGCTGAATCAACACTGAGAATTTCACATGGTAAATGTTCGTTAATGTAAGCTTGTATGCGAGAGCCTGCATTAAGGTACTTTCCAATGATTCGGATTTGCGTGCCACCAGATGTTGGTCCAAATCTTGGTTCAAAATTCGTTATTTTCGGGTCCACGAATTCATAATCTTCTTTTGATTCACCGCGATAATCGCCAATTTGTACAACTATGCGTCCGTTGCGATAGAGTTGCTCACCTGGACTGTCAACCGTGCAGACTATTTGTTTAGTATCGACATAATACTGAGGGAACGGCATACAATTTATGCCAGCTATACGTACGCCCGAATATATATCGCTGAAATTTTTTCCCAAATTTATGCCCCTAATCGTTATATTTGTTCCGCCTTCCCATGGACCGGTTTTCGGCTCAAATGTGTGTATTTCCGGATTAGGGCATATTTCACTTCGATTTAACCAATCGGTTTTACCCTCGTTATTCTTGTTGCATTGCTCCTCAACTTCGCAAGTATTTGTTGATGAGCACCATCCACAATTGTATTTTTCAGCCAGAGCAAGACACATGCCACAACTATCAGCCATGTCTCGACAGCGATAGATCACAACTGGAAACAATAAAAATAATATCTGTAGAAATTCGACTGAAGACACATTCTTTTATAATATAAAAAATTATTTATAATATAAAAAATTAATATCGAAATAAAGTAGTGTAAAGTAAAAAGTCTAAAAAAGTTTTTTTTATTAAACTAATGGAACCAGTTGCGTTTGCCCTCTTTGTCATTCTTTTATAAAAGGAAGATATCGTCGAATGAAATTTTTCATAGCACGTTATATTCAAAGAATGACGACGTTGCTTAAGATGAATTCTATGAGCGCGTGGAACGTCTATACGAGCGCTCTCCCAAATATGGCGATTGCAACGCCAAAATTGGGAACGAAAGAAGGAACACATCTTTGGTCCTTCGAAATGAAAAATGATGAGAGAAAACTAAAAACGATTTTCAAATACCTATCCAATCATACCCAACTTAAAATAGTTCATTGACTTAAATTTTTTTGTTTTTCATACTTAGTAAGTCGCGACGCAAGTGAAACGATCTTCTACATTTAATTTCTTGAAAACATAGAAAAAACGGTATTTTTAAAATCAAGTATTTTGTGGGAAAAATTCTCAGCTTTCTAAAAAAAAAATCGAGCCCGATGATGAAAAAAATTTTAAAATACTAATTGAAAGCTTAAATTATGTCGCGATATTTTTTTATGTTTCTCTTCAAGTACATATAATAAATAATCGACCAAAAACCCAAAACTTGACACCCTCCCACTCAACGATTACGTTAGGACTACTTTAATTCACTTTTGTTTTAATCATGGTATTCTTAATAAGGATATAAATTTGATTCCTAAACTTACCATGTATGTTGTGCGGATTATCTAAAGGTTTTGAACCACCCCAAATAACGGCGAAAGTCGCTGTTAAATTAGGTGACCGCGATGTATATTGAAACTCCATATTGTCGCAATATATCGTATCGCCAAGAAGTTGCGCATTCAAACTTGTAACACGTCCTTCGATATTAAATTGACATACAAATCGAGTCTGTACGATAAACTGCCCAATTATATGTACTTTGACTTTTATTGATTTACTGGTTCCAGCAGCTACCAGCACTTCGCTACCATCGCCAGTAGCGTTAATGGTTGGACAGAATCCTGGTCCAGAACGGTAGCTTGGTCCAATACGGCTAACCCCTGTGACCAGTATGTCGTTACGACAATTTTCCGCCGTGTCGTGCGTACAGCGATGTGCCTCGACACACCAATCACAAGGAAACTCAGACGAAACACAGCGTGTACACGACGAATGTGTGCTGCAATCGAAGAACGTAAAATCAGTAGAAACTAAATCGGGACCATTGCGTGTTCTAACTGATAGCTTAGCCGTGAAGTGGTGCTTTCCCTGTTCAATCTGTGGCAACATATCGGTTCTTGGTGTTGTGCAATTCACGCCATTTCGTTTTTTGGTTGCATTTGTAAATAATGCCTTATCTTCAGTAGTAAAGGCGCAAATAAGGTTCTCTTTCAACTGAGGCAAATGATCGATAATCAATTCTAATGTGCGTGCTGTAGTGCGTTGAAGCTGATGTGGCACGACACTTGTAATGGTAGTGCATTTGCCAGTTTTATAGCTGACCCAATATAACGGATCGTTGGCATCGTCTTGGCAATTCGAACGAGGACTACATTTATTCTCCAAAGAACACCATCCACAATATGGATCTCGTGCGCCCAAACAATCACCACAAGTTTTATAATTTGAGCAATCATATACTTTGACTTTAGACACTTTGTAACGCGACATCACGTATATGTACATATTTTGATTATCAAACTGCATGTCTTGGTTAATAGGGATGCCATCGTCAACTGGTAAACCAGCATACTCATTCGCTGATGTTGACGATTCAACTACTACTTTTTTTAAGTGCCCATTCACAGTTCCAATAAAAATAACTGTGTAGCCGCTTGTACTCGTTGCAGCTACCGCAGTAAGCATTGTATTGAATGTAGCAACTGGAACAGCTGTTATTGGTTGCTCTCCTCCGAGTGGTGAATTCACATCCAACCCACAAAAATCTTCGCCAATAGTTTGCAGTTTCTGAAATACATATTAATTAATGTTAGTCGTATTGTATTAATCAATGATAATTGTAATATAAAAAATAGGTTCAATCGCTAAAATGTTGAAAATGTTAAAAAAGGTTCTTCAAATCCCACATAATAAAGCTAGTAGTCTTCTATTATTTTGAAATTAATTTGTAGTTTCAAACCAAAACTTTACTTTGGTACAACCAAAGTTTTAACAATTTAGACAATTGGTATTTAATATATTAGACAATAGTTTAGCTTTAGAAATACAAGAATGTCTTAAACTTCGTGTCAAAATTAACTATACATGTAAAAAGTACAAAACAAAACAACAAAAAAATCTGCTGCTCCACTATAACTTTTCATAATAGGGGTTTTCTCCAATTTTGATTCCTATAAACTATGTTACAAAGCAGGCATGGAAAATATACTAATAGATTTTTGAGGCAAGTAAGCCCCTCCAGTAGACGTGGTTCATACTCTTGAAAAAACCATTGTTATGAGGCTGAACTAATATCTAATTTAGTGATCCAATAGGAGCGGCGAGTCAGCAAGGCGTTTTCAAAGATTGAAAAATAGTCTAGGCTCATGGGTCTAGCGGTGAATGAGGACACGACGAAGTACTTTTCGCACGCCGTCATCGAGTCTTGGAAGGTGAGTGAGGATCGAGAATTTTAACTTCAATGTTGTAGAGTACTTCGTCTATCTTGGACCCGAATTTCACAGCGAAGAATCACGGCAGCAAATAGATGATATTATGGGCTATCTTTGCAAAGCACATTAGAAGTAAAGCCCTCTCTAGGATGACGACAATCAAGATCTATAAGACGCTGATAATGCGGCCATGACCGTACGACGGTTGAAGGCTATCTAAGTAACTAACATTTAAAGTAATTCAAAACTTTAAACGTGTTTTTCTCAAAACCAATTTTCCGAAAAAAAGTGCCAATTATTTATCAAGTGCCATTATCTCTCGTGAATAAAGCTAGAATCAATTGGATGTCGCTATGATTCCAACTTTTCCCGTCCCAGAATAAATATATTAGTTAGTTAGTTAGTTATATGGCCGTCAACCGTCTACCGGTCATGGCCGCGTCCAGGAAAGCGCGCCAGCCTCCATAATCCTGTGCGCGCTGGCGCCAGTCGTTCTGGATGCCAAGTACGGAGAGATCTCTCCATACCTGGTCATTCCATCGAGTGCCCGGTCGTCCTCTATGTCGGATAAATAATAAATATATTACTATTTTTTAAAGGTGTGAAGAGTAAAGAAAAAAGGTGTAATCGAATTTACATTTTCAGACAGTCGCCATTTTACAAAATATATATATTTCTTTTTTTTGATTTATTGAGGTATCGACCAAGAATATAATTCTGTACATTTGCACTGAAGTCTTGGAATCTGTTTTTTGATTCAGTTTTTTCTTTTTTTATTCCATCTTAATTATTTCCTTTTTTACTTTACCGATCGTTGGATAATGGCTAGCATAGTTGAGTTCTACTTACCGTCATTATTTTTTTAAACCATGATTTATATAAATACAATTAAATAGTGTTATTCTTATGGGTTTCCACTTACCGTTGGTACACATGGCATGTTTGGTGAAATAAAATCTAAACCTCGCATGCCGACACCGTTAAAACAAGACTTTATGTTCTGCATAAACTTCCGACGTATTGATTTAAGCGAGTATATACATAAAGCAGATCTGTTGGTTGGTGTATTTCCATGTCCTTCTGAAAAAACGGCGAACAATACATCATCCTGTATGGTTATGCCTAGACTTTGGGACAGATCTGAGCTGGGTTTTCCAAGATAACCAGCTTGAACGAGATTGTATTTTGTTCCACCTTGAGCATCGCTAATGCAATCAACAGGTATTTCAGTGTAGGAGTAATAGTTAGAGTCTTCTTGGCAAATCCGCACTAACTTGGTAATGTATTCTTTTGGCGAGGAATGATGATTATGTTTTAGTTGTGTAGTTAAAAAATATGAAAAGCGTTCCGAACTGAAGCCATAAACGTAATTTACCAAATATGCTTCGCGGGCATATGAATTAATAAAAGTACGTGTTCCTGTAGTAACTGCAGATGAAGCAATTTGAAACATTTTTGTTTTTTCCAGAGAACGAGAAGCAACTGCTGGAATTTCACTGCGGTATGGCGAGTTGTTAGTGTAGGTAACACCAACGTACATAACGTTTGTCACGGGATGTTGTGGTGGTCCGGGAGCAATAAATGCAACTGTCGATGAGTTCGCATCATTTGCAACAACAGCATCTGGTACTTCATGTTCCACAATACTAACATTCTGCAGATTTCGTACAGTGCAAGTGCCCTGAAACAATGAGCCGCAAGAAATAAGGCGGGAAGTTGCTCGATCAATGAGTAACACTTTGTTGTAATTATCTGTAGGTTTTCGCACTGCGTTCGATGGACAATCCAATATTGTGCACTCAACAGAATCATTTTGAGGACCAGTTTTAACAGTTTCGTGCAACTCCAAGTCGGGCGACAGTTGATACAAGCGATTTACTCCACCGACAAAGACACGTCCAGTTATTGTATCCACCAGCAGATGATTTAAGGTAGTATCAAACTGCAGTATATTCGTGATAATTTTGCTATAGTTCTGATGTGGTGGGTACTGTGTTACTGCTGATATGGTTGCCTCTTTCTTGGTTAGACTTGCTGAAACCAGCCCACCGAATTCATTTAATACAGTGGCGAAGTCAGGCTTTAATGAGCTGCCAGTGAATGTTGTTGCAGCATTTTGCAGCGTAAACGCCAACAAAACACATACTGAAATGAGCATTTTCAGAACATGTGGCACACTAGATGCGCTTGAAATTCACTTAGATAATATATATTTTTAATTATAAGATTATATTGAGATCGACTTAGCTCCAAATTATCAGAGTGGTGGCGTTTCCCAAATAATCAATAACGGCTCAAATTTCGTATTTGTTTGTAAGTTTTTTTTTTTTTTATTTACAGCCAATCGAAGCTTCTGTTATCTGAAAGAATATAAAAAAAGAATAATTTATAAATACAATACATGAAAATTTGCAAGAAAAATGAATTTAAGCTTAAAGTTTTTTATGGTAATTTCTTATACATCTATATGTAATACTACATACATATACTACTGGGCATGTATCTACACTTATTTGGGTAGAGAAACAATAGAGACCTATTGAAAATCAATCGTGTTATGAGACTTCTGAAGCCGAAAGTTGAAAGCCCATATCGGCCAAGTCAACATCTTAAAATCGTGACAAAAGAACCAAAAGGCAAGGCTAAAAATTTAAATTTTTTTTTTTCGATTTTGAGAGTCGCTAGTGGGAAATATTGCTTTTTTAAGTGTAAGATATTGGGATGGTGCAAATTTCAGGTTGGTTGATGTCCTTGAAAGCTACCAGGCTGACATCAGTGCAATCCAGGAAATGCGAAGGATAGGACAGGGTTGATCTAAAAAAAGTATTCTTTGACATCTACTATAGCTGCCATGAGAATAAGCTCGAATTTGGATGTGGTTTCGTGTTGAGTAGGAAACTACATGGCCTCGTCTCCAGATTCACGCCTGTTTACGAGCGCTTAGCCGCTATACGCATCAAGGCTACTTTTTTTAATATAAGCCTGATTTGAGCGCACGACCGAAGGAAGAGAAAGATGAGTTGTATGAGCGCTTGGACCGTCTATACGATCGATGTCCCTAAAAGGATGTCAAATTCGTGCTTGGCGGTTTCAGCGCCAAAATTGGGAAGGAAGGAATCTTTCGCTACCTCCTATAATAGAGAGAGGATAATACAATTCGCCGCAGGTCGAAACATGGTTTTTAACACCTCCTCATCTACAAGGCTTCATGCCTGAGTTCAGATCAAATTACACGCAACCAAATGGATCAAGTTTCGATTGTCGCAATTAATGTACGCTCTAGTCTCAGTGTAGTGAACGACGCACGTCCCAACATGCAACTGAAGCTAGACGTCGGCTCGCTGTGACAGAATTGATGTCCTTAAATTATATTAAAAGGTCAAGCGTCTGACTGAAGGTTCTAGGCCCACAGTAACTTTTTGTAAGGACGAAAATGAAAATTAGGTTACAGATGGACAGAATCCAGACTGAGTTATTGAAGACCGGCGGCAAACCGTTGGTAAGGAGTATAGACCAACTTTTAAGCAAGATATGGCCGGATAAATTCATAACCAATGACTGCAATCTCAGTGTTATATATCCTATCTTTCAGAAAGGAGACCCCGCTGTTTGCGCCAACTACCACGGATTCACTGATTGTACAATATTAGTGTAGCTTCAGACCAAAAAGGTCGACCAAATATTCAAATAACGACCAGTCCTGGAAAAAACCTTTGAGTTCAACAAAGACACACACTACCTATTTGTCGGCACCCTGCCTGCACTAGGTATCCCCTCAAAGTTCGTTCGTCTTTACTTGATGACGCTATCAGACACACAAAGCATTGTTAGGTTAGGGAAAAAATTCCGAAGCCTTTGATACAAAGATATGTTTCAGGCAGTGTGATGCGCTGTCGTTCCAAAATTCATCTATCTTGGATTCGAAATACCCAGAAACAACAACGCCAGCGTGTAGCAATTGAGAAGTAAAGCTCTCTCTCGGAAGACGAAAACTTAAGATCTATAAACGCTGATACTACCGGTCCTACCGTATGGCGCAGAGGCACAGACCGTGATTGAGTCAGACGAAACGGCATTGGTAGCTTTAAGAGGGAGATTCTCCGCAGGTTTTTTGGTCTTATTAGAGTCGGCGACGAGTATTCACCGCCAACTGTATGAGCCATTCGATGTGGTTAAAATAGCCCAGCGCATATAATTCCAGTGGCTGCATTGGGCTCGTCACCTCATTCGAATGGATGAAAGAGCTCCAGCACGCATGGTGTACATGAGGGTCCCTTGATTTGAGGACGACGCCAGGTATGGAGAGATCTCTACGTTCTTGGCATTCATACAGATAGCAGAAGCTGGCGCGTCTTCCTGAATGCGTGTATGAAGTAGCTTACATTAACATTTATTTATTTAAAAACTTATCATAGAGTTAAAACTAAATGATAAGAGAAACTAGCAATAGCTGCCAGGGCCTTCAGCTAGACAATACTAGGAACTTAATAATTTACATTAACATAAACAGTAGATCAATATGATTCAATGGCGGCTGTCTTAGAAACGATGAAAGTTGCAAATTATGATAAAAATTGTAATACAGCATTAAATGTCTTTTAAAACTATATTGGCTCTATCTAAAATCATTTTAAAGATTTTTTGTTCTTCACTAGATTTTCAAACTCAATGTTTGATAGTCTCATGTGTCAGTAATAAAGTGAACGACCAGGTGTACCAATATGGTTCTAGCAATTGCAGACAGGTCGGTCCCCTGTCTCCTGACATGAACATATATTTTGCGTCTGACAAAAACGTCAAGATATTGCAAAAACAGTCACTATACATGAATATTTACAGTACTAGATCTATCCTATTGCGATAAAAAATTTGTGTTGCATTTTTAAGAGTTATAGCGACGCTGTGATAATATGGTGCGGATAACGACAAAGACTTTGAACATCTATATATATGTATGTATGTACATATGTTCAGATAGGCATACGTATATACACACACTCTCTTGATCAACATGTATCATCAGACTTTGTAGAAATGAGAATTTGATCAGCAGTTCATTCTTTTTATATATTGATAAGCATTGCTTCCGCTTTATCACTTGGATTTATGGAAATGTTTTAGTTATTAGTCATTAACACAACACATTTTCTTTGACAAGTGTTTTGTTCCCCTAACTGATTTGCAGACGTCCATACAAAAACAAAGATACCAAAAATTTGTAAGGGATGATAAAAAAGGAAACGAATGAACGAACAGAGCGGGTGGTGGGAGACACGACCGGCACATATTTATAAGCAGCAGAAATTTTAGTCACCAATAAAAAAAAATATTCAACAGCTAAACATTCAACAGACAAAAGGAAATTCTCAATGTTTCTGTTATACTTGCCATTTTATGCCGCTCCCCTCAATACTATTTATATTTAAAGTGCAATTATTTAAAAATTATATGAAAAAATAAATCTTCCTTGTAATCACGGCACTCAACTTATGCACACATACACTCCTTTTTTTGCACACAGTATATACAGTACTCATCGATGAAATTCGAGTTTTGCAAACGTCTCAATCGAACTTGCTGAACATAATTTAGATTGAATTTACGATTCTGAATTGCTTCAGTATGCTTTATGTTATACTTTAAAGTCAATAGTAAAATATTTGCTAGTAAAAAGTATTTATGTTTGCATGTATGTATGTATGTATGAGTATGGGCTGTGACTGTGTAGACACATACACTATTTATTCCGAAGCTAATTACGACAAATTTTCTTCTTTTATAGTTTTCGCATGCACTTATTTGTTTTATACACGAAACAGGAAAAGATTTATTTACATTACACTACAAACTTTTCACATTTCACATATGAATAAAATTAATTCTTTAATATTACTACAGTCGATAAGTCCTCCGCAGTTCTGTGGCTCATACCATTAACTAGCAGTATAGCAGTACGTTGTTGAGACATTTGGCATTTTGGTATTTTTATGGGTATGGGATGTTTTGGGATGTGTAACGATGGACTGGTGTTTACACTGTCGAGCATCGTGGGTTTGACGATGGTGCCGGCACCATCGTCGAACCCACGGTGCTCGACAGATGCTCGACAGTGTAAACATCGATGTTCGACCGTGTGAACACCAGTGTTCGTCAAGCTTGCGTGGTGTTTGACGATGGTGCCGGCACCATCGTCAAACACGAACATTGGTGTTTACACAGTCGAGCAACGTTGACCGTCGATCGTGCTCCACGATCGGAAGGTTTCGAAATATCGATATTGGGACGTCACTAATATTTAATAAGCCATCACTAGAGTAAAAAGGAAAAAGAACAAATTATATTACATTTAATTTTATGTTAAATGTGGTCCTGGGTCCTGTCGAACGACATTTTCGAAGTCAATCGATTCAAAACGTATTGTGCAACAGATTAAAGTCGCGACTTGTATAAAATTTATGTTCGTAACGTATTCCTCCTCTCACGGCTTACAAAAGTTCGGCGCCGTTGTCTGCGTTTTTGTTGTTTATCATTGTTAAAAAGTAAAATCCAATATTTCAGAAGCATAAGTTTTCAACCTCTTTCACTGAAGGATCATTGATCATCTTTGTACTATTAGTGTTTAAACAAATTGCAGCTCATTGTGCTTGTGCTATAACCTTGGACCGTCAATGGCAATGGCATAACTCAATTAAAACTGAAATTGTGCGTGTGTAACCAACAACCTTTCAAGGTTTTTCAGCCTGCAATTTTAGTTTGTGACTCTCGGTCAAGAACGAGACGGGACGAACTGTGTGAAAAAATACTATATTAAACTTAGCCTAAACGGTCGGAGATTGCAGATAATTAAATTATATATAAACATATACGGTGTAATTTTATTATTGTTTCTCACATGTACATGTATTTACATATGTATGTAGATACAATGTACAATGCAGTCCTTGCATAGATAATAATAGAAAAATGGAATTAGTACAGTGTCGATAAATATATTTTCGAATTTATTTTTGTTTTAGGTGCGCCGAAGGAGTCAATGTGTAATGCTATATTACTGGAATCAATCTTAAATGACGAGCTAGTCGTGGAAATACTAGTGTGGAGAGAGGAGTGTATAAACGGAAAACGCATTGAAGGGTAGAGTCAAGACAGAGGTGAGGGACTAAATACATCAAGGACAGGACAGGGCCATTCGAGTTAATACTTTTCAACCAGCAACTACTAATTTACGATCTGCAATGTCGGATCTTGGCAGCGCCGACGAGGGTATATCCGGATCAAGTAAGTTCGCTAACCATATATACGTAGAAATTATTTCGCTTTCTCAAAATAATTTCTAGTTTATAAATAGAACAAATCCGTTTTTTCAACTAGTTTAAATTCTTATTCCCATGTGGAATGTCATATCCCAACTAATGAATGCATAATGTATTTTTATAATGCTCCAAAGTTCATTGGTTAATCGGTAAAAAAAAACATAAACATTTTCTTATAATTTAACTCAAATATGTTTATACTTACTTAAATGGTCAGCAAATTGCGCCAGCTGCTTTAGTCTTGTGCGCGCTGGCGCCAGTTGTTTTGAATGACAACTACGGAGAGTTCTCTCCTTGCTATTTTTTGAGAGCTCATGACTGAAGTGGCGTCACTATGTATTATTACACTATGCGCTGGACTATGTCAACTTCATCAACTAACTCAAACAGCTCGCGGTTCATACGGGACCTAAACTCGTCGCCAACTCTAATAGGACTAAAAATCCTGCGGACAATCTTCCTCTCAAAGACTCCCAACGACGATTCGTCTGTCTCAATCATGGACCATTCGCCATGCAGTAGCCGATGACATTAAGTACTTCGTCTTGTCCTCATTCGCCGCCAGACCCCTGAGACGAGACAGTTTTTCAATCTCTGAGAACGCCTTGCTGACTAGCCGTTTCTGCGGACCGATGATATCATTATCAATCGCGTACGTGAGAGGCATCACTCCTTTTGAAAGATCGAACCCGACATATTCTGTATTCAATCTGTAGATTGAAAAAATAGCAAGACAGCGCATCACTCTGCCTAAAACCTATCTTGGTATCAAAGGGTTCGAAGAGGTTCTTTCTTACCCTGACAACACTTTGTGTGTGTGATAGCGTCATCATGCAAAGACGAACGATATTTGCCGTGATACAGATAGGGCATCGATGTTATCGGCATGTCGAAAGCGGCTTTATAACCGACAAATGGTGTCGTATATGTGAATATTTGGTCACTGGTCGACCTATTTGGTCTGAAGCCACACTTATATAATCCTATCAGAAATCCGTGGCTTCAGCATATTACACAATACGCGCGTCAGAACCTTATATCCGAATGAAAGGAGACTTATTGCTTTCTTAGAGTTAGGACAAAGAACACTGTGATTCCAGTCTTTCATTATGGGTTTATCGGACCATATCTCTCATAAAAGTGTGTGTATACTCCTAACCAATCCTTGCCGCCGGAATTGAAAAATTCATCTGGCAGCCCAACGGAGCCTGCCGCTTTGTCATTTTTCAGCTTTTTGATAACCGAAACGAAATTGTTATAGTCCGCTAGCTCTACAATAAAGCCATCATTAACTGGTGTTTGCGGGGTCATTTCTCTATCGGCGGTATTGTTGTTAAATAAATTACTCTTCCATAAGCTAAGTGATTCCTGTGCATCTGCAACCAGATTTAGAACATTCGGGCAGACGCTTGACTATTTGATAAAATATTCTAGCTTTATTTCTGTCACATAACCTCTCAACATCTTCAAACTCCCACCTTTCTTGTTTCTTTTTCTTGCGTCGGAAAAGGCGTTTCTGCTCTTGCCGTTCATCTATGCAATAGCATTGACTGTCCTTGGCAGCCCTATCCATGGAGCGGGTGACTTGATTCCACTGCTCAAAAATATCTTCAGAAGACGAATAGGCTTACCGGAGCAGTCGCATGTTTGGTTGAGCGGCATGTAACACTTAGTGCGTACCTTGGCTGCAACAAGGTGGTGGTCCAAGTAGATATTGGAAACTTGCTATGAGAGCAAGCGAAAGCCCTTTGCAACGCATCTAGCCGAGCGAATTAAGAAGTGAGATATCCCTATCAGACCATTTACTTTTCTTGAAGTATAAAGGACCATGCAACGCGCCGCTAAAAGTACTATTTGAGCAAGCACTCCTTTTTATGGCGTTAATATGGTTAAAAGGGTGCAGTATTTTCCCTCCAAATGGAAGTTTGTAATGATTTCCATGTTCCACAACACTGTTAAGCGGTAAAATGACCCCGTATCATAACGACCGATTCATAGCGGCCGGTCTCATGCCTTCCATTTCGAATGTTTGCGAAAGACTGATCGTCGTCACGTCAATCACATACTCAGTACCTTCGAGGCCAAAGAATACTGCAACAGCACCTTTATCGACGTGCAGCAAAAAGTCGACAGTGTATGGCACAATGGACTACTGCCCAAGATTAAAGATGCTTTCCCGGCTTCCTACTTTTTAATGCTGCGTTCCTTCATAGATGCGATCGGGTATGTCAGCCACTTACCCAGTCTTAGCTGGGGTACCGCAGGATTTACAGCGGATCTTCTTGTCCTAGATGCAGAGACCATAAGCAATTGCCAAGGTGCAAATACGAGGCAGCAGACTGTCTTCAAGAATACCTGCACAGTTTTAAAGTTTATGTTTAAAAATGGAAATTTAAACTCAATAGTGACAAGTGTAAAAATGTAGCTTTTACCTTTAAGAGATGAACTCCTCCGGAAACATTTTTCGACTGCACAGCCATGCGCCAAGCCGTCAAGGCAAAACTTTAAGATCTCTTACTAAACTAAGTGCAACTCTCAAGAACCAACTGCGGTGGCAGGTACATGCCACGCTAAACTAAAAAATCATTCATTGCTGCTCAAAAAAAGAAGTAAACTATTGCTGCGTAATAAAAGGATTGTCTACCAGCAAACTATTGCACCAACATGGAGAATGGCATCCAATTTTGGGGTATCGATGCAAGATCAAATCGCATTTTCATTTAAAATAAAAAGTGAGTTGAAAATAAGCGTGGCATACCAGTAACAAAAATTTTCTGGATTAAGCGTTTCTCAGTTTCCGCAAAAAAAAAAAAAAAAAAATATACGGTTTAATTTTTAACCTACCTTGTATTCGGTGGGTTCAGTTTTCATTTTATCTATAAAGTTATAGTCATTTCGACCACTTAATAACTATTTTGTTTTATAAAACAATTTATATAAACAGTCTATTGTTGGTAATTTTTTAACCTGTCATAGTTTCTATAAATAAACATATGTATGAATTTGCATTTATTTTAAAGTTATATCATGATTTTTATGCCATGCATACATAACAACAAACGAAAAACAGTGTGAAAAACGTTTATCTCATGGTTGTTCACGCTCGGTAATGTTTTTTAATGTAAATGTATATACTAATCTACTTCTCGTGTCACGGTGTACGTTATTGAACTCCTTTGAAACGGCTCGACCGATTTTCGTGAATCTTATCGTGCATATCGGCTAGAGTGGAGAATCGGACAACATCTATTTTTCATCCCCCTAAATGTTAAGGGTGGTCCAACCCCCATATAAGCGATAATCAAAATTTGTCATATCTTTGCATCCATTTAAGGTACAGAAATGAAATTTAGCATAGATGTTAAGAGGTTGAGAAGAAGTCAACCTGTTAAGTTTGGACAAAATCGGAGGAGGCGTTGCCCCACCCCCCATATAAGCGATAATCAAAATTTGTCATATCTTTGCATCCATTTAAGGTACAAAGATGAAATTTGGCATAGATGTTAAGAGGATGAGGAGAAGTCAACCTGTTAAGTTTGAATAAAATAGGAGGGGGCGTTACCACACCCCCCATTTAAGCGATAATCAAAATTTGTCATATCTTTGCATCCATTTAGGGTACAGAGATGAAATTTGGTATAGATGTTAAGAGGATGAGGAGAAGTTAACCTGTTAAGTTTGGACAAAATCGAAGTGGGCGTTGCCCCACCCCCATATAAGCGATAATCAAAATTTGTCATATCTTTGCATCCATTTAAGGAATAGAGATGAAATTTGGTATACATGTTTAGAGGTTGAGGAGAAGTCAATCTGTTAAGTTTGAATAAAATAGGAGGGGGCGTTGCCACACCCCCCATTTAAGCGATAATCAAAATTTGTTATATCTTTGCATCCATTTAGGGTACAGAGATGAAATTTGGTATAGATGTTAAGAGGATGAGGAGAAGTCAACCTGTTTAGTTTGGACAAAATCGGAGTTGGCGTTGCCCCACCCCCCATATAAGCGATAATCAAAATTTGTTATATCTTTGCATCCATTTAAGGAACAGAGATGAAATTTGGCATAGATGTTAAGAGGATGAGGAGAAGACAACCTGTTAAGTTTGAATAAAATAAGAGGGGGCGTTGCCACACCCCCCATATAAGCGATAATCAAAATTTGTCATATCTTTGCATCCATTTAAGGTACAAAGATGAAATTTGGTATACATGTTAAGAGCATCATGAGAATTAATCGGGGTAAGTTTGGTCAAAATTAGAGGGGCGGTACACCACAAATAGTTTCACAAATGAGGCAAAATAAGAAAAGTAATTAGATATGCTACTTTTTATCGAAAGATCCGCGGACGAAGTCGCGGGTAAAAGCTAGTAATTATATAACTTTATCTAACTGCTTAAAATAAGTAAGGTTGTATAAATAGATAAATACTTTTATCTTTTAACCTATTAATATCAAATACCATATATCTGGAACTTAAACTATAGCCATATTATTTCTATATTTTTTTTATAGAATATAACGCAAGCAATATGGAAGGCGGTGCCACTGCACGAAGTGATTTTGATATTTCTGGAAAGGGTAAGCAAATTAAAAGAGCGGAGGAAGACAATTCGTAAATTTCTTTCTTTATTTACAGTGTGGAAAAAAAGACTTTATGGTTTCCATTCGTTAATAACAGTTTTTTAGATTAAACCATAATTTTTTAAGTTTAATATACAAATAGGGAATTTAATGGGCCTAAACATGAAATATAACATCTCGCATTCCATGTTGTTACTTCGGTGCGACAAAAAGCTGATCAGAAACCCGATGTCATTCACATTTAGATAATGAATGATGGAGCCCACATGCATTTATGGCTTTGGTAACAAGCAAACCTGTACGAGAGGCTCATCTAAGATAATCACACCCATTTAAGCTGTAGTCCGAAAGCATCATTTGCCCGTTTTAATAATTAATAAGCAGCCGGACCTTTAATTACCACTAAAGTTACTCAATATCAATTCTATACACAACAGTAGTTCCATCATTGATATACAGCGCATATTTCAAGGGACAGGACGGTATCCTTGGCGTAATTACCGAAATTTTCAGAAAATCCAAGGAAAAAAAGTGTTTAAAAAGAATGAATTTTTGAATCAGAAAATAGTCATCAGTAGCGAGACTTTATCTGTCTTGTTTAGGTAAAAAAAATTCCCTATTTGTAGGTATATTTAACATAAAAAAAATATTTTTGGCAGCAATTTTTAATATACTAAACTGAGAAAAATAACATTGTTCCAAAATTTTCCACAAATTATCGTAATTACATATGGGCATTTCTCTAACGTCGAATTTCACGTTTTTACACATTCAAATTAAAAAAAAACATATGCTTAAACATTGTTTTATTTTGGCAAAAGGCGAAACTTATAGCTCTTGATTAGCTCTGTAATTATATTTAAGTTGAGTTTTGGGCAACTGTTCGTTTTCAAAATAATTCCAAAAACCCAGACTGTCGCACGCGACAAAAAATGGAAGTCGTTTTCAAACGAACAGTTCAAACACCGACTTCAGCCAAACCTGACGGAATTTTTTAATGTGACAAATTTTAAATGTTATGCATTCATATATCTTAATAACATTTTTTATTTCATTAAAAAACATTAGGTAGTTTTTATTTTATTTCATTTTTAATCACTGTCGCACGCGACATGTCACGTGCGACATTTTGTTCCATCATACTTTTTATGTTTATTTATTTACTTTTTATCTAATTAGATATGTGTAAAAAGATGATTATAAATGATTTTTAATATATACAATATATTTATTTTCACTTCCTTCCATTTTTCGTCCAACTTATGATGTACTCAATATGAGCATTTTTTGGCTGCGGTTAACATTTCTGTGGAAATGCCCATATATGGCTTAAAATAAAAGCGTGAGAGTTTTTTACTAACTTTTGAGATAAAAGTGTTTTATGCTTCGAAATTATCGTCAAATATGGTTTAGTTCGAATGATTCTGTCGCTCATATTCTGTGGTATGTTTTCGAGACAAAAACGTGCACGCGAGATATGATTACGATAAAATGTTGAAAACTGAAAAATATTTATTTTTCTCAATTTATACAGTACATTATTATCTTTTTTTCAACGTTTTATTTTAAAATTAATTTTTCCTATCCATGATCCATTAAGCGGTAGCCCATTTGGCGGTGGTCAATTCGGTGGTGGTTCATTTAGTGGTAGCCCTTTAAACTTGTAAAAAGATAATAATTCAATCTATAGTAAAGTAAGAAGTGACAACGAAACTAAGCCATAAAGTTCTTTTCGCGTCACACTGTACATAATCGATTGTGCACTTGTTTGTAACGAATGATCTAGAGAATCATAATACCTAGCCTGCTAAGATTAATACCTTAAGTTTTGCTCGAGTTGTTCCGGATTATTTTTTGTTTTTCTTTTATTGGCGGTAGATATCTTTGAATCAAGAGGTTACCAAAATTCTTATTTTAAGTGCGGCTTTTCTCACGACAGTGCAGTGAACCATGTGGTTAACTGCACGGAATCCTATAGCGCAACAATCTCAGTCTTCACTTCATGGAGTTTGTAATATATATAACTCTCGTCCGTTCTAGCGATCGACTCCCTATCTATTATTAAATTGTACAGTGTTATCTTGGAACTATTTAAATGCTATCGCATTTAAATCAACCTCGTTAAAGATCGGTTGCTCAATAATACCTTAAGTCATCATTACCTGGTAGTTCCGGTGTTATTTCTCTTTTAGCGATATTGTGCATCTGTAACCATATTTCCATTTTGGTCTTTATAGAAAGTTACTCCGGGCTTAAAACCGTCGGTCAGACGCTTGACTCATAAAATTTTCAAGCTTTGTTTCTGTCACATAACCTCTCAACACCCTTGTAGAGCTCTGTAGGTACGAGATACAATTATAACGCGCAAATAATCGACGCGTATATTTTGAGTGTTCATTAACTACTGAGCCGCTCTAGCGAGCAGCTCCCTTTTTATTCATAAAACTTATTCTATTCTTAAACTAATAAAATGCTATCGCTGAGGTTGTAGGCCTCAGCGTAATCTAAACTATTTATAATGTAAAAAGACGCCTAGCAGAAACTATTAAACCAACGCGGACAAAATGCTATTAAAATCGATATTGATCATAAATTAAGTCCCTGCACTTGTCAATGTAGCACTCGACAACGCTTTGATGGAGCTATTAAAAAGACGACGATTATAATTATACACGCTGCACTTATCAAGTGCAGCTCAAGTGCGTATGATAACTGCACTGTGGTGCGTTGTTCTTATCGGAGAGAGTTGCGTGTAATTTGATTTGGACTCAGCCATGTACCCTTGTGAATGTTGTGGTGTTGAAATCTGGTGTTGCTAACTTTTTTTTTGTGTCGAAATTGGCAATCACGATTTTGACACCGTATAGACGTTCAAAACGCTCATAGAAATCCTCTTTAGCATCGTCGTCCTTCTCGTCCGTCGGGGCGTGCGCACAAATCTGGCTTACATTAAAATAATTAGCCTAGATGCGTATCGCGGCTAGACGTTCGTTAACAGGCGTGGATCTGGAAATGAGGCTACGTAGTTTCCTACTATCCACGAAATCGCATTCAAATTCGTGCTTACTCTCATGGCAGCTATATAAGATGCCGCAGGATGCTTTTTTAGAGCAACCCTGTACTATCCATCGCATTTCCTGGATTGGAGTGATGTCAGTCTTGTATCTTTCGAGGACATCATTGAGGGTGCGGACAACCAAGGTCTGTTCAATGTACAAACTGCGACCAATTCGAACAAACAAAACATACAACTATGTTGCGGTTAGAAAATACAAAAAAACGACCGCATATGAAACATATCCTAAAGACAAATACATATTTCCTATAAAGCACAGTTGAGATATGTGTTTGAAGAGTATTACTATTAAAACATGAACATATTTTTTTAATTTGTTCATCGTGGCAAGGCAACTAATTTTAGTCATATCTGTCAATATGTCTGCCTGTATATATTATAACCAAAATTAACACATTATTTATAATATCCGCTATGTGTTCACTAGGAGGTACCGCTAACTTACAGAACTAATTAAAATAATTAAATATGGGCGAGTGAAGCTATTAAATTAATTCAATTAATTTTTGCGATATATTTTTACTTAAATTTGCCCACTACATGCAAAAGTGAATTCAAAAATTGTTTTTTTCTTAAAACTTCTTCATTTTCAGGTGGCCAAGTTGAGCAGGAACTGGCGACAAAGATGCTACAAATACAATCAAAACGGTTTTATTTGGATGTAAAACAGAATCGCCGAGGACGTTTCATAAAAGTTGCGGAGGTACTTCTTCGATAGATAACTAAGTTCTAAATATCTCCAACGGATATTAAGCTATATATAGAATCGAAAACAATACAAGGGTTTCTATTTATATTATTGGCCTTAATAAATTCATCTCATAAAAAATGGGATGAATTGTGAATATTTTCTTGCGATTACTTTTCATAACTTTCGACGTAGATTCTAAAGACAACAGTGCACCGATGAAAGTAATTAAAATAGTAGTCGACTGTATGAGCCTTCAAAGGCGACCATAATCGAACAAAAGTTGTTGGCGGAAACACATCGAAACAAATGGTTGTCAGTTTCTTCGGCATTGGGATTGGGAGTAATCTTTAGCGGAGTAGAAAAAGTGCTTTAAATGCAACAAAAAAATACAAAAGGGTCTTCATGGAAAATATAATGAAAAACATTACATATATATGTATAAATAATATGTTTTTTATTATTATGCCAAAAATATATATATAAACCCACGTAAAAATTGAACCATATTTATTATATACGTAGTCTTGTAACGTTACTGTTTCATTAATTTACCCTCCGATAAATTTTTAAGACCAGTTCCAATAAGCTAAACGTAAATGAAAAGTTGAACATAATATGTATTAACCAGCTCACTTTGGTTTGTCCGATTGGTTTATTTTTCCACCAATTAATTGATGAGCTTACTGTGCACATTATAGAAATTATACCATAGCCCCATGCTATGTGCACATAAAACTTGACATTATTTTTTATCCAGCAGTGCGCATAATATGATTCGAATATACAATCAGCATAAAAAGTTTTTATTAAAACACTGTAAAATTAGTCGTTGGTTTTGTATGGGGCATACCTAAATCTCATGTGAATAATGTCAGTCCATAAGAAGTCACCATATCGAACTTATTCGAGTTTTATTTGCCGAAAGTAGCATAAAAGTATCAAAAATGAGCTTACAATTTTATTACAATACATGGAAAATAAATTGACGAGTTTATCCAAAAATTTAGTCGATAATTTAAATTTGCGGAAAGTGTGTAAGGAAAAATCGCTTCGAATTCAACATTGTATGGTTTTGATTAATAAACTGGAAAAAACAAGTAAGAAAATTACAGTCGGGCGTAACCGACTGTAGGAGGCCCTGTACCAGTACAGGTCGCCAAACAAACACCTTAAATGTTTCCCTAGCTTATGACCAAGCAGCCCAAAACAAAAAGGTAGGAACTTAATAAGAAATATAGTACTGACGAAAAGTATTTTGCTGCTCCCACTTCTCACTGTATTAATAAGTACCTTATAACGCATTTTTTTATGTATGTAAAGAAAAGGGAGGACGGAAGCATCATAGGTCGTTCAAATTCAATTGCTTATAAAATCTTCATTTATTATCCGATTTTGATGGACTTTTTGGATTTTGACTTAGAGGAACGTTATTTGTATACTCTCTATATCTCTATATTTTCTTTGTGCCGAATAAGTTTTTAGATTTAAGGTTGATTTTATGTGGAAGGGTAGCGGCAAAATTGTAAAATTCCGGCGAAGAGTATCATCAATATTTCTATAGGATTTAAAAAACGTGTGAGGAAAACCTACCTATAAATCACAAAACTTCTAAAATCAATATTATGCGAAATCAAATTGTCTTTCTTAAAGATGTTTTCAATTGAATATATTAAGAGTTACTATATTTACAAGAGAAACTTTATTTTATAGCATACAAAATTTGGAACATGACAAATCTCTAACATCTAGAAGTGAATCCTTTTTCTTCGCAGCTAAATGGTTCATGAACCTGTTTACAAAAAGAATATAAAAAAGAGAAATAAAAAAAAAACCATTCGATTTCTCAGTTATGTAAAATCTTCGGTTCTTCCGATGGTAAAATTTTATGTACACATATAATTGTAATCTTATATTTTCATAGATCGGAGCAGATGGGAGACGTAGTCAAGTCTATTTGGCATTGTCAACAGCAGCTGAGTTTCGCGATCACCTCTCCGCTTTTAGTGATTATTACGCTTCATTAGGTAAGCTGGTATATGTATAAGTACACAAAACACAATGAGTTTTATTGTACATTATATCAGTATATTTTAATATACTATACCTTTGAAGTAAAATGCTGTATGAAGTTTGTGCAGAAAAAAAATAAACAGAAGTCAAATTATAAAAGTTATATATAAAAAGGTGTTTGGAAAACTGAAACAATTATGCAGTTTTTCAATATTCAATGTTTCACTTTTGCCCGTAGCGTGTCATATGTTCTTGATGACATCAAAAGCTTATTCGATAGAATATTATCACAAATACGAGTTCGACTTATGTTCTGTAATGAAAGACTTCAAACTTACAAATAATGTTGATTGGGGTGGGTTGAACATCCTTGTTTCTTAATTTTATTTAATTTTGATTCCATGGATTGATTTGAGAAGGCACTCTAATTATATAAACAACAATATCAACACCTTTGGAATCGAACTGCAAATAGGCAGGCAAAAGGTAATGTCGACTCCGACATGATTACTTAAACGCGAAAACTATTCTGTTCTCCGCATTAATTTTTATACCATTTCCGCATAGTGAGAAGTGCAAATATATATTTGTTAGAAGTTTGCAACGCATATTTTTTGATTGTATTCAGTTTAAACTCGGCAGCGAAACTTTCTCTAATTGTAGTCCTATCGATATTGACATACCAATTTTTGTATATAAAAAAATATTTTTTAGAATACACTACACAATTTAAAATTTAGTGTGATATTTTTGTTTAAGTCCTCAATAAAAGATAATGTTTGCACCAGTTCTTTGAACCAAATTATTGAATCAATGAATTACTGCGTCAAACACTTACTTAGCTGGCCTTCAACCGTCGATCAGTCACGGCGACATTCAGGAAAGCGCACCAGCTGCTGTAGTCTTGTGTGCGCTTGCGACAGTTGTTTTAAATGCCTAGTTCGGAGAGATCTCTCCATACATGGTCATTCCAACGCGTGCCCGGTCGACCTCTATTTCGGCGTCCTCCAATCAAATTTGGGCCCTACAAGTAAACCATGCGTGCTGGAGCTCGTTCATCCATTCGAATGAGGTGTCAGCGTCTTATAGATCTTGATTTTTCAACTTCCGAGAGAGGCTTGCTTAGCTCAAAATAGCATCTATTTGCAAGCGTGGTGGTCAATTCGGATCTAAGATAGGCGAAGTTTTCTACAACTTTGAAATTGAAATTCTCCATAGTCACTTACCGTCCAAGACGCGATGACGGAGTGCTAGAAGACACCAAGTACTTCGTCTTGTCCTCATTGACCGATAGGCCCACGAGACGAGACTGTTTTTTAATCTCTGAGAACGCCTTGCTGACTTGCCGTTCCTGCGTACCGATGATATCAATGTGAACAGCCTAGGCGAGCACCACATATTCTGTATGTTCGGGCACTGGCGTAGAATGTATTCCATTACAAGTTTGAAAAAATCGCTCGACAGCGCATCACCCAGCCAGAAACCTTTCTAGGTATTAAAGATGTTTTTGCCTACCTTTATAACGCTTTGTGGGTATGACCGTTGCAGACAGGGCGTCGAAAAACTTCGATCGTATCGGCGTGCCGAAATGGCTTTATAATCGCTAAATAGGTGGTTTGTGTCTTTGTTAAACTCACGGATCTTTTCCACGATTTGCCGTAATATGAATAATTGATCACTGGTCGAGCTTTTTAGTCTGAAGCCACAATGATATTGTAATATTAGTGAATCCGTATATGGCTTCAGCCTATTACATAATACGCACGTCAGAATCTTATATCCGATGGAAAGGATACTTTTTCCTCGGGGTTTAGCGCAAACAGCGGGGTCTCCTTTCTTAAAGATAGGACAGGGAACACTGAGATTCTAGTCATTGGGTATGCGTTCCTCGGACCATATCTTTAATAAAAGTTGGTGCATTCTCCTAATCAACTCATCGCCGCCGGTCTTGAATAATTCAGCTGGCAGCCTGCCGCTTTGGTTTTTGTCAGCTTTTTAATAACTGAATCGAACTCGTTATAGTCCGGTGGCTCTACAATAGTGCCATCAATTAGTTGTGGTTCCGTTGTCACACGGATAATATTAGTAAAGATAATACGAAAACAAGTAAATAATTTATGTATAATATTAAAAACTTAAAAATTAAGTGGTAATTTAATACACATTCTCTGCTTATTGAAGGGTCTATCGCATATAGTCTTTAAGATGTTGTCATACAGACAGTAATTTACGTCACACCTTTTGGAATAAAGCCGGATAAGAAAAGTTTTATTTAGCTTTACTCGTCGCGCTTGGCTGCGCCCAGGAACGATTCTTATAATCAATGTTGTGGATCTATCTCAATGGATCTTCCTTCTCCTGATCCCATTAACATGTTTCATCCCTGCACCCCAATTTTGAATAAACTAAACAGGATTACTTCTACCATTCCCAATAAAATGCAATATTCAGTCATTGTTATCTTATCTCCAACAATCGTAAAGTGCAAGAAAAAAACTCTGATTATTGCAGCTAAACTCAACTATCGTACAGTTAGGTGTACGTCTACTTAGCGGTTTCATACATAAAAATATAAAAAAACAAGTAAGAAAATCACAGTCGGGCGTAACCGACTGTAAGAGGCCCTGTACCAGTGCAGGTCGCCTAACAAACACATTAAATGTTCCCCTAGCTTATGACCAACACATGACCACTTCTCACTGCACGACTAAGTGCCTTTTAAAACATTTTTTTATGTATGAAACGAAAAGGGGGGTGCTCAAATTCAATTGCTTATAAAATCGTCATTTATTATCCGATTTTGATGAACTTTTCGGATTTTGGTTAAACAGGACGATATCTCTATACTGGCGTACTTACCGAAGAAATTTTTAGCCTTGGGGGTGATTTTATGGGGAAGGGGGGGAGGTGCAAGTTTTTAAAATAAACTTGTGAAATTCCGGAGCAGTCCTAGTCGAATGCAAAAAACACGAAGTCTCTATCTATTACCGTTTCCGAGATCCTTTCGTTCATACGGACGGACGGACGGACAGATGGACATGTCTATATCGACTCCTCTATCGTTCCTGACCATAATGGGGGTAACTTTGGGGGGTCTCCGATTATTATTTCTACCTGTTACATACATTTGCACAAAACCAACAGGCTCTTGTACCTTCGGTACAGGGCCTAAAAATCACTGAACGGAGTATTCTAAAAAAAGAACGGGCGCGGACCCAAAAGCATATATGAATGCCCTACTACATGCTATCAGTATAATACGTAGCTACAAATAATTTTTATTTAATTTTTTGATTTTTCATAACTTTAATTGGAAGTATGTCGTTTCAGGACCACCAAATCCAGATAATTTGCCTGAGGACGGCAAATTAAAGTCGGAAGTGATGATAAAAGAGAATCGAAGATATTATTTGGACTTAAAAGAAAATGCGCGTGGTAGATTTCTACGTGTAAGTTTTGACGGTTTATCTGGAAATTTACTCTAATTGGAATTAAATTGAATATTCAAAGGTTTCGCAAACTATTACACGAGGTGGACCTAGATCACAAATTGCTATTCCGGCACAAGGTATGATTGAGTTTCGGGATGCTTTAACAGATCTTTTGGAGGAGTTCGGTACAAGCGATGGAGGGTAAGTTAACATTTTTATTTATGTAACAAATAAAAACTATTCTTTTTTTAGCTTTAAAGGTGATTTGCCGGAAGAGCGACATATGAAAGTGGATAATAAAAACTTTTATTTCGATATCGGTCAAAACAATCGTGGAGTCTACATGAGAATAAGTGAAGTAAGTTTAAATATCATAGCCCAATAAATTAACTTCACAAAACCACACATAAATTATGGTGAGAAAATAAGTACTCTTCATGACACTGATTTGCACGACTTCAATCAATATTGCTATATAATAGGTAAACTATGGAAAATATTATACAAATTTCAATACGCATATGTTTTTTTAGTGTTGCGGTGGAACGGTTACGAGCTATGAAATTTGATGTCACTGTTGCAATAGTGCGACATATGCAATGCAATTTATTACTGCGAAATTTTTTTTTTGTTTTTTTTTTTTGTATTGATTGTAATATGTACTAATATGTAAATTGTAATATGAACTTAAAAAAGAAGGAGAGTATTAATTCATTTAAGTCGTTGATTTCAACATCTGGTATATAGTACTCATCGACCGGACTTATCAAAACATCTTGGCTTCGAAAAACATCTTGTCAAATTTCATAAACTATTGCCCACTTGAACAGCTAACAACATTTTTTTATACCCTATTCCCATACTAAGTTATTGGAAAGATATGTAACAGGCAGTAATATGCGTGGCAGATACCACAAATTATATTTATTCTTGATCAATATTATTTGTATGAAAATTTTTTGATTTTATTAGTTTTGCTAAAATTACCAAATTTGGGTTCCCTTACGTTAATCCTTTTTAAATATAACATTTGGGTACATATCGGTGCACTAGAAAAAGTGACCCTTATACATATCTGTCGCACATTTCAGGGTATTTGTTAATGTAGCTAGAAATGCGGAATTTTATGTATCTTATACAAATTTCAATAAAATGTCCTACACGTATCTAGAAAGGAACATTTCTCCTATATATTTAAGATTCAATGGGAAAACAGTATATCACGAGTCGAGCACATTCAACTGCAGCGTTCTTTCTTGATTTTAAATTAGAAGGAATGATTTTTTGAAGAAAAATTTTTTTTGTTTTTTTTTTTTTATTGGTACTTAGGTAATTTAAGTGTGTGCAAATGTATGTAATATCCAGGAGGAGGCGGGGCAGATCTTATAAGTATACATTCTTGTTCATCAAAATCCTGGCTGTCTGTATGAAAATAGTGAACTTTAAGACTATAAGAGACAGAGCCTTTAGTTTGGATATTTAGATTCTCCTATTCCCTCCCTAAGAGATGTTAGCTGTTCCATGCGAACCTACACCTCATTCTTCGTTTTTTCGTTAGGTCCAGATATGACCATTAAAAGGGGTAGCCCCAGTCAAATATATCCCTCCCTCTTGATTTTTTGAATGTTTATTCAGCTAAAAACGCAAATTTGTATATTTTGAGTCAAAACTAATATTATTTTCCATTAGAGCCCAAATCGAACTACTAAAAGGGGTACAGGGTATCCCGAAGTCAATCACACTCGACTGCAGTGCTTCTTGTTTTTGTTTTAAATTAAAAAAGTATATAACACCATTTTTGTTTGTGACGGCTTTAAAAAAAGTCCATATAAGTGGCAATTAATCTAATCGTGTCGGGCGTGGCACCCATAAACACATTTATATTTCTTCGTACAGATAAAAATAAAGGTTTGTAAATTTGAAGTCTTAAGCACTTATAGTTTCCGAGATCTTGTTGTTCGCACATACATAGAATAATGAACGGACGAACAAAGCTACATATATCCTCTCTACTTTCGATGCCCATCAAGAATATAATTACTTAATGGGGACTGAAATGACTCCTGCTTGTAACATATATTGGCACAAACTTAGCATTGAGCTTTCGTCACTTCGTGGAGACTTGTCCACAGTAAATATAAATTCAAACTAAAATCATTTGTTCATTGCATTTTCCGTTTTAGCATTTGTTGTAAATGCGACTCCAAAGTGATTTAAGAAACAAGTCTAGGGTGTTTTAAGGCCCTGTACCGCAGGTACAAGATCCTATTGGTTGTGTGGAAATGTATGTAACAGGTAGAAATAATGATCGGGAGCCCCAAAGTTACCCCCATTATGATCAGGAGCGATAGATGAGTCAATTTATCCTTGTCCTTCTGTAGATTGAGACTTCGTTCTTTTTGGAATTTTATTGCGAGTTTATTGCAAAATTTTGTCACTATCCTTGTTTCTTACTTGTTTTAGAAGTTTTATATTTAAAACTAAAAAAGTATCAAAGTCATGGAAATGGCCATATAATTGTTTAGAAAATTACTGATGCACTTCACCATTGAATATTATTTTAGGCATTTGAGTGTGCTTTGAAAAATCAATTTGAATCCATTTTATGAGCAGGTAAGACTGTATATCGCAAATAAATCTTCGTTGTTGGATATTTTGTATGTCTATTTAGTTAAAATGGAAAAACATTATAAACATAAATAATTGTCGTGAGTAGGTAGGGACAAATTAAATCTGGTCGTGAAAGAGGTGAAAAAGGATGCCGAAGGCAGCGGGAATACAGGATACACAACAAATGACACGCTCCTCGGTCCTGCCTCTATTGAAGACAGCTAAAAGTGCAAGACAACATAAGCTTAGTCTTTCGCACTATGGAAATTAATAATCGCAACTTACCATTCCAAAGCACTAAAAGAGTGAAATCGCTGCACAGCTGAAGGATTGCGTACCCATAGAAGCAGCAGGTTCTTGTTTGGTAGTTTTTGGCCCTGTACCGAAATTATTGGTTTTAAGCAAATGTATGTAACAGGTGGGAAAAATGGTCGGAGACTCCCAAAGTTACCCCCATTATGGTCAGGATCTCGGAAACGGTAATATATCGAGACTTTGTTCTTTTTGAATTTGACTAGGTCTTCGCCGGAATTTGACAAGTTTATTTTAACATTTAAGTTTATTTAATCATAATAGGTTTGGAAACGCCCAGAACTAATAATGATTCTCATATTGATTGGGCGTTTTCAAATATTCCGGATGGCCTAGCGCGAAAGTCTTTGAGACAATTAACAGTTACCATAAAGGTATTAACATAAGTGTTAGGCAGGATGTGTAGGCGCGAACACTAACGTAATTGTCAAATATAATTTAATGTTATTTTATTTTTTATTTTGGAACTAGGACATTTTTTTTAAAATAATCTTAAGTCGACTCAAAGGTTTGAATTTTGAGATTGTCGCAGCAATGGCCACGTGGTGTTTCCTGGATACCGATTTGAGTTTACACAATCGGGAGTTAATTTGACCGGCGACATGTACTGGAGCAGGGCTTCATAAAATCGGTTACGCCCGACTGTAATTTTCTTAGTTATATTAATAGTAGGAGTCAAGGGCGTATCCTGGGGGGGGGGGGCGCCAGGGGGACATGCCCCCCCTAATTTTCGAAAAGTTCTGAAAAATATGTATTTTACTACATATTTTGCACTTTTCCCTACTAAAAAAAAAAAAACAAAGTTGGGCCCCCCTTCTTAGACATCACTTATTTTTTTCTCAGCTCTGCATTAATTGTGGTATAGACGTGTTCGTAATTTTGGTTATGGTTTAGATAGTAAATAAGTTAACCGGACTCATAGAGTCTATATGAACAAGTAATACATATATATATTTAAATTTCGTAAAGAAATTTTAATGCATATAAACTCAATTGTTTTGTCAGAAACACTGATTTCTTCAGCCATAAGAAACGATTTAACTGATCTACCGGAACGATTAGGGCGATCTATCGTCTAGTTAATTTCTGAGTTGAAATCATTGCTGTATATGTAGTACTCGTATTATAACTAGATCAAACGCGGTTGAGTTTTCTTTAAATTTCACAGTGAGCTTTACTTTTCTTATAGTGATGGTAGATCTGCTCATGATATACCGTTTAAAACCATTTTTTGCTCTTTTACACATTTTTAGCCGAGTTGCTTATTGTCGGGGTTGAATGGTGTACGATTTTCCATCGCATAATTGTCATTTGCAGATGCAACTAATGCAACTTTGCGTATTTAAGCAGAAATGTATGCATTTGGTGCGAAAAACTGTCGTCGTCGTATTTTTTTGTTCTAGAAGGATATTTTGTGTATAAAATCTGAATCATATTCAATAAAATCAGTACGTCAAGAATCTTTGACGAATTAATTTCTGTGATAACCCCATTTGTTTCAAGTACCGATTGCGGCGCAATGTTTTGTAAAGAGGATAAATACTTAAATTGTCTTAATAGACAATATGAATATAGTAAATTTGTGTGAAATTTGTGTTAAAATTTAACAGATTTCAGAGATTCTAACCAGTGAACATTGAGGTTCGCTTTGCTGTATATAAAGAGTTATATACACTGTATATCTGTATTATATCTAATTCTCTCGAAGGCTGACGCCTATAGATGAATGTATATGTGTATCGTTTTTAAGTGTTGCTTTTCGTTTCAACTTTGGTTTTTTTTTTTTTGGATAAATGGCTTTGAAAATGGCTTTCGCCGTGACAGACTAGTCGTTCACACATATGAACGTTGGACGGAAAGGTTTACTATATCGACTCGACTTTCTATTCTGATCATGAATATACTTATTATAGGGACTGTCACGCTTACTTCTGCCTTATTCATGCAATTCCACGAAATGTAAAAAATCTAACAATATAACAATAAAAAATAATATATATAGGGTTGTAAAAAAGTCTTTTCGTATTTTCGCCTTTATTTCAAATCTTTAAAAAATTGGTTTCATTATGATCCGCTCATAGAAGCGATTTTTGCAAGCGTCTTTTGAGGCCAATTTCTCGCCAGCTAAATCGTTCGACATTGACAGGAAGAGATGGTAATCCGATGGTGCCAGGTCCGGACTATAAGGTGGATGCATAAGGACCTCCCATCCGAACTCCCGGAGCTTCTGGCGCGTCACAATCGAAGTGTGTGGTCTGGCGTTGTCCTGATGGAACACAATTCCTCTCCTATTGGCCAAAGACGGCCGCTTCTGGGCGATTGTTGACTTCAAGCGGTCCAGTTGCGGTCTATCTCGATCAATTCCATGATTTTATCTACTTCTTGGACGACAGGTCTTCTGGAGCCCCGTAAACAACACAAATGTTTGTGTCCGCTTTCGATGCGTTTTTGCATTTCAGGTAGTAAAAATCTAACATATGGCGAATTTCTTTCAACGCCCCCTCCGGTTTGCTGACTCCGATTAACATGATACAAAATTTCATCTCTGTACTTATGGATGCAAAGATATAAGAAATTTTATTTTCGCTTATATGGGGGAGGGGCCACTTCCCTTTCAATTTTGTCAAAACGTAGCCTATGTTCTTTTCCATCGTATCATCTATCTCTATACCAAAAATTATACCAATTGGTTTACCGGCTTAGGCGTTAGAGAGGAACATACATACACACTTTCGCATTTATAATATTAGTAGGAAGTAGAATATTTACGCTATGTTAATATAAAGTTTTACTTTAAATTTATTTTTTTTAAGTGTATATAAATATATGTATAAAAATGAATCTTGTATATATCTATGTATGTATGTATGTTCCTTATAGGAAGCAAAACCATCCAACCGATTGAGCTGAAGTTCACAGACGATCTTCAGTTCATTCAGGAGAATGTTCGATAAAGTTGGTCGAATCGGAGGGGGCTGTGCCCACCCCCTACAAGGATACAAAATTAACATATCTTTGATCCTTTAAAGCATTCGACACATGTAATGGGATCGGGAAATGTAATCTGTTAAGTTTGGTCAAAATCGGAGGGGCCATGCCCCACCCCCATACAAGCGATAAACAAAACTCAACATATCTTTGCATCCATCTGAAGTACGGGGGCGAAATTTATTACACATGTTAATGGGATCGGGAAATGTAATCGTGTTAAGTGTGGTCAAAATCGGAGGGGGCTATGCCCCACCCCCATACAAGCGATAAACAAAATTCAACATATCTTTGCATCCATTTGAAGTACGGGGGCGAAATTTATTACACATGTTAATGGGATCGGAAATGTAATCGTTAAGTGTGGTCAAAATCGGAGGGGGCTATGCCCCACCCCCATACAAGCGATAAACAAAATTCAACATATCTGCATCCATTTGAAGTACGGGGGCGAAATTTATTACACATGTTAATGGGATCGGGAAATGTAATCGTGTTAAGTGTGGTCAAAATCGGAGGGCTTGCCCCACCCCCCATACAAGCGATAAACAAAATTCAACATATCTGCATCCTTTTGAAGTACGGTGTTTATTACACATGTTAATGGGATCGGGAAATGTAATCGTGTTAAGTGTGGTCAAAATCGGAGGGGGCTGTGCCCACCCCCCATACAAGCGATAAACAAAATTCAACATATCTTTGCATCCTTTTAAAGTACGGGGCGAAATTTATTACACATGTTAATGGGATCGGGAAATGTAATCGTGTTAAGTGTGGTCAAAATCGGAGGGGGCTATGCCCCACCCCCCATACAAGCGATAAACAAAATTCAACATATCTTTGCATCCATTTGAAGTACGGGGGCGAAATTTATTACACATGTTAATGGGATCGGGAAATGTAATCGTGTTAAGTGTGGTCAAAATCGGAGGGGGCTATGCCCCACCCCCCATACAAGCGATAAACAAAATTCAACATATCTTTGCATCCATTTGAAGTACGGGGGCGAAATTTATTACACATGTTAATGGGATCGGAAATGTAATCGTTAAGTGTGGTCAAAATCGGAGGGGCTATGCCCCACCCCCCATACTTCACAGTGTGGTCAAAATCGAGGGGCGGATCAAGCGTAACAAAATTCAACATATCTTTGCATCCATTTGAAGTACGGGGGCGAAATTTATACACATGTTAATGGGATCGGGAAATGTAATCGTGTTAAGTGTGGTCAAAATCGGATGGGGCTATGCCCCACCCCCCATACAAGCGATAAACAAAATTCAACATATCTTTGCATCCATTTGAAGTACGGGGGCGAAATTTATTACACATGTTAATGGGATCGGGAAATGTAATCGTGTTAAGTGTGGTCAAAATCGGAGGGGGCTATGCCCCACCCCCCATACAAGCGATAAACAAAATTCAACATATCTTTGCATCCATTTGAAGTACGGGGGCGAAATTTATTACACATGTTAATGGGATCGGGAAATGTAATCGTGTTAAGTGTGGTCAAAATCGGAGGGGGCTGTGCCCCACCCCCCATACAAGCGATAAACAAAATTCAACATATCTGCATCCATTTGAAGTCCGGGGATCACATTTATGACACATGTTAATGGGATCGGGAAATGTAATCGTGTTAAGTGTGGTCAAAATCGGAGGGGGCTGTGCCCCACCCCCATACAAGCGATAAACAAAATTCAACATATCTTTGCATCCATTTGAAGTACGGGGGCGAAATTTATTACACATGTTAATGGGATCGGGAAATGTAATCGTGTTAAGTGTGGTCAAAATCGGAGGGGGCTGTGCCCCACCCCCCATACAAGCGATAAACAAAATTCAACATATCTTTGCATCCATTTGAAGTACGGGGGCGAAATTTATTACACATGTTAATGGGATCGGGAAATGTAATCGTGTTAAGTGTGGTCAAAATCGGAGGGGGCTGTGCCCCACCCCCCATACAAGCGATAAACAAAATTCAACATATCTTTGCATCCATTTGAAGTACGGGGCGAAATTTATTACACATGTTAATGGGATCGGGAAATGTAATCGTGTTAAGTGTGGTCAAAATCGGAGGGGGCTATGCCCCACCCCCCATACAAGCGATAAACAAAATTCAACATATCTTTGCATCCATTTGAAGTACGGGGGCGAAATTTATTACACATGTTAATGGGATCGGGAAATGTAATCGTGTTAAGTGTGGTCAAAATCGGAGGGGGCTATGCCCCACCCCCCATACAAGCGATAAACAAAATTCAACATATCTTTGCATCCATTTGAAGTACGGGGGCGAAATTTATTACACATGTTAATGGGATCGGGAAATGTAATCGTGTTAAGTGTGGTCAAAATCGGAGGGGGCTATGCCCCACCCCCCATACAAGCGATAAACAAAATTCAACATATCTTTGCATCCATTTGAAGTACGGGGGCGAAATTTATTACACATGTTAATGGGATCGGGAAATGTAATCGTGTTAAGTGTGGTCAAAATCGGAGGGGGCTATGCCCCACCCCCCATACAAGCGATAAACAAAATTCAACATATCTTTGCATCCATTTGAAGTACGGGGGCGAAATTTATTACACATGTTAATGGGATCGGGAAATGTAATCGTGTTAAGTGTGGTCAAAATCGGAGGGGGCTGTGCCCCACCCCCCATACAAGCGATAAACAAAATTCAACATATCTTTGCATCCATTTGAAGTACGGGGGCGAAATTTATTACACATGTTAATGGGATCGGGAAATGTAATCGTAATAAGTGTGGTCAAAATCGGAGGGGGCTATGCCCCACCCCCCATACAAGCGATAAACAAAATTCAACATATCTTTGCATCCATTTGAAGTACGGGGGCGAAATTTATTACACATGTTAATGGGATCGGGAAATGTAATCGTGTTAAGTGTGGTCAAAATCGGAGGGGGCTGTGCCCCACCCCCCATACAAGCGATAAACAAAATTCAACATATCTTTGCATCCATTTGAAGTACGGGGGCGAAATTTATTACACATGTTAATGGGATCGGGAAATGTAATCGTGTTAAGTGTGGTCAAAATCGGAGGGGGCTATGCCCCACCCCCCATACAAGCGATAAACAAAATTCAACATATCTTTGCATCCATTTGAAGTACGGGGGCGAAATTTATTACACATGTTAATGGGATCGGGAAATGTAATCGTAATAAGTGTGGTCAAAATCGGAGGGGGCTATGCCCCACCCCCCATACAAGCGATAAACAAAATTCAACATATCTTTGCATCCATTTGAAGTACGGGGGCGAAATTTATTACACATGTTAATGGGATCGGGAAATGTAATCGTGGTAAGTTTGGTCAAAATCGGAGGGGGCTATACCCACCCCTATACAAGCGATACAAAAAAATTCAACATATATTTGCATCCATTTGAAATACATGGAGGAAATTTGGTATACATGTTAATGGGAACGGATGAAGTAATCAAGTTAAGATAAGAGAATAAAGTTTCACAGTTTAAAAAATAAAAAAAATTATTTGATTTTTCGTTATTTATTTGATTGTTGAAAGAAGTAGAGAAGTGCTTGAAATCGAGTAGGAGGAGAATATTTTGTGTGATGAAAATAACTTTTACTGGGCACAGCAAAGCGTGCCGGGTACAGCTAGTATATATATATATATATATGAATGTAATCATTTGATCAATTGAGATTAATTAATTCCTTTTTTCCTACAGGTAAAAAATAACTTCCGAACTTCAATCACGGTTCCGGAAAAGTGTTGGACACGTTTTCGTGACATTTTCAACGATTATTGCGATAAAATAAAGAAAACGTCCGATTCAGCATCAATCACTGCCGATAATAATCTTCAAACACCCGCTAATAGTCTTAAATAAAAATGGTAACAACACGATTTATGCAAGAATTAAAAACAAATTCGAGCAAAATAAGATATAAAAAACATAAAGTAGCGAAAATATATATATAGAAAACGAAAAAAAAAACAGTTGTAGCATTTAGCAAAATGTTAGTACCTATATTTTATTAATGTCATACATATTTAAATTCAAAGTTTATGCAAAGCTTAAACATTGATATGATACAACAAAACATATACTAAACTTGAACTACTTATTGGCAACTGCTTTTTGATTTATAAAATCGTAAACAATTCAAAATGATATTACAAATATTGTGTAAAAAGATCTGGCATGTAAAGGCAGTGAAACACTTTGCTGTTCGCATCCATAAGAGAGCGAATAGGAATTTTAAATGATGGGAAATATAGCTTCAAACATCATTTAATTCAAATTTTTGTTATTTGTTGAGAAATTTATGTACAATACAACCTTCACTTGTGATTTTAAAATATAAATTTAAAAAGTTAGTCAATAATATCGTAATTTTATCAGTTTGAATATGAATATCTTTAGGAACATAGATTAAATCCAAATATTTATGATTAGTTTAATGTTGCTAATTTAGATAACATGTGAAACTATTCTTCTTTTAATTCAAATTTATGTAAATGCAATATTATCTGTTAACTATATCTTTTTACAACTTAGAAAATTATACAAACTTTGAAAGTTTTAAAACAGTAGCGTTTTTTATTTTTAAATTAAATCATAATAACACTAGTTAACAGGCATTTTACACAACGATTGCCCAAATGTTTCGTTATATGAAGTGGCTCCCTAAACATAAAGCACACATTTTCCGAACTAATGCAAAATTTAGTTTTTGTAAAAAAAAATATGTATGTATAAATAAATTTTAGCCGGGCCCGAAAAATCAATATGAGATGGTAATATAATATGGGAAGATTTTCAAATCAATGTAAAAAATCCCGTACGATGTAATAGCCTGGTTTCACCTGAAGCATAGCACTAAGCATTAACAAGAGATGGTTTCACCAATAATTTTTCATTAATAGTATTAAGCATAATTTGAAACAGCTGATTTTGTTTCGGTTGTTTATACACAAGTTAACGTTTACAAACAAAAGAATAAAATGCTATTAGCAATGCAATTTCACTAGTCTGTTAAGTGTTATATGTCGTTATTTAATACATAATTGCCATGAAACCATCGATTTGATTTTTGAATCTTACTTAAAAAAGTAAAACTTGATTAGCATTGATTTCAAAAATATTGTTAATGCATCAGGTGAAACCGTGATATAATATATATTCAAATAAAAAAATTTTATCACGTTAAGTTTCATTTTGCGATGATGACATTAGATTAAATTTATCAATTAAATGTTTGTGGGTGTGCGACAAATTGTGCGAGTAAAAACTGCCAATAATGTTGATAAGCAATATAATAACACCAGCAGTATAGCTGTTTTAGCATCTGTTTAGGTGAAAATTATAAAACTACAATTGTTAACTAGGTGCATTCCAAGAAGTGTTTAATGAAAGTTATTGAAAGTATTTTAATGTCTCAACTTAAATAGGGTACACATGAGAGCAGAGGAACATTTGCCGAAGTCGTCTGCTTCCTGCTCAAAAGTAACAAAAAACTAGTTACGGTATATTTTTATTGTATGTTGGCTGACGCACTGTACAAATTATGGTTTTGTCATTGCGAAGTTCAATGCTATTTTGCTATTGAAAGGTTCTCATAAATTATCAAAAGGAAACTGAAACACGTTCGAGATTTGGCTTTCTTTTCTCTTGGACATTCTTCTTTTAGAATAATGATGTCTAAAAGAATAGGCATATGCGTTTTGATCTTCGCGATATTTTATAAGAACCTTTCAACGGTAAAGCAAGTCATAATTTGTGCAGCGTAACAATTTACAATCATAAGAAACATAAAAAAGTTCAAGTGAAAGCTGATATACCGAGATTAATAAAGAACGAATATCGTAAAGGTTGTCCAATGACAGTGCGTCAAAAGACTCTAACAAGAGTCAATGGATAATCCGCCGAACCAGTCTGAATTGACACCCAATATCTTCTTGTTTTCACACTTGATGTTCAAAGACAAATTGCGTGGACAACGGTTTTCGTTAACAAAACCTCATGTTTTAAAGGTGTATGAAAGAAATGCTACGACAAATGTTCTAACGCCAAGTCAATATACATATGTCTTTCTATTCGTTGTTTGTTGCTCATATAAAGAATGAAGGACTTAATTATCCATAATAATAAAAAGACTTGGCATGTATTTGATAAGATCTTTCATACTATTCTTCTTATCAGTGAGAAACTTTTTTCATTATCGTGGTTAAATACTAGTGCCATTAGTATATTTTTGTATAAGGTTCATAAGTGTAGCACAGTGGTGTAAATATCTTTTCGCCATTAAGGGATTACATAATTTATATTGTCAAGCTGGGGAGTCAAAAAAAGTTATAAATTCATATTAACGTGCAAAAATAACAAGATCAGTTTGCGTTCGTCAGTTTCATATTACGGACTTAAAGGAAAAGCTCTCGGGTCTTCTATTTAAATACTTTACTGCCGGAGCAGGTGACTTATAAGTAATTAAAAATAATCAAATGTCATTATCGTATTAAGAAAGAAATAGTAGAATTTATGGTGTTTACTCGTAGTATGAATAGGATTATAGTTTTGTCACAATGTTTGCAACGCTTTTAAAGAAGTATCGGAGGTTTTATGTCGTTCTAGCTATATGCGTCTGTCAGTATGATGTAACATCGTTCCAAATTCTCACAACTTTCGAGAGATTCGATTGAATGATACAGATGCTTTTGTAACTAATTGCAATATTATATTAAAATAGAACGTGATGGGCCATTAGTAGGTATGACTTCCATATACAATAAAAATTCCGAATTTTATTTTATTGTAGAAATGTTTTTTTTTAATTTAGACAATTTTTCTCAAATACATATGGTTTTGCGATTGTTCATCTAGATACACATGGTATAAGAATTTAATTAAGTTTGAGCTTAAGTGTCATAAAAATTATCTGATATTGAACAAATATAAATCTTCAGTCTTGTGTTCTGGGTAACATCTATATTCTTTAATTGATTATACAAATATCACTCATTATTTCATTCCCAAAAACTTTTCTAAACACAATTTTCCATCCACAACCGTCAAAAAAAAAAAATCATTCGAAAAACAATCGTTGCTCCTTGGAATATAGTATAAATATTGACTGCTGAAGATGTTTAGAAAAAGCTGATATACACAAGTATATGAAGAGTCATTTAGTTTTGGGGACTCTGACCCATATAATAAACGAGTAAGGCCCATTAGTATATATATAAACATTCGGTCCATAAAAAAACTCTATACTGAATTTCAAGTTATATCCGAAGACGCCGCTATGAATTATTAATCAATATTGACTGTAGGAAAATGTTTTGATAAACAAGAACGTAAAAATGAGTGTGTAGTTTATATGAAGGCTAAACAAAAAGTGGGCGTGGCATGTGCATATAGACACTCTATCATATACCATTGTGTTCGGAATTAACTGTTTTTCACAAACCTGACAATCAACACTAAAATTACCTTAAAATCCGCTTTATGTTTCTTAGGTAGGGTAAATCGATTTCCTTTTTCGAGCTGATCTATGCCTTATGAGACTTCCAAAGCTGCTTTCTATGCATTATAAACTGCGTGACAAAACTATAACACCATTCATAATATCTGTGAAGAGTATTAATTAGAGTATAACTTTTATAAGCGTACAAAGTTTCGTCAAAACTAAGTTATCTTAACGAAGCGTAGCAAATGAAGTTCTAAAACCATACTTCATTATTGATTTAAATTTTGGCTATGCTCAATATGTGATTTAACGCTTTAACATTAGCGAAAGTGTGTAAGAGCCGATTCACTCTCAATAAACTACAAGAAAAGGAGTGCATATTAAAAAGATATAGCGCCGGGCGATGTATACAGTTGATTGCTGGTAAAATATTTAATATTGACTTCCAAATGAATAGATACCAAGATTAGCTAAGATACTCTTACTTTGTTTTATGTTGGCAAGTGCGGCAGAGTTTGTTTTTAAAATATATAATATATTAATCGTTGTACATGCTTACAATTAACTGTTATCAATTTTAAGTTATTTAGATAAACTCGTCTTGTAATACTAGATTAATATACTATTATTACAAACTAAAGCCACATACACACGTACATTTTAAGCTTAAAGAAATTGTTACCACTTTTAGAAAATAAACAATACGATAAGAAAATTAAATTTATAATGCGATTGTAATTCCATATATGAAGAAAAAATTTCAATGTGATCACGTAGTATAAATATTTTAACAACTCAAATTCATTAATTATACTATTATATATACATATATATGTATACATATATGTATACATATATTTATATATATATTTATATTTATATACGAAAGTTTCATTTCGATCAATCTCTGTATTTTCAGTTTTAAGTTCGTACAATGTTTTCAAAATACATTTGTCAGTAGTTATCCCAAAACATTTTCAGTTGTATCTGAACGCAGATTGTTGTATTTATATAGCGCACTACTTAAGTTGACAAATTGTAGAAAAGTTTTAGTCCGTCTGTTTGCTTCGACGATTTATATTATTTAGTTGTGGGAGGTGGTGGTGCAGAGTTTGCTAAATTTATTGAGCTAGCTTTTTCGACCAAATAAGTAGTACGAGGGAATTGAGTTGAATTTATTCTACCCTGGTAGCGCTTTGTAATATTGTTTTCAAATTTAATAGCAGTCAGGTTCAAACGGTGCCAGATATCTTACGATTTTCTGTGCAATATTATATATGATTGCACAGAAAATGGTTTCAAATATCTACAAATTACAATCAAAATTGTAAAGATTGTCTGCCTTAAGTTTGTGGTTTTAATTATCCGCAAATAAACAAAAAATACTTTTCAAAATTTCAAAGTACAGACTGTGCAGACTCGTTGAATGCGTTAGCGAATCACGTATTGATTATTTCTTTCATATAACGTTTAATTGCCTAAAATTCGCCTTTGTGAGCAATAACACCATAAATGGAAACCTGAGATCAGCTCTCTAGCATTATTTTCAGTACAAGGATTATTAGGTACAAGTGTCTTTACTAGCTTCCTATTTTCGCTTCGTTATAGCAGATTGCATTTCGTCTGATGAAGTTGACATACATATACTTAGACATACACCAAATATCCTCTTTCTGCTTCAATTAGTTCCAGTAAAAAAAAGAATACAAGTATATCAATTGATGTTATTCGGCCCAATATTAATGAACTGCAATTTTTAAACAATTTAAAAGACATTGCGTAATATCGGTTATATAATGGCAATCCGAGTAGATGTAATGCAATATAAACTACTACTAAAATAGAACTAAGTGCCAGGTATAAAAATGTGTCCTCATATAAAATCTGAACACTAATTTTCTATACACTTTCCGTCAAATTTACAAAAACTCTGCTTAGTATCCTAATATTTAGATGGTTTGGTTTTGCGACGTTGAAGTCAGAGGAAATATTTATTTCAAAATCAAATTTTTCTAGGTTGAGTACACCTTAAAAAAGACAACTGACAGACACATATAATGAGTGCTATATACAATACATACTTGGCGTAGATTAGTGGATTGAAAATGTGTTTAAACAATTATGTAACAAAACTTATATGTATAAAAAAATTGTTATTCAGCTTAGCTAAAACAGTCGTGGCATTAGAGTTAAATAATGAGAATGAAGTTTGTCCTTGTATGTACATATTTAATAGTTCTGATATACTTGTATTCTCAACAGGAGATTATATAGAGAATTTTAAATAATTGAATAGCAACGCATTCACTTCTGTGAAATACTTCTAAAATGTCAAGTCATAAATGCCTTTATATTTTGGCGGATTATTTTATTTATTATAACTTAAAAACTTGATCGAAATATAAAAATGAATATCTCAATTTAGAGACAAATAATCAAATCATTGGTGCACTACTTCGAACATTAGGATGGCGATTAGCGAACTTTAGTTATACACATATAATTTTGAATGCAAAAATAAATAAATAAGTACATTATCATTAAAAAAAATGTATAAATATATATATATATATATATATATATAAAGAACTAAACAAATATTACAGCCCTTAAACAAGTAACTAACTGTTGTTGACTTTGATGTCAAATAGAAAATCGTACTTTTATATACTTATTCCGCTTGTCACCGTTACGGCTTTTTTCTTTTTTATGTTATGTTATTTTATTTGGTCTCAAAACTAATGTATTAATGAAGCGAAATATTAGCAGGGGAAAACTTTAACTTCGGCCGAATCTAAGTTCTTACACCATGCACCCGAAAATTATTCCGAGTTATCTAGAGTTGACTATATATTTCTCTATTTAATGAGAAAATAAATAAGAAACTTGAGAAAACGTTAAGTATGGTATAACCAAAGACTATTCAAGACTAAAGACCGACTGACATTAAATCGCTTTACTGTGTTTTGCACTTATGCTGCGCGGTGAAATGTTTTAAGGTAGTATACAAAATTAAAGAAGCGCCAAAACAAAAATGAAACAAACACAGATAGAACTAAGCTATTTTACAGGGCATAGCACAAATCAATAATATACAGGCGACACACATGCAATTGAATGCGTCTTTCACTGACATATAACTTTTAAAAATCGGAAAACCACCCGAAAAAACACTTCAAAATTTATTTTCCGCATTCAAACACGTTCATACACGTTCTTAAATATGGCGTGTTTTTAGTCGTCAGCTCAGGAAATAAAATAGCCCATTTACTCAAATGTTAATCATAGATTCATATACATATGTATAATCATTATCGGGTATTATTAATAACTGATCAAGAATATTTTTATATACTTATTAGGGTCGCTGACGGCTGTTTTTAGGCCCTGTACCGAAGGTACAAGAGCCTATTGGGTTTGTGCAAATGTATGTAACAGGTAGAAATAATGGTCGGAGACCCCCCAAAGTTACCCCCATTATGGTCAGGAGTGATAGAGGAGTCGATAAAGACATGTCCGTCTGTATGAACGAAAGGATCTCGGAAACGGTAATAGATAGAGACTTCGTGTTTTTTGCATTCGACTAGGACTGCTCCGGAATTTTACAAGTTTATTTTAAAATTTTGCCCCTCGCCCCCTTCTCCATAAAATCAACCCCAAGGCTAAAAATTTCTTTGGCACAAAAAAAAATTTAGTGCACCAATATAAAGTTAACGCCTCTCTAATCCAAAATCCAAAAAGTTCCTCAAAATCGGATAATAAATGACGATTTTATAAGCAATTGCATTTGAACGACCCCCCTTTTCTTTTCATTCATATTCGCGCAGTGAGAAGTGGTCATGCGTTTGGTCATAAGCTCGGGAAACATTTAAAGTGTTTGTTAGGCGACCTGAACTGGTACAGGGCCTCTTACAGTCGGTTACGCCCGACTGAAATTTCCTTACTTGTTATTTTTTACGAATTAGCTCACTCACGCACTGTTACGAAAAATTGTGTGTCTATTGCTTGATTTTGTATGCACAACTGTTGGATTATATTGCCATGAATAAGATTGTGAATAGAAAATAAAATTAAAATAAACGCGTCTGCTACTAAACTTAACGCCTCTGCGCCATAGGACCTGGAGTATCAGCGTCTTATAGATCTTGAGTTTCGTCTTCCGAGAGAAGGCTTTACTTCTAATTTGCTTGCACAATCCAAAATAGCATCCTTAGCAAGCGTGATTCCCCGCCTGATCTCCAGGCTGACTTTGTTGCAGCTGGTCATTTCGGATCCAAGATAGACGAAGTTTTATACAACTTTGAAGATGAAATTCTCCATCGTCACTGACCGTCCATGTCGCGATGATGGCGTGCGGGAAGACACCAAGTTCTTCATTCACCGCTAGACCCATGAGCCGAGATTGTTTTTTAATCTCTGAGAACGGCTTGCTGACTTGCTGTTCCTGTGTAACGATGTTATCAATATCATCCGCGTACGTGAGCGGCATCACTTTTGGAAGAGCGAGCCGGACATATTTTGTATGTACGGGCACTGGGGTATGTAATTCATCAGTAGTTTGAAAAAATCGCATCACCTAGCCTGAAACCTCTCTTGTTATCAAAGAGGTTCTTTTCTACCTTGACAACGCTTTGTTTGTGTGATTTTTGCCGGGCTAGCTAGTGCAGAGAGGGCGTCGAAAAACTTCGATCGTATTGTCGTGTCGAAAGCGGCTTTATAACCGACAAATAGGCGGTGTGCCTTCGTTAAACTCTCTGGTCTTTCACAAGATTTGTCTTAATGTGAAGATTTGGTCATTGGTCGACCTTTTGGGCATTCCATTGCTCTATCGGCGGTATTGTGCGCCGCATCGCCTCCAAGTAAGTTAGAAAAATGACTCCTCCATAATCTCAGAGATTCCTAAGCATCTGTAACCAGATTTTTATTTTCGTCATTACAGAAAGTTACTCCGACGTTTGACCTTTTGATAAAATTTTCGAGCTTCATTTCTGTCATTTAACGATTTTGACATGGTGTTTGGAACTGAGCTCGTATAGACGTTCCAAGCGCTCATAGAACTCATCTTTAGCCTCGTCGTCCTTCTCTTCCGTCGAGGAATGCGTACCAATCAGGCTTATATTAAAATATTTAGCCTTGCAGCTAGGCGTTCGACTACAGGCGTGAATCTGAAGACGAGGCTACGTAGTTTCCTTCTCACCACGAAACCGCATCCAAATTCGTGCTTACTCTCATGACACCTGTAGTAGATATCACAGGATGCTTTTTTAGAGCAACCTTGTCCTCCAACGCAATTCCTGAATTGCAGTAATGTAAGCCTTGCATCTTTCGAGGACATCATCCAGCTGGATATTGTCACTATTCCTATTAAGGTGCGGAAATTCCAGGTGCATATTCGTAAATCGTAGTCCTTATAACGTTTGAGGGTTTTTCATGATTGGGTTTCGAGGCTTTCTTTTTGTTTTCATTGGAGTTAATTTTTTTTTTTTACGGTAGCCTTCATTCATTTTAGGCCATTCCCAAGTCAATGGCACTCAACATTCCCATCTCTCCACTTAAACATTCAGCTCATAATATAATCTGGTTTGCGAACGGGTTTTTGATTTTTTATATAATTTTATAGAATTTGTATATATTTGATTTATCCATTAAAATCCTAGCATAAAACACTAAAACTCTCAATTTAAACATTTTCATATCAAAAATAATATTTGCCTTGCAACAGTGGTCCTGTGAACTAATAATATGAAATTAACCCTCTTTATGGAAAACTCACTACATGCACCGGTACACTTCAAAGTTTATTAAGTGCTATTAATTTGTCAGGAAGATTGTAACACATCACCGGAGAATCGTAGATATCGTAAGTTCGTCAATTGGTCGAGAAGAGTCGATGTACCGCCGTCCGTATGACTGCTCGTGGCTACCATTTTTTTGAACCTCGAATACTATTGAAATTTTGTGTGAATAATATTATAGTTTCGGATCAACCGAATTTAATACTTTTCTTATTGAATGATAAAATCAGGACATTACGTTTCAATACCAATAACTGACATTGTATAACTTACATTAATATATTAGATACAAATAAACAAATATTTGAGGCTTCAACAGCACATTTGTCTAGCGTGTTTAGAAATCTACAGACGGCAAGTGTGAGGAGTTTGTAAGTCTTGGTTCTACTGAAGTAAAAAATTTCTCTTGTTATTTATTTTGGGCTTTTTGTTTGCGAACACATACTTCTAAACAACAAAAAAATACTCAAATATCAGACGTGTTTAAATTGTTCATCTGTTTGGATTCCATGAGTACTTTTATTAAACATTTTGTTTTTATATTTTGTAAAGGTACTTGTAAAATATGGAAAGTTGACGAATCGTACATAGATAGAGCTACGACGACAAACGGAATAAGTTGAAGTTGAATAAGTTTATATGGATCATATTTAGACCAGTTAATGTTATCTAAAAAGAATTTATCTTCAATGTTAAGAGAATTAAATAAATAAATGAGAAAAAGTAAAATTGTCAGTAACAATTGAAAAATAAACTCTTTTAATGTTATTTGAAAATATACAAATTTTTCTATAATTTTTTTGGTTACATATGCATGAATATTGAACCTTGTGGTGCGGAGGAAGTCCGATGACGGATTTCATGGTGAACCTAAAATAGAATTTAGTGCATCCGAAAGAATGGTGCGTAAATAACCTCTAATACATAGTTGGGCGTGTGATTTATAACATTACTAAAGTTGAGACGGGTGGAATCTTGAAATTACTTTTGAAAAGGCAGCAAACAGGTCTCCATTGCTTAGTTGAGGTAGAAAAAACTCATTTCAGTTTTAATCATAATGCTAGTTCGTAGTTAATTAATACTTAATCTTAATTAATTCTTTCTTTTTAGTTACAACAAAGAATGTATTCTTATTTCACGGATCCCATTTTGTCCAATTTGAGAACGATGTCTGCTTTGCCAGCGGAAAGGCAAAGCAGGAACCTGAGAAATACCGATCTGCTTTGTCTGTTAGTTTTATCAGTAGTGTAACTATTCTAACCGTGTATGGATGCATGATAATCCAATGCGGCTATACTTCAGAATCTGCGAAAATAAAACGCTGTCGATTTCACTTGACCAAGAAAGTTTCGATACCAAAAAAAATTTAATATTATTTGATCATTAAGATTAGCACGTATCATCAGTATGTCTAAGTATATACATAATGCAGGTCCATGTACAAACGATGGTATTGAGGTTATGTTAAGCTTAAAATGATTTTCTTTAATCGAACCCCTTCAGATTATATATATTTATATATATTTATAAATAAACTATTTTTTTAGTTGCTCTTAAACAGAAATCGCACAAATGGTTCCACATTTAGCCCATTCCCATAGCAGAGCTAGGTGTCAGATATGGCTGAAAAAAAGCTTTTGAGTAAAGGGGAAGGATGAACTTATAAAATAAAACAGTATAAATTACCTCGGTTTACCTCTACTTTTTTTTTTAGATAAAGGAAATATTATGTTTATAACGATACAATCATTTAACCTTAAAAATCTTTGCTATGTATATCGCAACAGCGTTGTTGCAATCCAAGAAGCAGTGGAAGGAAAGTTCACTTGGCGATGACAATTTTTGGGTGTTCAATTCAAATGGTCTATACGATCATGACGCATCACTATGATGATATCGGTGGCTGCTTAGCATACTTGCGACAAAGGCAATTAAACTTCCAAGCATTTCGCATATTCGCATATCCCGAGTCTGTATTCGGCAATTGAGCTGTGAAAAAAAAGCGTCTCTTGTTGAATCTTGAGACGCGTTATACTGTTATTCAAAACATCAACAAATAATTTCTTTATTATTGAAATATTACTCAAATTATAATTGAAATTGAATTAAGGGGGCAGGATGGTCTCAGAGGCTGAAAAAAGGCCGATTTTTGCGATTTTTTTTCTCATTTCTGAGGGACTATATTTATTCAAGTTCTATTCATGATTAATAAGCTATATTTAAAGAGTATCTAGGAATTTTTTTTTTTTTTAAATAATTATTATTTATACCGCGGCGGTCGGTCGGAGTCGCTTCAAAAAAAATGGCGTCTTGCGGTGCGTAAAACCTGGCCTCACAGTGTTATCTGAAATAAAAAAACTGAATTAATTTATTTAATATATTAGTTAATTGTGCGGATGAACGAAACAATTTTGAAAAATATGCGATTTTGAATTTTTGGCGCGATTTTAAACTCGGAGATACCATTTTCACATAAAAAATCAGCCTATTATTGCCCATAAAAATATTAAAAACAAATTTGTTTATATAAAAGCGATCGTTCATCCGGAAGTATTTTTTGTATAAAGAATATGTGCACAAACTTCATTTAGATCGGAGTATTACTTTTTGAGTTATGTTACACACCGACTTGAAAAAAGTAGTTTTGAGAAAAACGCGTTTAATGTTTTAAAAGCAAATAAAAGTAAAATTATTGTTTTATTTTTTAACTTACATCAAATCATCTGAGCATCCTCTGAAGCACCTGTAGAGTCCATAGAATCTTTTTTTGCTGTCTTCGAGCTGTTCTTTCCTCCTTAGAGGATTGCGTCGATTTTCGTTCGGCGTGTTCAATACTTTTCTGTCACAGTATTCACACAAGTATGAATATTTGCAATAACTGCATCGTATGAAGTATGGCACGTAAAAAATTCACCTATGTCCATCAGGCCACAAAACTTTTTACACCCAGCAAATCCGTGACCTAATAATCGCATAACGTAAATAAATCGTCTGTTTATCTCATAAGAATGGCCGATTGACGGGCTAGAATTTATATATTGTGGCTTACACTTTTCACACCGAACTGCAATTTTCAAATTTTATTTTTCCATTGCAGCCTACTTTAGAACACTTCACTAAAGTGGATAGAGTCGTAAAAACAGTTATATAGTTTATAAAACGATATCCAGTTTCAGAATTTTCCGACACTATGATTTTATCACAAATTCCATTTTTTTTCGCTGATGCGCTAAATGAAGTCGGATCGGTCTTGGTTCTCGGGTTGAAATATTGTCTTCGTTTTCTTGGTCTTGATTTATCACTGAAACTTTCGTCCCGACCTTGTCTTGTACTTTTGCGATTTCCGCCCATTTTGTTAAAATTATGAAATGCACACATATACACACATACACACAAACATACGACTGAATCGTTCCAAATTTGGAGCCAGACTATTTCAGATTTTTGTGGAAATATACCTAGCAATACTTCTAAATAGTTACACAAATAAAGGCCCTAAGGAAGATATTCATTAGTGTCCGAACATTAGTTTCAGATATGGGGAAAGCCATGGAGACAAACAGCTGCCGCCGAACTCCTGCCCCCAGCCGCATACCTGTCTTGAGCATAATTACAAGATAATCGGTATCTCAGCGAGTTTTAGTCCGATCGACATGAAATTTGTACAGGATATTCCTGAAATGTTGTACTTTTATATAAAAGTACCATCCTGCCGCCTTAATTGCTTTCCCGTATCGATACCTGCGAAATATACATTATATATGAAATACGTTCCACTCGCTATTACTCTTGTGAAAATGGTTGAAATGAATTTGAAAAAAGCTGCCATGTTCGACAAGGAAGCTTCCAGTATGTTATCTGTTTTTCACTTTTGAGTTTTTACCGAATGACATGCGGTCCTCAAGTTTTCATTATCGTAACCCTAGGTTGCATTGGGCACATTTTTCTATAGCATAAATAGCTGCCTGAGAGATACTGGTGAATTACTATAGTGAATCAAAGTAGTTACTTACTTCGATGGCCTTCAACCGTTATAACAATACCTGCACTCTTGTGCACGCTGCGCCAATTTTTATGAATGCCAAGTATGCATAGATCTCTCCATAACTAGTCATTCTTGCCCGGTCGTCCTATATTACGTCGTCCACAAACAAGCTGGATATCTTTTGTCCGTTCGAATGAGGTGGCCCAGAGCACCCGCTGGAATTTATTCGCTATGTTAACCTCATTGAATAGCTCATACAGCTCGTGGTTCATACGGGACCTAAACTTGTCGCCAATTTGAATAGGACCAAAAATCCTGCGAAGAATCTTTCTCTCGAAGACTTCCAACGACGTTTCATCTGATACAATCACGGCTCATGATTCTGCACAATGCAGTAGATCCACCGTCTTATTGATCTTGATTATGGTTTTTTGAGATATCTTGACTTTTAATTAAATTGCTCAGCCCAAAATATCATCTATTTGCAAGCGTGATTATTCGCCACACCAAGTACTTCGTCTTATCCTCCTTCATTGCTTGACCCCCAAGGCTATTTCCGGGAACGTCTTGCTGACTCGCCGTTCTTGTGTACCGCTTCACGCCGTTCTTGCTCCTTTTCCTTACGTCTGAAAAGGCATTTTTCCTTTCTCCATTTCTCTTGGTACCGCTCTCTATCAAATCGTGATGCTCCCTGCTGTAGAGGTCGTTGATAGGCGAATGCAGTAAGATTGTGACATTCCCCGACCTACCAAGAGCTGGTCACAAGTTTAGTATAACCAATAACCAGCTTGGCAGCCCTATTCAGTTAGCAGGTGATACGTTTGGACTGCTCACAAAATGTGTCGAGAAGACGAAGAGGTTTCCCGGAGCAGTTGGGTGAGTGTGTCTGAGAAGGCTTCTGCTGTCTTTTGTGATTGCATCTTACGGACGTCTAGTTTTCGTTGTGTGCTTCTTGGCTGCAACAAGATAGTGGTCCGAGTCGATATTAGGACCACGTAACTTTCGCACGTCCAACACGCTCAATATATGTCTTACGTCAATCTATTACCATGTTTGGACCAACCTCCATTGTTAGAGGTAGAGTCGTGAAGGCTAAACTTTCCGACGGTTCGGCCTAATATTCCTTCCTTCATAATTTCGGCGTTGAAATCCCCAAGATCGATTTTGATTCATCCGATCCCATTAACATGTATACTAAATTTCATCCATGTACTTCAAATGGATGCAAAGATATGTTGAATTTTGTTTATCGCTTGTATGGGGGGTGGGGCATAAGCCCCTCCGATTTTGACCAAACTTAACACGATTACTTTTCCCGATCCCATTAACATGTGTTTTAAATTTCGTCCCCGTACCTCAGATGGATGCAAAGATATGTTGAATTTTGTTTATCGCTTGTATGGGGGTGGGGCTTAGCCCCCTCTGATTTGGACCAAACTTAACACGATTACTTTTCCCGATCCCATTAACATGTGAAATAAATTTCGTCCCCGTACCTCTAATGGATGCAAAGATATGTTGAATTTTGTTTATCGCTTGTATGGTAGGTGGGGCACAGCCCCCTCCGATTTCTACCAAACTTAACACGATTACTTCTCCCGATCCTATTAACATGTATACCAAATTTCGGCCACGTACCTCAAATGGATGCAAAGATGTGTTGAATTTTGTTTATCGCTTGTATGGTAGGTGGGGCATAGCCCCCTTCCCCCTCCACTAAACCTAGCCTATGTTACTCAGGGTAAATGTAGCTTTCCAATGGTTAAAGAATTTTTGAAATCGACACAGTAGTTTTTGAGTTTACTCCTTACAAACATACAGACATTTCCTCTTTATATAATAGTACTAGCTGTACCCGGCACGCTTTGCTGCGCCCAGTCAAAATTATTTTTATTATTACACAAATGAGTCGTTATCTGACCTCGTAGTTGAACGGACGTACTTTTGTAAACTGTCATATTTCGATTGCGGTCGTTAGTCGTTTTTAAGCAATTATTTAAAATTGTAACAGGACAAATATTAAGCGTATTAAATAACACACAGGAACAACAAAAACAATTGTGTATTGGTTCCGTACCCTAGGTCATTGACCGCGCACCCATGGAAGGCGACGGCGCCGAGGTAGCCGAGGAAGGCATATGGCAAACAGTGAAAACTAATAACGGCAAGCTAACATTGAAAAGGAGACCGCTTTCATCTCCAATGTTAATGAAAAAAAAGACATGTTTAGCAACAACAAGCAATGTCACTAGTTCAACTAGTAACGGGAGCAAACAAAATGCGGAGTCTGCAACGAATTTGTTAGCCTCTAACAAGTTCGCAACATTAGCACAGCCTGATGAGCCAGCTATGGACTTAGCCCCCGAAGCAGCCAATGAACCAAGACCACCTCCGCTACTTATACCAGGAGTGAACAATATTCAGCGTATGATGCTTCAATTCAATGAATGTATTGGAGCCGGGACTTATTCATACAAGGCCAACCGCGAAGGAGATATTAGAGTTATGATCAACAATAGCACTAATTATCGTACTATGGTTCGCCTACTAGACGAAAAACAAATCATTTACCACACGTACCAATTGAAACAGGAGAGAGCGTTCAGGGTGGTCATCAAGACGCTTCACTTTTCTACATCTACGGAATATATTAAAGAAGAACTAATTGGTAAAAACCATAACGTAAGGCAAGTAATTAATGCACGCAGCCGACAAACTAAACAGCCTTTATCAATGTTTTTCGTTGATCTTGAGCCAAACGTTAACAACAACAAAATTTATGAACTAAAATATTTGTGTGGTGCATCTGTTACGATTGAACCACCAAAAAAAGTTTGATGATTTAGTTCAATGCCACAGATGCCAAGAATTTGGGCATACAAAAAGGTACTGCAGTAAAGCTTTCCGGTGCGTAAAGTGTGCATTGAACCATAGTTCTGATGAGTGCACTAAGGAGAAGTCTGCTCCAGCGACATGCGTTCACTGTGGCGAGTCTCACACGGCTTCGTACAAGGGCTGTAATGTATATCAAGCAGCATTACGTAAAGCTCATCCGCTTACTGGTAAAAATCACCGTAAGCCAGCCAATCAAGCAGCAGCACGCACTGAGCTATTATATACTAATCAATCTGCGGTCATTCCTAGCTCGGTGTTACCTGGTGTAAGTTACGCCGACATTGCCAGAGGTAACAACAGTCAATCCAACTCCCAGCAAAGTAATGAGACCACATTTGATAAACTGGTACAACTCATGGAAAAGCAAATGGAGCGGTTTGACAGAATGTCAGAACAAATCTGCACGTTAGTGAATCTTGTCACGTCACTTATTGGTAAGCATGCATCCAAATCTTAAAATTATCGTATGGAACGCTAATGGCGCCAGCCAACATAAGTTCGAGCTCGAACATGCCATCAAATCTCACAACGTAGATATTGCACTTCTTTCGGAAACACATTTTACCGACCGCTCTCATTTTAAAATACACGGTTATACCGTGGTTTCAACAAATCACCCGTTAGACACAGCCCGTGGTGGAAGTGCTGTTATTATAAGAAACAACATAAAGTTTTCTGTATGTAGATCCACATCACATCACTGGGCTCAAGTAAGCACCGTAGAACTAAATACAGCTACTGGTAATTTTAAAATAGCGGCTGCGTACATTCCACCACGTCATCAAGTCACTCAAAGCATGTTTCAAACTCTATTTGATACACTGGGAAACTGCTTTTTCATTGGTGGCGATCTAAACGCGAAAAATCAATGGTGGGGAGCCAGAACCGATAACCCGAAAGGACTCGAATTGTTGAAGTGCATTCATTCAAATAACTATTCAGTCTTAACTTCAGGAAGTCCAACGTACTGGCCGTCTGACTCAAATCGTCACCCTGATATACTAGATATCGCCATCTGCCGTGGAATTGATAGACGAAGGATACAAGTTAAAGACTTCCACGAGTTATTTTCTGACCATTCTGCAGTTTGCATCGAAATCAATGTACCAGTCGATCTTGATACTGTCAGAAGAAATCTTCTTAGCAAGAACTCAGACTTATCTCTATTCCGATGCTGGTTAGATGGTCAAGTTGACCCCAATATCGAAATGAATTCCGCAAGAGATGTTGACGATACGGTCGAATGGTTAAACCGGAAAATTCATGAAGCAGCAGACATCGCCACTCCTCCAAAAATAGTAAACAAACCATTCTCCTACCGCAACTACTCGATTTATTCAATATAAATTCGTGAACTGGTTAATGAGAAAAAAAGGCTTCGACGTATATGGCAACAATTTCACTACCCTGCGGACAAGAACGCTTTAAACAGAATTTTAAAAAAATTAAAAAAGAGACTGGTTGACTTAAAAAACGATGCGATTGAAGATTTTTTAATTAGTGCCGAGCCTAATGGACCCGAATGCGATTTATGGAAAGCCACAAAATACCTAAAACGTCCAGTTCGACGTTTAATTCCCATCAAAACACCTAATGGGGATTGGTGTCACAGCAACCAGGAAAAAGCTGACTCATTCGCTGCACACCTTCAGGATCAATTTACACCGTTCGAGATTTGCAGCACTGCACATGAAGCAGAGGTAGACAGAGTGGTCAAAGCACCTTGCAGTGACAATATTCCGATAACTCCAGCCAGTTTGGAAGAACTTAAAAATGAAATTAAACTTCTGGCACGCAAAAAATCTTCTGGATACGACGGAATCGACGTTGCAACCATCAAAGTACTTCCCGAAAAATGTCTAGAACTGATAGTAGAAATATTTAACGTGTGTTTCAGGCTTGGCCACTTCCCTAACCAATGGAAGTGCGCAGAGGTAATTCTCATTCCGAAGCCCGGTAAACCCGAGAACGAATTGTCATCGTATCGCCCTATCAGTCTGTTGGCGGTACTCTCAAAAATATTCGAAAGAATATTTCTTCGTAGAGTGCTACCCGCACTAGAAAGCAACATCCTCCCCGATCATCAATTCGGATTTCGACGTAGGCACGGAACTCCAGAGCAGGTGCACAGAATCGTTGATGTAATTCAAAATTCTTTTGAAGAGAAACTGTTCTGTTCGGCCGTTTTTCTTGACGTGAAACAAGCTTTTGATCGAGTATGGCACAAGGGGCTGTTATACAAAATAAAAATGGCATTAACCTGCACTCAGTTCTGCTTTATTCGATCATATCTGCAGGGCAGAAGTTTCTACGTGAGACATGAAAACGCTACATCTGAATTAAAAAGCATACATGCAGGCGTGCCTCAAGGAAGCGTGCTGGGCCCGTTACTTTACACTATTTACACAGCTGACATGCCCGACTCTACCTGCAACGAAGTTACAATAGCTACGTATGCTGATGATACAGCAATTCTTGCAACAGCTCCCAGTGCTAAAGCAGCAACACGATTGCTTCAAAACCAATGAACAAATGGAATATTTTAGTAAACACAGCCAAGTCCGTCCATGTCTTATTCGCACTTCGACGTAAGGGTAACGCTCGGGCTCGATTCAATGGCGTTGTGATTCCAAAACGAACCAAAGTCAATTATTTAGGCTTCTGGCTAGACAAAAGGTTGACTTTTAAGGATCACATAGTGGCGAAAAGGAAGCAGCTAGACATAAAAACGCGTCGTATGTATTGGCTATTAGGTCAAAAATCTAAGCTTAGTCTGGACAACAAAGTCAGACTATACAAAGCCATACTTAAACCGGTCTGGACTTACGGCATCCAGCTATGGGGTGTGGCAGCTGAATCTAACATTGAAATACTTCAACGGTATCAAAATATCGCCCTTAGAAGAATCACTCGAGCTCCGTGGTATATGCGCAATGAGAATATCCACAAAGATCTTCAGATGCCAAGTATTGCTGAAGAAATCAGGAATCATAGCACCAGATACATAGAAAAACTATATCAACACAGCAACAATCTGGCTATCAATTTACTTGATAATTCAACAACAACGAGGCGGCTTAAGCGCGTGCACCCGTTAGATCTCACCTGTCCTAGGTCATAGGTTAAGATTAGGTTAATGTAGGTTAATATACATATATTAATATAATAGTACCTAGTATAATTCAAGTGAAACACTAACGTATAAAATAAATTCTCAAATAATTTGATTATAGTTCCTGCATCAAACTGATGGCAAATAAAAAGATGAAAAAAAAA